>JAPWLS010000576.1:0-204283 GCA_028551675.1 Tineola bisselliella | reverse complement strand
TAACTTATCCCTAGACAAGGCTATACTAGAGATTAACAAATTAACATGCAAGTTTATTTCCTCGTTGAATTCATCAGACACATCAGTAAAAACATCACTCAACGGAGCTCTAGACAAGGTATCAGACACAAACATTTTCTTACCGGGTACATATTGTACATTTAAATCAAAACCTTGTATTTTTAACATTAATCTCTGTAGTCTTTGAGGTACTTTATGTAAAGGTTTACTGAACAAAGGTATTAAAGGTTTATGGTCAGTATGCACTGTTACTTTCTGACCAAAAATATATTGTCGAAATTTTAAACAACCAAACACAATTCCTAACAGTTCACGTTCAATCTGTGCATAGTTTTGTTGACATTCAGACAATGTAGCTGAGGCATACGCTATGGGATTTATACCATGCGAGATAACTGCACCTACAGCAAACTGGGAAGAATCACATGACAAAATTATACTTTTATCGGGATCATAAAAAGATAATACAGGAGCAGCAGTAATTAACGACTTAAGATTTTGAAATTCCTGCTTATGCTGCTCATCCCAATGCCAAACAGTATTAATTTTTAATAGATTTCTTAAATTTTGTGTATTTTTAGAATAATTAGTAATAAACGATGACAAATAAGTCAACATACCTAGAAATCTTTGTAGATCTTGTTTATTCTTTGGTTCTGGCATATTCACAATTGCTTTTATCTTATTGGGATCAGGTTGCATACCATTACTTGAGAAAATATGACCTAAATATGATATTGAAGGTTTACTTAAATTACACTTAATTTTATTAAAACGAATATTAACTTCTCTCGCTCTTTTCAAGACTAACTCAAGAGTTTTATCATGTTCAGATTTACTAGCGCCATAAACTAAAATATCATCAAAATAAATAATAATATTATCTATATCATGAAACAATTCAACCATTGTTGCATGGAATATTTCCGGGGCACTGTTGATTCCAAAAGGTAATCTCAAAAACCTAAACCTACCAAAAGGTGTTATAAATGTGCATAACTTAGCTGACTCTTCAGAAAGAGGTATGGTCCAAAACCCAGAGTTTGCATCTAGAGTAGAAAAATACTTAGCATTTAATAATTTATTTTTAACTGTATTAACATCTGGAAATGGATAATGTGACCTTTGTAACGCTTTATTAAGATTACGAGGGTCTAAGCATACTCTTAAACTACCATTTTTCTTTTTTGTAATTACAATACTACTTATCCACTCCGATGGTTCGTTAACTTTTTCTATAACTCCTAGATTTATCATTCTATTTAATTCTATTTCTAACTCTTTATACAACTTAAATGGAATTTTTCTTAAAGGTTCTTTAATTGGCACAAAACTCTTATTCAAAACTAACTCACACTTTCTATTAACTTTCCCTAAACCTTCAAAAACATCAGAGTATACATGAAAATAATTACCAGAACAATTCACTTGTGGTGTCTCATTAAATTTAACATTATGAACTCTTTTAATGAGTTTCAGATTCATACAAGCTCTTAAACCAAGGATCGTTACACAATCAAATTCAACTACATGAAACATTTCAATAGATGTTAAATTATTCACTTTACAAATAAGATTTATTTGCCCTACAATTTTAATTTGTTCGCCAGTGAACGTACTAACCTTTGTATTACACTGAGCCACTGAATTTAATGTCACTTTACATCTTTTTAAATTACTAACACTTATCACATTTGTTTGAGCACCAGTATCCAGTTGACAGATAACCTCAATGTTATTGATTACAACAGCAGTTTGCCATAACATGCTTTGTACATTTACAGACTCTTGGTCACACTTTACACTGCCAAGAAGGAATTCAGGACTCGAACACTTCTCCGAGTTGACACTATGTACCTTCTTACTTTTTTTTGGACAACATTTAACATAATGTCCCTTCAGATGGCAATAATTACACTCCCTGTTGTATGCTGGACATTTAGATCCATGATGATCTCCACACCGATGACACATTCTTCTCTCCGGACTCCTTGTTCTGTGTGTCGAATAACTCCTATTCCTGGATGCTCTCCTGTTCTGATCTGGATGGTAAACTGGTCTACTCCTACTTTGAACGATTGCCACTGTATCACTCGAACTCATTTGAGACGTTTGTATCTTGGTTGCTATCATCGTCTTGGCTATCTCCACAGCCCGCTTTAATGTTATTTGACCTTCTTCAATTAACCGTTCTTTGATCTGCTTGTTGCCTTCGTGCAATCCACAGGTAAACATGTCTTTTATGAGGCTTTCCCTTAACGAGCCCAACTCACACGACAAACTTAAGTTTGTTAATGACGTGACAAATTCCTCAATTGTCTCACCCTCATTTTGTCGTCTCGTTAAAAATTTGTATCTTTCAAATGATGTGTTGGTTCTGGGCGTAAAATGTGTTTCAAATTGTTTCTCTAAGTCGGCATAGGCAATAGTATCAAGACACACGTTGAATGATTGAAAAATTTTCAAACATTCCGGACCCAAATAATGCAGCATCAACGCGACTTTCCGCTGATTGTCTTCTCTTTCAAGACCCGTTGCGCGCAGATATATTTGAAACTGTGTTTTCCAACTTTTCCAGGCTCTTGGTAGATCAGGAGCATTTAAGTTCATTGGTTGTAATGAACATACAGCCATATTGCCTACGACGCCGGTACCGGGAGTTATTTTCATTTTTTCGGAACTCATTACGACGAATCGTTTAAAATTAACACTTCTACTTAGTACGCCGTCACAGATGCATTTACTTTTTAACTTCTGACACCATATTATATGGTGATTGTAATAAAATAACTGGATAGTTTCAGATGCATATATTCATAGACTGTACAGATATATGACACGTTACAACAACCGAACACACAGGTTAACCATAGAGTAGGTTACAATACAAGACCATAGATAATTATCAATCGATTACTATAACATCTCTCTCTCTCTCTCTCTCTCTCTCTAATGTTACAATGAAAGAAAGAGATACAAAACTGGACATATTATAATTAGAAGTTCATTATAAATTCTTTTTGCAGGTTGTATTCTTCTCTTAGGAAGAACAAACATGTTCAGATACAATGACCCGGCTGAAGCGGCGAAACTGCGCCAGGAGGGGAGCGCCTCTGTCATGAATCTCTCTCGTCTCTCCCTCCTCTCGTGGTCTACTACGGATCTTGCGGCAAGCACGGAGAATCTTAACACTACGTTATCGTGAGTAGAATATGAAAAGCTAACTGCAATAACCTACTGCTGGACTGTGATAGCAGTTGGCATGGTGTCCGGTGGTGGTCCAAGTTGTCTAATTAAAATTCAATACGATTTCTAGTGACCTAGAAAGCGAAATCCGTTGTGAGAGAATAGAAGCTCAGCGTCTGGAGTTAGAAAGAGAGAGACAACAGTTTATATTGCAACAAGAAGAGAGACAGAGACGGTGGCATAGAGAAAGAGAGGAGTTGCTTCAAGCTCAGAAGAAACTTGATGAGGTATTTATACAGTTGAATGAGCCTTAATTTTCAGAACAATTTTCTAACAACTAACCGGTCTGGAGAAATAATTAAAGAATGAAATTAGTGCATAGGGGAAGTTGTATTTATTTGTTAGTTGTATTGGTATATGAATATTAATGCTATACATAATAAACTACTACATAGTATAATATATACATATATACAGAATATAATTAATAAATAATTTGTGTATGTAAATTACAGATATTTTGTAATAAATAAATAAATAGTGTTGGAAAAGGGATTTTTTAAAATGAGGTGATAGTTTGGACCAGTGGCGGCCTTAGGGGGTGGCGAACGGGGCAATCGCCCGGGGCCTCGCTCTTGCAGGGGCCTCGTTTTTAAAAGTTTCTTTTTTAAAACTGTCAATGTAAAATATTTTAAAACTCAAATTTTATTTATTTGTATAACTTTAGCATTTCTCGTCAAATATGACAAATACCTAAACCAAAAAACCAGATCTACTTTCGCACACATACTTTTCACGAAAGACAAAGGGCCTCGCAAAGACCTGCCGCCCGGGGCCTCGCAATGGCTAAGGCCGCCACTGGTTTGGACGTTTCTGATGGTCAAATGACAAATGGATGTATACAAACGTGTATTGATGTTAGGAGCGTGTTGCGATGGAGCGGTCGTACGCGGCGGCATGCAGGCGGTTGTCGGGCGATTGGCGTGCTCTGGAAAGGGGCTGGACTCTCCGTCGACGTGCTCTCTCGCGACGCCAAAGAGACCTGGTGCAGCGCGCGCGAAGGCTCTCTGATCTCGCCCAGACGCATACGCAGTGTGTGAGTCCATCATACTGTCATTTGTTGTAATCCTTTTTGTATGAGCGGTTATTTCCGTTTGGTTTTATTGCCCCACCCTGGTTCTGACCTGTAAACCTAAAAAACTTAATTATCTAGGTACTAACTACAATCCTTAATATCCGTAAGAAAGTTCATACTCGACAGTCGTAAATCGACACAAAAAAATAACTGGGGTAAGACCGCTTGTATAATTTGCTAGTTACATATTATTTTAGACTGCTGCCTCACCCTGAGCCCATGGTTACATACCTTGTGTAGCTATTGTCTATGGTAGCAAACATAGACCACACTCCTCTATAATAAAAATAATAAACAAAACACGGAAATAACCGAATGCCATAATCCCAGTAATAGAATATTGAAGTAGCTCACGCATGAATCCGGAAGCTTCGACCATTGTGTTCGCTTTAGTTTTATGTTGCCTGTAGTTTTAGTATTGTTATAATGTAGGCCCTGAATGAGGAGGTTCACGTGAGAGGACTCGAAGGTGAGATGGAGGGAAAAAGGCAGGAGTTGGAGGAGTTCATGAGGACTAGTATTAGAGAACTTGTGGCTCAAGGGTGTAGACTCGATGAGGTAAGTTCTTTTAGTTCTAATTGGAATTTTGCATTCATAAGCTGTTATTCTATCAGTGGGCTTATCACGAATTTTAGTCTGGCTTTCGAACCGAGTTCGCTTCAAGCGATTTGTATGGAAATTTGAGGAGCGCCACCGCGTGCGGATTTGGAACTACAATATTTTAGACACATTTTGTTAATTTTCGAACGTCTCGATCTTTCGTTGATTTGATAGATTGCTAGTGCTCGTTAGTCGTTGGTAAAAATTCATGATCCCGATTACTAACAGATCCGTTTTACTTGTGACAGCTCGATTCGAAAGCCAGACTAAATTCGTGATAAGCCCACTGTAGACTTGTTTGTTTGTGGACAACGCCAGCTACCGGAATTAAAAGGAAACGCAAGTTATTTTTATTGTTACAAAAAAAGGTAGTTGAAGCTGTTGGTCATGTGATGATCAAAATGGAAGTCAGCTATTCTTAATTTGTTTAAATGTAATTATCATCATCTGGGTTGTCTGGTCTCCTTGTAATTAATAGGCTTACTGTATGGCTTATTTTTCCTTTGCGAATCATTGTTTATACGTTCGTATAATATTCGAGTAAATTGAATCGTGCTCTAAGATTGATACCATAGTTTCGTTGCAGAGTCCAAATTCGAGTCCTGTGACGCCAGAATCTGAGGGTTCTACGGAGTGTCTCATGCATCTACTTCAGCAATGCGAACCAGGAACCGCGAAGAACATCCGTGAGACTGTTGATCGGCATGTATGTACATTTGTATAATAACGATCCAACTAACAGGTTTCTATTTTTCAATTGTTGAAATTGTGAGATACATGTCTTACTAGCGCCATCTAGTGATAACTAGCGGAGACAACTGATAACGAGGTTTATAATTATAAAGTAATACTGTGATATGTAACTTATACTAAGCACTTTAGTGTCACCCTACAGTCAACCTTAGATAAGCGAGAATTGAAGGGACCCCAGTATTATTCTCACTATTTCTTACTTACGAAGGTTTGGGAGTAGTTACTGGGGGGCTACTCAGGCGCACTTCGGACGAAAATACGGACGTTTCCTACTCAAGAACACTTACGAAATCATTCACAAAATTACGGATTTGACAGCGACGTCACGATGGATAGGCCACACAATGCTTATTTTATGGACATTTGACAGGACTTTTTACGGGCTTATGTGTCAAAACTTATATAAACTATAGAAGTGACGGCCGTATTACGAAACTTCGGGTACGCCTGAGTAGCCCCCCTGTTACGTACTCTTTTTTATTCATGTTTTTTTACTTTTTATAAAGAACATAATTGTCATTTTTTGATATATCTGTCTGTTACTTCAACGCAATAAAAAAGCACGTACCCGAAACGAAAAAGTGTTTTAACTGGGAACAGACCATCTATTGCCACAATATCGGCTATATGCGAATATTGACATCACAGTTACTCTCACTTATAGAGGTAAATAAAAATCGAGGAACATGGCGCTTAAGTCGACTTGTGAGTTTTGAGATTTCCATTCAAATATTTTCTCTTACTGAGGTCTAGAGTTAGAAAACTCTTACTCATAGAGATCTAGATATGAAATGACTCTCTCTAACAGAGGTTTCTCTTTCTTACTCATATAGGTATTTGAGGTTAGAAGTGACAGAACCTGAGCATTATTCTCGCTTATAGAGGTTCGACTGTATTTAACACTAGATTTACCAACTTAAATATACCTATTTCTACCAAAATCAAAAAAATATATATAAAAAATAATATAAAATTCATAAAACTAATCCTTCTGTTATAAATTAAAGAAGATTAAAAGAATTGAAGAAAGTGTTACATGCAGTAGGAGTTTTAATTTGATCTTGCAAGACCAGTCATTTTGACCGGTCTGGTAAATCTAGTGTTAATATTGTATACCTAGTAGCTATTATCACGCGTAATATTGTAGAAACGTGAGCTGGAGCAGCTGGAAGGCGAGTTGCAAAGCCGCGTGTCCTCAGTGGCGTCTCATCGCGCCAAAGTGGAGCGGCTGCAGGCGGAGTTGGAGCTGCTCCACACGCAAGACATTGGGCTGCAGCAGGCGTTGCACTCTGTCGAAAACGGTATGCAGGGTAGTTTTGAGTGGTTTGATCTGTGATCATCTAACCGTTACTTATATGCATCTTATGCAGTAATAATTATTTACTAATAAATAATAAATCTTTAAACACGGCAACCATTAAACAGTAATCAAAATAAAATAGTAATATTTTATTTATATATCAAATATTATTATTTATATAAAGTTATTAATAAATAAAAAAAAATATATATATATTTATTTATTTATTTATTTACAATATTATTTATATATATATATATATATTATATATATTATTTATAAAAAGTAATGTTAATATGTGTATATGTATGTATGTATATACAATGTTAGTAATTAAAAACTGGTAATAGTAAGTGATGAGTCCCACGTGACAGACATTGCCTAGTGTGGGACCATCGAAAACCATATTTGTTATATTCCTGAAAAAATAATAAATAAATAAAATAAAAATCTAGTTTAAACATTAATTTGCACTTTTTCTTTCTGTTATTTATATATTAATAAGTAACGATTGAAATGATTTCTTATAAATGCGTGTAACAGAACGTAATGACAGCTAGGTGACAGTAGACTGTTGCAATGGTTTATTATAATTGGTCAAAAATCATGTCAACAATTTTTCAAGTGATTGGTCTATGGTTAAGTGATATTTGGAGGTTTGAACTCAACTCAATGAATCAGATGCAAAGATGTTTTTCAGATGAAAGATCGACACCGTTTGAAATGGTCAAAAGAAGCAAATCGGAGTTAGTGTTGAGGACGTCACCGAAAGTGGAAGTGGATTTGGAGCCTCTGTCGGCTGATGAGAGAGATCAGTTCAGGAAGAAGAGAATGAGGTGAGAATCGAATAGGAATTTCTATGAAAATTTAAAGATGCTTTCAATCTGTCTTCAACTTTGACATGTATTCGACAGAGTTTTATCATAGCCTGGCGTAGAGCTAGCTACAGTGGGCTTATCACGAATTTAGTCTGACTTTCGAATCGAGCTGTCACAAGTAAAACGGATCCGTTAGCAATCGGGATCATGAATTTTTACTAACGACTAACGATACCAGCAATCTATCAAATGAACGAACGATCGAGACTTTCGAAAATTATCAAAAAGTATCTAAAATATTGTAGTTCCAAATCCGCACGCGGTGGCGCTGCTCAAATTTCCATACAAATCGCTTGAAGCGAATTCGGTTCGAAAGCCAGACTAAAATTCGTGATAAGCCCACAGTACATACAAATGCGTGTAGATAACCTCGCTGCTATGTATATTCTGGTCACATGATCTTATGAGTTGTGCTTTTCAGCCTCACACTAGACCTGGATGTGTCAGCTCCTATTTCGACACCAGACGATACCTTTCACACGGCCACTTCGTCTCCTAAACATTTAGCAACACCGACGCCCTCTTCCACCGATGTCTCTATGATGCTAGACAGTTCAAAAGTGACATCACCTGTTGACTCTGAAGATGTTGGTTTTAAAGCGACTCCTAGTGAGAATGGGAAGTTACCGGCTGTTCAGTTCAAACTTGGGCCGATGAATGGTGATGATAGCGATGAGATGTCCAGCACTGAGGATTATAATAAGGTGAGGAGATGGTCTTCTAAATCCAGGTCTGTGTTAAAAACGTCATGTGCCTCGCATTTATTGATAAAGCCTAAATTGCAGCGAATTGATGTGTATGTCGTACTTATGGAAGTAAAAGTCCTTCTTGAGTGTGGTCATTTATCGAGCTTGTTAACGACTGCCAGATAGTGGGGTAGTCACATACCATTCATGAAAGAGGTTTACATAACTACCCTGCAATCATAACTTACATATATAACAATTATATATTAGTATATTACTTTATTTATGGTAATCTGTTTTGAAAGTCTTCATGATTGAAATTGTCATGTAAGCTTTTAGAATAATCAATGTAAACGCTATAGTAAGCCCCATGTTTTTAAATATCCTATCCTATAATTTCATATAGTTTATATAATAATACTCCTTTTTATAATATGTAGTTCTAATGTAATTTTGTAGGTAGGCTTTAGAAATAAATAAATAAATATAATGGGTCTTTTTTTAAAGTAAATAAATTGATTGATGGCTACTAACTAGACCATGTCTGAAGAAGCTTACATAAAATAAATCTTAGATAATTTTAAATATTATTCTAGTCCCAAACAATGGACATTCAGTCAACGAGTTCGACAGAAAAATCGCCAGAAGACAAACAGCAGCGTACTAAATATAAAAGAAGAATCACAGGAGGTAACAACTTCTAATATTATTCACTGTTTGCGTATGTATAAATATTTATATAGATATAGTACTCAAACAAGCCGAAAGAGGGCGCTTGAGACAACGCTTCAGTTATAAGTCTTCATATATGTATATGCGATAGAAAGAGACGATCGCAGTGTCGTGAACAACAAAGGAGATATATGCATCCCTTTCACGCATGCCTCGATTTCGACACTAAGAATATAGTTATCCCTTTCTAATTATTGCTTCTTCCAGTCCAAAGTCGCAATCTGTATCCGTTTGTACATTTACTAAAAAAAAATACTTTTAACACGGAAATAGAATGGGTCAAAAGACCGCGATACCTCAGATGACCGCTTCAGTCTTTGTAGTATTAATTTAACTTGTTATATAATTCATTATATATATATATGTATGTGTATTTAGGTACCCGTCGTCAAATAACTGAGGCGGAAGCACTGAGGGCGATGCAGAGGCTGTGCCAACGGATTGCCACTCAGAAAATGCTTGTGATATCGTCGTTGGAGAATGATTGCTCCAAAGAAGAACTCAATAGACAAATTGCTGTGAGTTTCTGTTGACAACGTTTTCTCCAGACCACCCTATTAAATGAAAATTAAAAATCTTTATTTCGTTTAAGCTAGGGGTTTTCAATCTTTTTCAAGTTTAGTGTTTGTCACAGCGCCCTACCCTCAAAACCATTCTCAAAAAAGATACGCTCGAATATTTGTGATCGAGGATAGACTCACGGCGCACACTTTGGGAACCCCTGGTATAAGCTTTTTAGACTCTTAAGCATAGACAGAATGTACGAGATTTCGGATAGACATATGAAGATTTTTATAAATTTTGCAGGTACTACAAGAATTGCAAAAAAAGTATGTCCGTCTCGAAATGGCTCTCCAGTATTCCTTGTTCAGTCCTAATAATCAACACTGTAACACTGTGCCGCCCATAGAGGAGACATCACTTACAGACTCGGATTTGCACAATACTGAAGATCCACACGTACAGAGGTAACAAATTCGTGTTCAATTGTTAGTGCTACAGTGATCACTAGTGTTACCAGATGTCTCGTTTCTAGCCCTCTCAGGACGCGTCCCGCCAGACCTCTGAGCTAGTATCTGTAAAAAATAATTTAGGCATCGTTGATTCCTTGAAGAAAATATTAGACAGGATAGGTAGTTAAGAAATAATATATTTTTGTTTATTTGTTTGATTGATCTCAGAGAAAAGAAGTTCCTTTTAAAATTAATTTGCGTTTTTTTTATGTTAAGGCTTTTATATAAAGTATAAGTTAGATATATAGTTTACTAGCTGTTGCCAGCGAATTTTAACATGAAAAAGTAGTTATTGTAACATAACTGTAATAGTTAGACATATGGTATCGCAGACTTTTTTGTAGATATTGATGTCCTCTATAAAACTGTAGTACATCACTTTGCTCTATTGTCGATAATTTCCGCAGCGTACGCAATATAATGATTTTTTTTCATACTTTGGATTACATTATTGAAGTTTTCATACGGATCCCTAACGTTTTTGACAATATTCTATTATAGCGTATGTTCATCAGGGATAATGTAGGATGTAAAAGGATTTTTCTAGTGGTATTCAATACATCGCACAGCCCAAACCACTGGACGGATCGGGCTGAAATTTGGCATGCAGGTAGATGTTATGACGTAGGCATCCGCTAAGAAAGGATTTTGATCAATTCTTCATTAAAATAGGGGATGAAAGTTTGTATAAATCTTATTAGATTTTCGACTGATTGAACTGAAATTAAAAATTGACAGATATGTGGTTAATAACTGGAGCAAGTATTCAATCATGACCCACGACAGGAATGGTGATAACTACTTAACACACGTTAAACAAAAGTAAAGCCACACAAACTAAACCTAATTAATAATAATACTCTTTATTATATTAGTATATAGATATATGATTTTTTTTCTGTCCCGCTTTTTTGCGTTTAGGTCTGGCAACACTAGTGATCATAGACTAATTGTGAACGTTTTCAGGTTAAAAGACAGTGAAGTGGAAGCCTCGGATAACGTGTCGACGTCTAACGATGAGTTGATATCGGAGGCCAACGACAATTGGCCGGATTATGTGAATGACCCGTTGAGGAATCACATCGCTAGCAATCAAGTGGACGAGAACGTTAGCAATGCTAATTATGAGCAGCTCAATGATGTCGCGCTGCCAGTGAGTACACTATCACTCTAAGATCTGTATCCAGAAATAATACTCGAGTATATTTGCATCTGTAATCACCTGTTTCGAATCGAGCTGTCACAAGTAAAACGGATCCGTTAGCAATCGGGATCATGAATTTTTACTAACGACTAACGAGCACCAGCAATCTATCAAATGAACGAAAGATCGAGACGTTCGAAAATTAACAAAAAGTATCTAAAATATTGTAGTTCCAAATCCGCACGCGGTGGCGCTGCTCAAATTTGCATAATTTCTAAAATTCGTGATAAGCCCACTGATCATTACTTAAATGCATTTTATTCCATTTTATGCAGTAATAATTATTTACTAATAAATAATAAATCTTTAAACACGACAACCATTAGACAGTAATCAAAATGAAGTAGTAATATGTTGCATATACTTATATATCAAATATTCAGTTTAAATATTAATTTCCATTTTTTCTGGTATTTGTATATTAATAAGTAACAATTGAAACAATTTATTATAAATGCGTGTAACAGAACGTAATGACAGTTAGGTGATAGTAGACAGAATAAACCTTAAGGATAGATTCACTGAGTAGAGTTCAAAACTTCAAATGTCACTCAGCTGTACTTGACTAAATAAACCAATCACACGCCTGTAACATTGTTGGCGTGGGTGTTATTATTATTATTATTGATTCTACTTTTGTATTTTCTATAAATTTTGTCTATATTGCGCTTGCGTCAATTTGACGCATATCGTAGAGATAGGTATACCACATAGACAAGTTCAGTAATTCAACACTTTTAAGACAATAGACTTCAGTTTATTTTGCCCTCGATCAATGTATAAAAGTCATACAAAGAGATAAAATGAAAGTTTTAAAAGTTATTGGTGATTCACTGATAAAAATCAAAATGCGTCAGATTGACGCGTCCCATAAACCTAGTGTTAATATTATTTTTTCGGCATGTAATTTGACCCAGTGTGCATATAGTCTTAGCTTACAGTTTAATTTCACTAAATTAAATTTAAAGAGTGGTAGGCAGACTGATGATGGCATTAGCCCAGTAGGTACCACCACTTTCAAGCGGAACACCCGTGAAGTGACCTAGTCGCGTTTTGGGATCAGCTTGGAAGTAGCCGGGATAACGAGAGGAGTGTGCCCTGTCAATTTGGACAGAACACATTCGTCTCCTCAAGCCGGCATAACCGGCATAATGGACCGCACTCTAGCTTAACATCATGCGGAGTGTGGTCATATCAATAAAAAATAAAATAAAATTGACCATATCATTTGAGTTTGCGGCGGTTAACTCAACAAATTATGAAGATTTTAGAATTTGACATTTGATATTTCTTTTTTATTCTTCTTCCGTGTCTTTTTGCATTGTGATAATTATATTATTAAAATCCATTTTAATCCGCGGTATTATTTTACATAAGTTTCTCTAAAAGTATAAGGTTTTTTTTAATTTTCTCCTATGGATTGTAACAATAATTGTAAATAATTGTTCATTTTCAGCATCCAACGTTATCGTTAAGTCCAACACAACCTATTGATTTTAGTAAGTGATCTCTTTTTATTATAGTTACATATATATATGCACGTATATAATGCCTTCAGAATATATTCCTTTTCATATACTTTTATTTTTATTATATACTGTCTGCGTTATTTATTATTATATGCGTGTATATATGTTTTTGCACCCTACTATTTACTTCCTGGTCTACTACCCTAAGGTTGGTTGCCTGGTAGAGATCACTGCTTAGTGATAAGGCCGTCTTTTGTTCTTTCTTTTCTTCTGTTCTTCTTTATATGTATTATTTTCTGTAATAACGTGTTAATATTATTATTATTATACATTTTAGATCGCGTGATATCAATATCCGGATGGGTGACTCGTGGCGCTGGAACGAATACCCATCACGAGTATGAAGTGAGGGTGACCGTTGGCAGGGAGCCCTACGCGTTGCTCCGGAGGTACAGACGATTTAGGGACTTGTACCTTAATATGAAGAATGTATATGGTGCTAAGGTAGGTACCAGTGGGTCAGTTTAAACACCGCTAGGTTAATTCTTCTTAATTCGTATTTTTCCACTTCTAGGTGGCTTCTATACCGTTTCCACCACGTCAGTTGTGGTCAACGGAGTCAGTAGCCCGGACGAGAAGACCGCAGCTGGAGGCGTTTCTTCGTCGTCTATTGACAGTCTGTTCTACTGACAAGAGATGTCCTTTCCACGCACAGCCACTCACCAAAGATACGCTTGTGCAATTCTCACCATTCTTCCGCAAGGTATGCCGACTGGCTTAGTTGTCAAGTAGCATCTGTGTACATGCGACAATCTTCAAATGGACACACATTGGACTTTGGAATTTAAGAAACAATCATTAGAAGGAAATTATTTAAAATTATTTTGCTCATAATTCCCGCTGCATTAGGTCGATGAAGGAAAATAACCTCCACCAACATTCAATAACCTGTCTCGACGCGTTTCGCCACTTCACGTGGCATCATCAGCTTCGCTAACTTCGTCGACCTAATGTAGCGGGAATTATAAGCAAAATAATTTCCTTTAATATGGATTTCCGCAAAGTAACGCCTGAAACAACCAATTAAATAATTGTGTATATGTGTACTATAATAGTATTATTATTGTCATTATTATCTTACGTATGTATCTATGTAACATGGTATGTATTGTGTGTAGTTCATATGTTTATCCATATTTGTATCTATTTGTACCTCCCGCTATTTCTCTTCTGCATTTCTCTACATTTCAAAGTTGGTTGCCTGGAAGAGATCGCTTCTTTGCTATAAGGCCGTCATCTCCTTACTCTGTATTATTTTTTCTGTTTTATTAAGTAATAAATAAATAGAAAGGGATAAATATATTCTTATCGTGTAGAAGTTGAGGCATGTGTGAAAGGGATGCATATATCGACTTTGCCGTTGACGACACCGCGATCGTTTCTTTTTCTATCGCTTATATACTGCTATCTACAAAAACTGTATCCATTTGAAAATTGCCGTAGGTACGTAGGTGCGAGCGAGAGAGCACTATTTATGTTACTTTTACAACTATTTGGAAGTATGTGGAGGTTTGTAGGGACCATTATCATGCCACTAGACTCACCAAATAATGTAGCAAAGTATAGAAACTGGAATATAGAAAGTTATTTTTAGAAATTGTCTTAAATTTAGTTTTTCTCTTCTATGCCTAATTGTTGAATTTTATATACAACGTATAAAATAAATATATTGTTGTTATTCACAGGGTGTGTTTGAGAGTGGCAAGTGTGGTACAGGATGATGTAGGTCTGAACTCGTCACGCAGGCGCGGGGGCTGGTGTCGGCCTCGTTGCTGCTGGCCGCGCATGCCGCCTTGTTGCTGCTGCTGCTAATGCTGCTGTTACTGCTGTTGTTGTTGGGACTGCGCAGGCGCACCAGCAGACACCCTTCACCCTCTGCCGCATCTTAACACGTCACTTAGAACATGATTACGTTGTAACTGATGTCATCTGCCAAGTGCACAGTTACAATGGCTTAGTGAGATAAGCTGAATTACAGACGAACCTGGATTAGCGAGAATTGAAACTAGCTCATAGAGGTTTCTCACTTATGAAGGTTTGGGAGTAGTCACTCTCACTTATAGAGGTAAATAAAAGTCGTGGAACATGGCGCTTAAGTCGACTTGTGAGCTTTGAGATTTCCATTGAAATATTTTCTCTTACAGAGGTCTAGATATGAAATGACTCTATCTCTCTCTCTAACAAAGGTTTCTCACTCGCACTCGTAGAAGTATTTGGGGTTTCACGCTCATCCAGGTTCGACTAATTCAGTAATTGAAGGTGGTCATGTTGTTTGGTGTGACGTCATCTGACAGATGTGTTGTAGATAAGGACGAATTGGTGAACTCCTCAAATGATTACTTTGTGTACAAATATTATATATTGATAGGATTATAATTTATTTATTGACTTCGTTGTCCATTCCAATTTTTGTTATGTATATATATATATGTATGTATGTATATCTCTTTCGTTTTATGTTTGTTTGTGTTATTGTTTATTTACTTTGATGAATTTTTTATTATTATTTGATTTTACATGTCGTTGCTGTTCATTTATGTATACGGGTTCATTAAAAACTTTTCAAGTCTGTCATAAATTAAAAAAATACTGTTGTCTCTTTCTGGCATATGTAAATTAAAACTGGAGTAAACCGACCAACTGTTGGTAACGATAGGGTTAGCATATCGAGTATTTGCATCAATATACTGTTAAAATCAGTCTGCCAACATTACAGATGACATCTTAAAGGCGGTCGGAAATCGCTGTCAATCCGTTACTATTAGATTCGAATTGGAGTCTAATAACAATTGTGAATAGTCTATAATCAACCTGTATATATGTCGTTTGAGGACACGTATTTTATTTGATGGCAAATGTTTGTGCATATAACCTAAAACTTATAAAGGGTGATTCGATTGAACGTTTGAAACAGAAAATGCAATTATTAAGTATTGTCTTTTGGTCAAATTTTTTTCCTGAAAATCCTGAAAGTAAATATTAATATGAATGAAAATGATCCAATATTAGTTGTACGCACGAATATACCCTTTGTAAAGTACCGCTTCTCCTATTTGTAAGGTAGATGCAAAATAGTTTGCGAGCGTCTTTTGTTTGTTTGTAGCAATAATTTTTCTTTTTCGAACGTTTACTAAATCATCCGATATGTATAGATAAATAAAATAATTGATTGCTAGTAAAAATAGACCTCGTGGCGAGTTCGACTTGACTCTGAGATTCCGGCGTGGGGACCAGAGAGAAAGATATTTTTTAGATAGATTGTTTAAAACATTTTAAAAGTATAATTGTGATTCGTCTCAGACCAGTGGAATTAAATAGGTGTGTAAAATAAGATTAAACGTTTACTTTTAAGGGGATATTAATGCAGCTTGTGGTAAGTAAGATTATAAAACTACCGTATAAGTGAAGGTAGTTGTTGAAAGTTAAAATCTAAAAAAAAAATTGTTTTTTTAATTTCTTATTTATAATAGTTATAGTAATTCTGCAATATATGTCGATATTTTAGTTTTAGGAATATATTTTGTTAAATTGCCGATTGATATTTATGAATAATAATTTTTAAGTGGATAAGTGCGTCTTTGTTCGAATAATTTTATTTATTATATATATAGTTGAATGATTGATTTATCCACACAATGATTTTTATTACGTCGAGGGAAAAAAAATTAAGAACACTGAATTATTTACTCTAAATGCGGGTAGACGGTATGGTATTTTATTGGCAACACTGAATGTTTTTTAAATCGAACGGAAAGCTTATTTCGTCGGGTCTTATTAATATGGTCGGAACTAATGTTTTAGCAATTTTCGTTTTTTGTTGAATTAGCTTCAAAATATAATTCTACAATTCTAAATTTTCAATGGTTTCTGAGATACTCAATACCAGAGGCGGCTCGTCCTAAAGAGCGCTGGTGCAGTGCACTCCCACGAAAATTACAGAACTTATATTACAGCGGCGTAGATAGAGGTAATATAATATACTATTGTATAGGCATAGTAGAATAGAATGAATGTAATGTAAGGATAGTATGTATTATGAAGAAATATAGATTACTTCTGTAATTTTCGTGGGAGTGCACTGCACCAGCGCTCTTTAAGACGAGCCGCCTCTGTTTCTGAGATACTCAATTCCACAATGAAGAATCTACACAAACAAACTATGCACAATAACAATTTTAAATGGTTCTCCTGTAAAATTGCTTTGTAGATTCTATCATCTTAATATGACTTTGATATATATTGACATATTTTGTTGCACTGATATCCATAATTCACTCCAGTTTGGACTCGAGACGTGTTATCCTCTCAACTTATTGACTCGAGTCCGTAATGCGTCAATTTTAAATCCGGTTTCTGGGGGGCTACTCAGGTATATCCGAAGTTTCATGAATTTTGACATATAAGCCCTTACGTTCGTAAAATAAGCATTGTGTGGCCTATCCGTCGTGACGTCGCTGTCAAATCCGTAATTTCGTGAATGATTACGTAAGTGTTCCTGAGTATGAAACATCCGTATTTCGTCCTAAGTTCGCCTGAGTAGCCTCACCTGGTCCAAAAATATATTTTTTTAAATTAGATGTTTGTTTATTATTTAAGTTGGTTGTTTTAAATGGCTCCTAATATGGGCCTAGATTGAAGTACTTTTAAAACTTAGACCTAATGTTAACAGGGTTGTCTTCTATGTAATCTTCTCTCATAGCGAAATATTGTGCCTAGAACGTAAGTGTTTAAGCTTTAAGTTGTAGTTTTTTTGTTTTAGCTCCTAAGTAAATGGAATCCGATGCGGAATAGATGTGAAGACTTACCTGTGGGCTCATCACGAATTTAGTCTGGCTTTCAAATCGAGCTGTCAAAAGTAAAACGGATTTTTACTAACGACTAACGAGCACCAGCAATCTATCAAATGAACGAAAGATCGAGACGTTCGAAAATTAACAAAAAGTATCTAAAATATTGTAGTTCCAAATCCGCACGCGGTGGCGCTGCTCAAATTTCCATACAAATCGCTTGAAGCGAACTCGGTTCGAAAGCCAGACTAAAATTCGTGATAAGCCCACTGTTCACGGAGGCGTTTCGTTTTTGTTTTGTTAAATAGAAATTAACCAAAGTGTAGACACCTGAGTTTTAAATTATTTTCTATACACAGAAAACTATAATAATGGGGTATATATATACTATGTTTTAAAAAAAATTAAAAAACAAAAAAAAATTTTGTCGAAGTCAACTCTATCATAAAAATTTGAGATGAAATGACATCAAATATTGTCCAGATTTTTTTTATCTTACGAATAAGAATTTAAAAGTTATATATATATATATATATATATATATATATATATATATATATATATATATATTTATAGCTCCAATATGTTTCAGTACAAAATATCTAATTGAGTTCGATATATAATCGAATTAGAAAGTCCAATAGGGATATAGGAAAATAATATATTTTTAATTGAAACACAAAATAAAATGGCTGTATATTTTTCATACAAAAAAATTATAATTAAAAAGACAATATCATTAGTTTAGTTTTTAATATATTTGATGCATAATAACAAGATATATTTGACGTTTGTATTTTATACACTGGTGGTCGTTTTCAGCTGAAATTGTGAGCCTAATTAGGTAACTTTGTAGTAAGCACGGTGGAGGTTATATATTTTCGCGAGGGTAACGCTTGTGTGCACTTTTATTTTCACATTAAAAGGCATTTGGCATGCGTACGTTTATATCGTGGATATTGGAAATCGTATAGGAGGGAAAGAGATAGCGATATGGCCGATCTCTTTAAATGTTTTGACGCGAAATCTAGTACTTTCTATTTAATTATTTGTTCCTGTGAGATTTAGTTGATTTCGCAATAGTTAATCAACTTAGTGCGAGTTTAAGATTCGTATTCAGAAATAACGTTTGAGTGTAGTTTGAACTAACTGTGATGATCTAATCATTACTTAAATGCATTTTATGCAGTAATTTATTAATAAATAATGAATCTTAAAACACGACAACCATTAGACAGTAATCAAAGTAAAATAGTAAATATTAATTTGCATTTTTTTCCGTTCTGTTTTATTTATATATTAATAAGTAACGATTGAAATTATTTCTTATAAATGCATGTAACAGAACGTAATGACAGGTAGGTGGCAATAAACAATTTTTTAGCGTGCGATTGATCTATTTTGTTTCGTACAAATGAGTGACATTTGGAGTTTTGAACTTTAATTAGTGAATCTATGCTTGAACGTATTTTCTGAATATAAGCCTAAAAGATGTCTTTGAGGTGGCAAGGAGCTCTCAGCTCGTAACCCCATAACCTAGAAGTAGTAAATGTCAATGAACTGGTTGCCTTCTACGTCGAAGACACGTAAACAAATTTATATAGTACAAAATATATGTATATTAATTAGTTAGGTAGATAAATACACTTTAGCTAGATTTGGAATCACTGTCGGGCCACTAAAAATGTATTGTTTGTGAATTAACACTTTGTTTTCTTTATTTAATATTTAATAAAAGAAAATTAACGTGAGGGTTATTTATTTATTGTTTTTTTTTAAATATACCTAATTATTACAAATACATATCTTGTTTATTTTTAGCCGAAAAAAACATGTCTTAGAAGTTAAATATAAATTTTACTAGAGAAGATAGCATAGTACTGAAAGTATGGATTTTATTTTATAAGAATCGTATACTTCAAACCACAAATAGAACGGTTTTAGACCACCCAACTGTCATTTCTTGATGCAATACATCAGCGGTTCTCAAACTTTTTTGATGAAGGAAAAATCCTTAATATAATTATAAGAAAACTGATTTATATGTATTTATGAATTCGATCATATTGCAATGTAATATTTAGATGTAACCTATAATCTCCCTTTTATTTTTTGCTGTATTTTAGCCCTACACCACTTTGAGAATGGCTGCAATAGACTATCGGGCAGTCTAAGCATTTCTACCATATTGATAGTTACATATAATAAGCAATAACTACAGTCTCGATAGTATAGTTACAGATAAACCCTACAATCATAGTAAAAGTCCAGTCTATTATACAACTGTGCGTGTAAAAATCGTCTTCTCTAGTTTATTTACTCAGTGGCTAATATTAATAAAATGATAATTATTAAATATATTATTAGCAAAAATTTTCTCACTAAACAAATTATATTTTTATGTAAAACAAATATTTATATAATTGATAATAAATAATAATTGTAGAAAGTAGATAAAATGAGCGTTATGGAATGTTAACCAACAAATTGTATAAAATATATATATACATGAATTAGGAAAGTTATAATAAATCAAATACGCATGTTATAAATTGTTTTTTATTGATTAAAAGTCGTCTATCAATAATTATTGAATTAATTATTTTTAATAATCTAATGGAGACATAAATAAAACTATGGACCACTGATGTTTATAATTTACTTCCCTAGTAATTCTTTATAATCATATTTATATGTTTATTTACAAATGAGATAAAAATATAGAATACCAGCCTTTACCCGTGGCTTCGCTCGCATTTAAGTCATTAAATAAATATCAGAGATAATTTCAATAGAAATGAATCAATACGAATCCAAACAGCTGAAACTATAGTAGTACTTCTAGTACCTCCAAAAATATGTGTACAAAGTTTCATGATGATCGGTTAAGTAGTTGTTGTGTGAAAACGTAACAAACAAACTCACATTCACATAATATTAGTAGAGATTAAGTGTTAACGAAATAATCATCTGTACAGTGTTTCAGACAAAATAAATTTTACAGATGTACTAATGACAGCGTAGAAGTCGACAAACATGACCTAACTACTTCTTTGGTGACTCTATTTCATATTTATGAGGATGAAGAACTCAACAAGGAATCTAAATCAAAATTCGAATAACAAGAAAACTCATTTGCCAAATTATTCTTGTGTTGCGGCTTGAAGATACATGACTTCAAACCCAACAGCGCCTCGACCTGGTCCTTCAAGACAGCGCCCGTACAAACAATAATCTTATCTTTTCCCAATAATCTTATGGCATGAGAAGTCTTTTCAATACAATCCTTGGATATAAACGGCGGATCTGCTATCACTAAATCGAAAACCTCCTTTGTGTTCGGAGGTAACTCTTCAACCTTATTATAGTCATAAAATATAAAGTCTGTGCCGTGCATCTGGAATCTTCTGTCATATTCAAATAGTGATACTGTAATTGAAATAAATCCAATTAGAAATTGTAAAAAAAAATTGTACACTTTAGTTTTGTATACTTATTGTCTTGTAATCCATTTCAGATTGTTTCAGTATAAAAATAATTCAGCATACCTGAAGCCCTACCACCGAGTATTCTTTTAACTGGCACGAACAATGTGGGGCATGACACAAGGGCTACATTCCCTCCGTCTTTTGTTATTTTATCTACCACTTTAACTAACGATTGGATGGTAGCTTCGTCATACCAAAACTGACTTAATTGCTGAAATATATTTACATACATTTAAAAAAAAACCATAAATTATTACAAGATTCAATTGTATTTAACATTGTAATCTAAAATATTATTCTTCATCTAATTGATTTTATGACTTTCCCCATATATGTAAGTATATTAAAATTTAAAACATGCATAAAACAAATATTAATTTAATTAACAAAGCATTTTACTCTCCGAATGAAGCTGCAAACGACAGTCTGTGACGACTGGTTATATCTAGTAGTTAATACTATTATAATATTTTGCCAAATCAGAGTGTTCCAATTGGAATTTACGGATGATGTTATGAAATGAAAATAGTTTATTAGCATAGGCACTAAAGGCGTGCGCTTGCTCATCGTCAGATCCTATAATGGCTTCGGAAAGGCGTTTGACGACGAAACTCGCCAATCATAGGCTGTACATAAAATAAATAATAAAAAAACTGAATTTTCTTTCAGAAAAAAGTAAATAACAATTAATGTCACATAATTCGCAATAATACATAATTCACATGAATTGAAATTAGATCAGACCCACGGAGCAACCACACAACCCACAATAATATGAAAATAGAATGGAACACACATTATTGTAATTATTTTTTCTTATAATTGCACCCTATATATCACCACTCACACTGATAAAACTGGCTATATATGTCAAATTTTTGTACAATACCTTTATTATTATTTATTTAAAAGCAAATATTCTTACTCACCCAATCTTCATCAAAAACAATATCCTCCGTAAGATTGTTATCTAAACTCAGTCTTGTAAGCAGTTGTTCTTTTTCTTCCTGTTCCACATAGAATTCTTGTAAGGCAGCAAATGTTTCTGCTGATAGTTGAGGAATGTCATCTTCATCATCAGCCATGTTGTTTTTATACATATAATTGCATTTGTAAAGCAAATTACATAAAACTTTAACAAAAGGACCCCATCTTAAACCCAATTTAGCAGTATTGCGTTTCCCGTTTAATCCATTTCTGGTCTACTCTTGTCTGACATAATATCTAAGAATAACAACAATAGTTAGTATACTATATAATATAAATATTATATTGTATGGAGCAATTCTCAATAACGAACATCCTACCGTTGTAAACGATTTAGTCTAAGTATCAAGTAGATTTTAACGTTTATCCTTATTTTGTTTAAGTATTGATATATTATAGAACCTTTAGTCGACTTTATCCAGTTAACAATTTGAACAAACGTTTTAAACTTCCAATACGCGTATTACCTATTTAGTTTTTTAAAGTTAGTAATAATAACCTCAAACTTTGGAGGTTAGGCGGTATATATATTAACCTAGAATTTTAAATAGCACCGCTCTCTGATCATGAAATTCACTGGCACAGTTATTTTAGGCAACAAAAGATTACAAAACAAATGACGAAACCATATCAAAAAATGACGCACACTCAGCACGAAATTTTATTTTGACAGATAAAAATAGGTTAGTCCGCTGTTGCGGCCGCTGCGAGCGCGCGCCGTTTCGCGTGATTTAAAATGTTTCGAGCTCAGTTTACTTATTTAAAATGTGATCAGTGGAAGCAAGAAGGTGTCACAATTACCTGTTAGCTGTTGTAAGTATTGAACTTTACATATTTTTCAATAAACCTCATAAAATACGACACCGTCCGCGCTTTGTTGATTTATATTACTTTTTTATTCGTGAGGCTTGGGACAGAACCGGATTTTCATTTCAAACGATGTTGCCCGTGAGAAAATTCTTATAAGTTAAAACTGCTTCTTTGCAGGTATATCAAATTATGGATTTATCGAGTTTAGAAGTATTACCAATCCATAAACATCCACAATATTTAAAATCATGCTGCCATTTAATAAACGATGAATGGCCGCGAAGTGAGACAGCACGGATGATGTCACTGAAGGCATCTTGTGACAAGTTACCAACCAGCCTTGTTCTAATTACTAATGATAAGAAAGTAATAGGCCATTGCAAACTAACCGCCATACCAAATTTGCCAGAGAGTTGTTTCATGGAATCTGTCGTTATAAGTAAAGAGTTACGAGGGAAAAAATTAGGAACGTTTTTAATGGGAAAAGCAGAGGAATATTGTAAAAATACATTGTCGTTAAAAACCGTTCATCTTTCTACGAAAGGACAGGAATTGTTTTATTCCAAGTTGGGCTACGAGCAGTGCGCTCCCATTTCAATATACGGGAGTTGTTTTCCATTCAACATAAGCTTTAAAAAACCTACTATTATTAAGAAACAAAGTACAAAAACGTCCGAGACGAAAACCACGACGCCCCCACCGCCGCCGCCGCCGATGCCGAAACGAGAAACACAAAACAGCAATAATACTCAAACAAATAAAATATTTATGTACAAATTATTATAATATACAATCATAACACATTGATTTTTATTTCCAATTAAGATTACAATTTTGATAAAAGACAAAAAAAAGTTAATAGGGCAACACCAAACTATTAAAATTGAGCTTTCTGTATATACTCCATAACTTTCTGTCGTATCACTTCAACTTCTTCAGTGTTGCCAGCCTTCTCTTCGGTTTCGATCCATTTCTTGTAAACTACCTTCATTTTACGCGCTGGCAACTTCTGTGATGTCATACGTTCCATTAGTTGCCTAAAAATCATAATAATAAAGTATCTTGTCTAAGATTTAACCTCTAATACAAAATACACACCTGATAGCTTCAATATCCTTATTCTTATATAGCATGTCCACATAAGTAGAACAAACGTCAACCCGCTGAGGGAATGCGGTCAGTATCTGTTCAAATAGCGCTTCAGCACGTTCCCTCTCCCCGTGAGTTCTTTCCAATAATGCAAATTGTACTATCACCGACACATCTAAAAATTAAATTTTGCATATTTAACACGTTGAAAACCGCATTGCAAAATCGTATTTTTCAAATATTTTTTTGTATGTATTTAAATCATGCCCACCGGTGTACAAGCGGGCCGGTAATGTTGTCGCGGAGTGACCCACCGGTAGGCATGCGGTCTTTAACGTGTTAAATGCTCTGATCAAAGAATGTCGCCCACGAATATGTTGTATGACTTTTTTGAGACCAGGTAAAACAACAATGCTCGAGTTTTATTATATTTTTTAATTTAATTTTAATAGTCATATTATTTTTTCTGCATTTAAAGTTATAATTGATTCAAGACAACGCCACCATAGAAAAGTTAAAAACTAGAAATATGTTTAAGTTGGTCATAGATCCTGAAGAATCAATTTTAAGTATGAAAGTGGCTTAGTTTGTTTTATGTTCACTGACATTTCTATTTTATGTGATAAATTGTGTACATGATTGACTTGACTTATTCAGTCATAAATCTATCATAAATCATCTTTCAACACAAACTTTGAAAAACACTTACGTTCTTTCTTCTCCAACAAAGAAACAGCTTTCTGCATTACATATCTTGCCTTATCAATCATCTTTGCCTTGTAGCATGCAGTACCACATAATACATAAGTTTGGGGATCTCTGCGGTACTTCCTCATCATGAGCTCGACCAATGGGGATAGTTCTTCAGTGTTGCCAGTGTCCACATATATGTCTAGTAGCTTCGAATGAACTTTAAACTTATCATTTGCTTGTAGTGCGTCGCTTAAGGTCTTTTGTTGCGTATCCTAATAATTATATAATAACTAAATTTAATTTAAATCGAAATTAAATACAAAAACTAATCCGTTTTTCATAATACAATAATTATTTTTCAAACAAAAAATGTGAGCCGTCGCGGGACGCCTGGCAGATGTGAAACATCGAGTTTATTCAAGTCATATGCGTAAAAGACAAGATTACAACAGGAACTAATTATTGCTTAATGAAAAAATTAAATACTATGAATTTTTTTTACAAAAAATGATGACTATTTATTTAAAAAAACATTTATTTATATTAAATACAAAAATTAAAAATTCGAAAACTTCTTAAATGATATAGATTTCAGAAATAACTCGATAAAATAAACTCGTCGCCACGGCAAGCGTCGCCACACTGTACACTCTACTATATATATACTGTATATATACTTTAGTATAGCGTGGCGACCCGTCGCCACGCCAACGATCCGGTTTATACCCGCGCCAATAGATGTTTCTTTCACATCAAAAATAAATACATTCTTATATATACCTATATTAATAGATAAATAAAAAATAAAAATAAAATAGTTTATTAATAGATAATTTTTGTACATAAAAATAGCAAGGGCCCCTGTACTGGATTCGGAAACCTGTCCTACCGGGCACCCCGGTTACTGAACTAGAATGAAGATGATGAAGAAAGAAAATAGCGATAGAAATATATAATATATAAAAACTGATAGAAAACAATATATATAAATACATACACACACATAAATATATTGAATAATATATATGAATGTATCTACCAAAATGTACATTAAAAATACATACATACGTACCTTGGTACCGAACCTGTATTCAATATTAATCAGAGCAAGCCACACGTTCAGTTTCTCGCCTTCCTCCCTGAAACATATTGTCTTCAGTGCCTTTTTGCCTATAGCACGTGCCTTGTCTATTTCTGTTGCCTGCAAAACATTAGTCAATAACGTGTCAGATGATGTCAAAGTATTGAACGATTTATAATTTAACACACGTATAAAACAAATATTAATTAACAAAACATTTTACTCTCCAAATGAAGCTGCAAATGACAGTCTGTGAAGACTGGTTATATTTATTTATTTATAAAGCCTACCTACATTATTACATTAAAACTACATATTATAAAAAGGACTACTATTATATAAACTAAATGAAATTTTAATTATAGGATAGGACGGCATGCTCAAGGTGATAAAGGGATAGATACTACACTTCTGAAAAAATTACAAAAATACATAAAAATAAAAAAAAAAAACAAGAACCAATTAGATGTAAGGAAGAGGGGAGAAAGAAAAAAAATCTAGTAGTTAATACTATTATAATATTTTTGTTGAAGTGAACAAGACACTATTACATGTACTGTGTGCATTTTTGACAAGCCCAAGTGTTCCAATTGGAATCTACGAATGACGTTAGAGAATAGAGAACAAGAATACAAATAGAACTGTGTGGGACACTAAGCTGTCATTTTTGCCCTAAAATATTCTTAAACGTAATTAAAATGACCCATTCTTGTTATGAAGTAAAACTCCAGCGTACTAGTAGAATTTCTATATTACAACTTATTACTTTATTTACAATTAAGCCTCTAATAAAACGAGGTTTGTCAGAAATTTACAATATTCAGTTACAAAGAAACAAAATTTGATGTAATCAAATCTATAGTATCTCGGTGAGGCCTATTCACACAGTTGGAACTAACATTTTAGCAATTTTCGATTTCCCCAACTCGTTAAAAAAATTTGACATTATCTCAATGGTTTCTGAGACACTCAATACAACAATGAAGAATCTACACAAACAAACTATGCACAATAACAACTTTAAACCGTTCTTCTATAAAATTGCTTTGTAGATCCTACCATGTTAATACTCTCTTGCTCTTGCCTCAATTAAAAATCACAAAATTGTAATTCTATAATTTAATATTGACATTGGATGACTATATTTTTTATTTGATTTGATTGTTATTTTGATTTAGTTAATGAATGACTAAATTTTTTATTTGATTTGATTGTTATTTTGATTTAGTTAATGAATGACTAAATTTTTTATTTGATTTGATTGTTATTTTGATTTAGTTAATGAATGACTAAATTTTTTATTTGATTTGATTGTTATTTTGATTTAGTTAATGAATGACTATATTTTTTATTTGATTTGATTGTTATTTTGATTTAATTAATGAATGACTAGTATTATTTTTTGACTTAATTGTAAATAGTTTTGCAATGTTAGTGCATGCTGTGTTCACTGTGCATAGGGCCTACAATTGGATTGTTATAATTCTTAGTGCGATGTTAATTCCTAGTCTAGTTGTAGAGCCCTGTTTGTGGACCCAATAAATGAATAAATAAATAATAGAAGCTGGCAATCTAAGAAACAATAAAAATAAAATTAATTTGAGTTTTAGAAGTATTCCTTTTTCTTTTATCTTCTCTAAACCTTTTTAACTAGAGGCTACATATGTATTCAAAAATAATTAAATAGTTTAAAAAACTAAAAAAACACGCGCGCTAGCTTTATCTCTTTTACTCCACTACACAGGATCTATAAAAGAATTTATAAATCCTGGCGGTCCTAATAAGGATAATGGGAAACTGTTATTAAATTATTGCATTGTCATCAATCCTTAATACGTATGCAAAATTTCAAATTAATCAGACTTCTGGAAATTGGTGAAAATTATGCTCAAAGATTCCGTTACATACATATATACAACCCAAGCTAATAAAAGCGTGTTAATAACTCATACCTGTAAATGGAACGCCATATACGCAATCCACATCTCACTATTATTCGGATTACCAAGCAACGCACGCTCGAAATGGTCACTGGACTTCGGTGCGGACTCACTTTCTATCGCACGTAATTCCAACTCTCTCAATCTCTCTTCTTCTTCTCTCGCTTTATTCACCTTCTCTTCTACTGTCAATTTCTTGCGCTTCTTCTTGGGCACTATAGTCGCCTGTTAAATTATTTCGTTTATATAGCTTATTATTACGTACAAAATTGACACAAGAGTAAGCAAAAAAAAAAACAAAACACTACATGTTAATATAGAATTTTAGTTTAACCCTTTGGGTACTGAATTATTTAAAGAGTATCATACATCTGAAACGTATTTAATTTGTTGCTATCTGAAGTAGTATGATAATGCAATATTTTGTATGTAACAAATTGTTTATTTTAATTTAATACATAGTTTAAACCAAGCCCGTTTAGCTTGCGTTATTTGAAATGACGAATCGAACTCGTCAAATGTTATTACGCCAAAATTTGCGCATGACGAGCGTGAGCCGTCAAATGTACCCAAAGGGTTAAGCTACTTATTAAAGTCACTAAAGTAGATACAGCAGTAGTTTTACGAAAGCAGCATAGATAACCAGAAAGCCATTGAAATTTCCTGAAGTGATTTTACAAACTTTTGACGTTATTAAATGATAATACCGATCCTTATGAGTAAAAATACTCTTGAAATAATAGACAGGGAGTAGTAATAAATAAATAAAAATAAAGTAATTACGCCAAAAATTTGTAAAATCACTTCACGAAATTTCAAATTTTCAAAAGACTGTAAAATGCGAATAGGTCTCTAAAGGTGCATGATCTGTGTGTCATATTATTCACCGTGTATGGTACAATAGCCCCTGTAAGCACCAGCCCTTCAGCTCTATTTAATTTGAAATAAACGTACTTAATGTATTTTTTCCCATACAAAAAAAATTGAACACAATTTTTTTTTCTTCCTTATGGTTTTACCCATATACACCTTACTTAATTATTGACCAAAGGGAGGTATATCGATCGGTATTGTCATTTTATTACGTCAAAGATTTGTAAAAACACTTAACAAAATTTCTAAAATTTTTCTTCGAAATTTCCACCCTGTATATACTTACTATATGAATGTCTATTATTTCAAGAGTGTTTTTATTCATAGGGATCGGTATTATCATTTAATAACGTCAAAAATTTGTAAAATCACTTCACGAAATTTCAAATTTTCAAAAGGCTGTAAAATGCGAATAGGCGCCTAAAGGTGCATGATCTGTATGTCATTTTGTTCGCCGTGTATGGTACAATGGCCCATATAAGCACCAGCCCTTCAGTTCTATTTGTTTTCAAATAAATGTACTTAATGTATTTTCTCCCATACAAAAAAAAACTAAATATTTTTTTCTCCCGCATGGTTCTACCCATATACTCCATACTTAATTAGTAACCAAAGGGAGGTATACCAGAGAGATACCAATTTTTTTTTTAATTTCGTGACAAAAAAATCCTACGGTTAGGGACCTCGATTTTCCGACCACTGTGCGTAGTGATCATAAACCAAACAAACAATAAACTAGTTCGTTACACACATTTCTCTGAGTTAATAACCTACATTCATATGACCACGACTTAGACTTAAAGAAGAACGGTCACTTGACTGCATAAATAAAAAACTACAATCTAACCTCATCGTCACTACTAAGGTCATCTTCCTTGCCCTGATCCCTGTCTTTGACTTTACCGCATAGCTCATCAGCATTCATAGTCCAGAAGTTCTGAACACTTGGCAGCTCCAACACAGGTCCAGCATTATCAGCCACCTTAATCTCTCTCGTGTCTCCCCCAAACCCGTTTTCTACTATCTTTTCTTTTTTATCTTTCTTCTTCCGTTTAGTTTTCTCTTCTTTAGGTAACTCTGCTATTTTTTCTTGTACCTATAAACAAAAGGATAAAGCTATCTAAATATATATAACTCAAAGGTGACTGACTGACATAGTGATCTATCAACGCACAGCCCAAACCACTGTACGGATCGGGCTGAAATTTGGCATGCAGGTAGATGTTATGACGTAGGCACCCGCTAAGAAAGGATTTTGATCAATTCTACCCCCAAGGGGATAAAATAGGGGATGAAAGTTTGTATAAATCTTCTAAATAGGATTTTGATAAATTTTTAAAAATCAAAAGTAAAGCCGCAAAAACTATACCTAATTAATAATACTTTTTAACACGAGCGAAGCCGCGGGCAAAAGCTAGTTGTATATATATAATTTTTAATTTAGGAACATTTAGACGGACCGATGATAAATATTAACCCAGTTTGTCGTTCCATGGTAGTGCTACCACCACTTTTAAGTAGTGACTTCAGCATAGACATAGGTCTTTATCAATTGATTTATTATATATTACAATTGTTCGGACAATTCGATGTTTAAGCCTAATTTTGGCGCTCAAACGGGCTGTCAGTTTTTCATTTGTTTTTTGTTTAAGAAATATTACGTTTTTATTTTTAGGTACACATTTGCAATTCATAAGATTTAATTTAATTAATAACATTGATAAGAAGTAACGAAGTTTATAATTTATTAAGATACGCACAACAATAAACAATAGATATGTGAATCTATTACAGATGTCATTGATGACTGAGATGAGAATCATTGTTACTCCATGATCTCCTACTCTGGTAAAGAATACATGGTATGGCCTGGCATATGACCACATTCCGGATGGTGTTAAGCTAGTATGTGGTCCATCACCAGAGAAAACTATTATCACAGACAGATGTATGTTTACATGTCGGTTTCAGAGGAGAAATGGTGATACCACCTTGGGTACAGCATACCGGACTAATAACCATAGTCTGTTAGCCTATATTAAATTATAAAAATCATGTACCTTGTTAAGTGTTTCATTGAGGGTTAATAACCTCTCTTCAAGCATTAATTTCTCCGCGTGCATAGCTGTGTGGCGCATTTTATTTTGTGGTGTCAACCCTTTATTTTCAATATTTTGGATTTTATGAACAACCCTTTCCTTCTTCTCCGTCGTTTCGAATATTAAATTTTCCAAATTAGCTGAACGTTCTTTCAAATCCTTTACCGTAATACAACTATCTAAATTAATTAACTTTTCATCCTCAGGTTCAAAAATTGTTTGTTCAAATATTTTTGCCTTTTTCTTTTTTCCCTTATCACTGGTATTCGTTTCGGATAATTTTCGTTTTTTACCGATCTCTCGTTCAGGCATTACTGACCTGCCTTTATTGTTCCTTCGCAGCCACTCTTCTAGACTTATGAAGCTTCCAAATATTTTGCCCTGATCGTGTAAAATATTGTATATTCTTACGTTTACCTGAAAAAGTTATCACATCGATATGAAACTACACTTACTTGGAAAAATCGGTTCATACACATATGATAATATATATCCCAAAACAATTTTTTATTATTTTAAAATGACATTGCTAAGTTTTGCAACCAACAATTTCCAAGATTCCTTTTCGCAATTGTTAGATTGGAAAATCAATTGACTGAACTATCAACACTACGCCCTATCAATTGACACAGCCACGCCACTATTCACTGGCATTATTTTATAAAGTAAACTGTCAAAGTGACATTACGGGATTGGCACCAATGTTAACTAACTAAAAATTATCAGTATTGCCAACACAAAAAGAATAATACTCACAATTTGTCCCAAATGAAATGCTTCTGATAGATTGTCTATGGGATCTACAGACACATTATTTCTATCCACATATGCTTTTAAATTATTGAAGAATGACACTAAAATATAATTACTTATATGCTGAAAATAAAAAAAAACAATGAAATTTTATTACATTATAAGCAGGGCAGGTAAAAGCACCTGTGGGCTTATCACGAATTTTAGTCTGGCTTTCGAACCGAGTTCGCTTCAAGCGATATGTATGGAAATTTGAGCAGCGCCACCGCGTGCGGATTTGGAACTACAATATTTTAGATACTTTTTGTTAATTTTCGAACGTCTCGATCTTTCGTTCATTTGATAGATTGCTGGTGCTCGTTAGTCGTTAGTAAAAATTCATGATCCCGATTGCTAACGGATCCGTTTTACTTGTGACAGCTCGATTCGAAAGCCAGACTAAATTCGTGATAAGCCCACTGTTTTAAGAACTACTGTATATTAGTTGGGTGGGTAGTTTTACTTATTTGACTTTAAAAGCGGGGCAAAGTCCAATCTGAATCCATTTGAAGATTGTCGTTTAGACATGTGTTTATTTTATTTAAAACAGCATTCTACATTTAAATTTCAAAAATAGAGTGCAAAATGTCAAAGTGACAGTTAAAAATTCTTGCCACATTAAAAACAATACTATATATATTAAGTAGCCATAAAAAAAAAACGTACACATCTCAGACATCAGACTTACAGTAATAAAGCCGGTATAAGTATGATTAACTTCAACATCTTGAATGTCTTTCAACACGACCAGATCTTCGGCCAGCAGTGACGGCTTCATTGTCAAAACCATATACGATTTCTCTGGCGTGAGAAGCAGCACTCTCGCCTTCACTGATTGGCCTTCCTGAGGAGGCAAGAATCATCAGAATAATTACATGTAGATGTAGTTTTTCATTAAACCTAAGAAAAACACTTCCAACTTCCCAGGATCAAGTCAAGGAATCAGTCTACAGTGAAGACATTTGTCAATATTATACTATATCCTTAACTAAAGAAAATTTAGGTAAAGGCAATAAAAAAAAATCATTATCTATCAAGTAGGTGGGGGTCTACGACGAACCACCTTAAAAATTACCTTAAATTTCTTCTTGGAAACTGTGGACGTCTTCTTCGAATCCTCAACCACACCGACATCTGATGTGTGTGATATATGAACCACGCCTTTAAAAAAATGTAAAAAAAAATTATAGCGTGTATTTTAACAGAGTTTTTTTTCTTTATATACCTACTAGCTTTTACCCGCGGCTTCGCTCGCATTTAAGTCATTAAATAAGTATCAGAGACCATTTCAATAGACATGAATCAATATGATTTCAAAGAGCCGAAACTATAGTAAAAAATTATTATTTTTTAAATAAAAAGTATCCTATGTTACTTGTAGTACCTCCAAAAATATGTGTACAAAGCTTCATGATGATCGGTTAAGTAGTTGTTGCGTGAAAACGTAACAAACAAAGTCACATTCACATTTATAATATTAGTAGGGATATCTTCCTAGAACTATAAATCGTAGAAAAAGAATCATTTAATAAAGCGTTTATGTTAATGCATGGAACATAATTGTATATATGCCTTAAAAGACATATCACACTGGACGATTGGTTTATGATTGCTTCTGGATCATGTGATATATCAATGGTGTAGTATGCAAATCAATAAATTTAAATAAATTACCAGATAATCTTCCAACAGATATCAAAAGTTTCGTATCAAGAACACTCTGCACAGTCCCGGTGACAAAATCACCAATACTTAGATCAGAATAAGAGAAGTACTGTTCATTCAGAAGATTCTCCTCATCCGTTACCGAGTACATATAATCTAACATATTATATGTTAATACACGCACTTTGTGTTCACTCCCTGCAAATGAAGAAAAAAAATGACTGGCTGAACGGACTCAATGCCTTTGCATTAAAATGGAAAAAGGAGAATTATCTGTCAAATTCGAATTTCGAATCATTTTGAAAGCATGAATAAAAAGCTGCATAGACTATGACCCCTTCGCAATAAGAACTCACCTATTGGATAAAACCTATTAAGCACTTCCTCATCAGACAGATTCTCATCGACAGTGATCCTCTTCTTACCGAGACTGCCTAAACATTTCTTGGCCAATTTCAAAATTATTGTGCGACCAGATATCTTTATAACCTACAAAAACACATACATATACAATGCCCAGACTCCCTAAGAAATAGCTTATCATACATTTTTATTACCACATGTCTAACCAGACAGATAGTACCACCATAGACGAAACCATCAATCAACGATTGTCTCTGTTGATGGTCTACTGTAGTGTAGCACAGGTCTACTACAGAAAATCTATATTCTAAAAATTGTTTATGTCTTAGTGAATGGTAAGTCTCACCTGCGCTTTCTCAACAACCTCCCCAACCTGAAGTTTCCTTTCCTCATTCAAGTCAGGATATGTAGTTTCAAAGATATTTTTTAGACTGAAATATGGTGTTTTTCTTGTTGGCATTACATATAATAATCTAGGTCTAATCTTTTGTCCTAGGGTCGGTTTTTTCCCTTTCACTGTATCTGCGTGAGTTCTCTGTATGTATGAGATTGTATTTTGAAATATGTGGCCTTCTATACCGGAATCTAGAGCCTGGGAATAACAAAAAAGCACAAACATTTACTTTAAACACGCTTGCAACATTCAGAAACATAGATACAAGAAGGTGAAGGTGTTGCCAGATTAAAACATCTATTTTTATTATAACAGAAACACTAGTCAGTATCACATAAATTGACATCAAAATAACTCTATCTTCTCTATTATTTAAACTCTAAATTCTATTAAATGTCTTTTTCTCTCTTTGTAATAGGAGTATGTAAAGTTTGTAAAGTTTATGTTTATTTTATATTTATATAAAAAACACGGCAGTTTTCAAATGGATACAGTTATTGTAGGTATATAAGCGATAGAAAGAGAAACAATCGCTGTGTCGTGAACGGCAAAGGATATACATGTATCCCTTTCACACACGCCTCAACTTCGACACGCCAAGAATACAGTTATCCCTTTCCAATGATTGTTTCTACCAGTCCAAAGTCCAATCTGTATCCATTTGTAAAATTGCCGATTGTACATACTTTCATATACACATACACAGTACTGTTATCCTAATATCAGATCTAAGATATCATTAAAATCAAATTATTCTACTAGAGTTTAAAAAAAATCACCTTATCAACAACAAAGTTGACAGCAGTTCCCGGCAGCAAATTTGTATAACTCCCACCTGGTTCACGTGTAACGACAGCATTTTGTATTGATTGTAACTTATTTGACAGAGATATTAATGTGTTATTCGCAGATAGAGTCACCGATTTGACAACACACCAAGTTATGGAACCGACATCTGTAAATTAGAATGCATTGCAACTGTCGTCAATCAGAAATATTTATTGTGCATCCGTCCTTCAGGCTCTTGCCCATAGTCAGAATATAGGAGATTTCAGAAAGGCATATGGCAAGAAGAAATCACAAGAAACTCGCCAATCATAGTCTGTACAAATACAATATTGAAAATACTAAAAATCGTTTATTAGCATAGGTACTAAAGGCGTGCACTTGCTCATCGTTAGACTCTACCGTGACTTTGGAAAGACGTATGACGAGAAGGAACTCATCAATCATAGCCTCTCCAATATAATGTTAGTACATACAATTCTTCTTTAGCTTGAAATTAAGCATCTTAAAAAATTTAATACCATTAATGTAAACCTAATTATATAATAGATGCATCCAATCACCACTTACATACACTTTGGACTATTTAAATATTTTTAACTTCATATGGCATCAAAACCCCATTACATTTTAGTAGGAATAAAGAAATACCATGAGGTTTTCATAAACAAACATCCCATAAGCCGTCTTCTAAGACTTAAAAAAATTCACAGCAATTATTGACTACAATACTAACCAAGTGTGATCTCCTCATTGGTGTTAGTGGTCGGCATGAAAGCAGTTGTTAATGGTATTCCAACATCCATCACATATCCATGGTCTTCGATCGATGATACAGCAGCTTGGAGTAGAACACCTAAATACGAAAATATAAGATATTTTATTTAAAAAACTAGCTTCATTAAATAATTATCAGAGATCATTTCAATATGATTCCAAACGGCTGAAACTATAGTGAAATATATATTTAATAAAAAGTAGGATACGTTACTTCTAGTACCTCCAGAAATATGTGCACAAAGTTTAATGATAATCGGTCAAGTAGTTGTTGCATGAAAACGTAACAAACAAACTCACATTCACATAATATTAGTAGGGATTAACTTAATTTTGAATATAAATCAATATCCAGGTGTGATGTTGACATTTTGAAATTAATACTACCCACAATTTCACTTTCAAGCTATAGTACATAGAGGTAGGCAGACTGATAATGGTTATTAGCCCAGGGTTGTGAAAGTGATTCAGGCATGTTACAGGATCAACTTAGAATTGCTCCATATATTTGGACAGATCCAAGTCTCCATTCAAGATCAAGTGGAATGTACTCATATGTAAGGTTATTTATAAAATAGAAAAACAATTTATACCTTTATTCATATCAGTGTGTTTAATCATATTAACATGCTGGGGCATCATCGACAAATTGAGACCGTGAGTTAGCTTCTGGAGTACTCTGACGGCCACATACTGACCACTACGAAACATACTGCTTAATGACGTAACATTATCAATCTAGAGAAAAAAGCATACAATTAACAAGTTTAAAAGATGTTATGAGACTTAATATCAAGTTTATTTATTATATTAGTCTGACATATGTTAGCCAATTAAATATCAATATTTTAAATTCAATTATGTAGATTTTTACATTTAAGTATCAATGTTCCTATTTGAAAACAAATATAATAGCAAATTATTTGCAGTTTGCAGCTAAATATTTTTTATGTTTCTTATACTGTATATTCTGTAAAAAAATATGTCTAACAATATGACGAGTTTCTTGTGGTCTTCTTCTCGTCATACGCATTTCCGAAGTCATTGTAGAGTATATTACTATATTAATAAACTAATTTCATTTCACATAGAAAAAAGTTGGTACCTCACATTAATATCTTCAAGTCATCATATGCCAAAGTGTGGTCATGTGGGCTACAGGGGCCCCTAACGTATGTAAGCAAAAATTAGTAAAATGTTATCTAGTGTCTCCACAACTTAATCTCGTGCTGTTTCTAGGAGGAAGTGATAACTTACAATCAATAACCTAATTTTGATACAGGGCCCCTTCAAGGCATGCTATGATAGAACTCGGTGTTCTGTAATCTATATTACTGGCTATGTTTATAAAAAGAGTATTGTATATGTCTTTTTATATGCTACCACTTGTCAATTCGAATAATAAATTTATACATTACGGTTGTCAAAAAGGATGTTTCTTTTACAATCAAATAAATAATAACTAATCTTATAAAGCGCTGCACATAGAAATCAGTAATTCAATCTCCAATATGCTACATCACCGCAATATATAAAAAACAATAAAACTGTGCTCACCTTATCATCAACAAAATCAGCTAATAATTTATTATAAGGTTCACTTATAGAGCAACCAATGACCTGTCCCTTCATTCTTCCAGGGAGTGACATGAGGACCTTCTGATCTGTGGCATACACTACTCTAGCTAGCATTAGAATACCTTCTTTAACTGTCTGAAAAGATAAATATTCCATAATTCACTTGTTCACCGAGAAATGGTTAATATTTTTACTAACATTGTAAGAAATTCCGTTGGCACAATTCTTCTCAGATATATTAAAATCTTCATAATGATCCCCTGATAGATAGCCATCATCGCCTTCGACTTTCTTTTTAGTTTTATTCTTCCTTTTCTCTGTTCTATCGTAGTTCCCTAAAAACTAATTATATGTGTAAATAAAATGTAAACATAAGGGACTAAATATTATTTTTATATTTTTATACAACTTACAGAGTTTTTCCGCGTGAAGAACTTTGAAGATGGCTTTTTTCCGCCACGTGGAAAATATTCTTCTGTATCACCCATAGTTATAACTATGAAAACACTTATTTTCGCATTCAAAACTAACACACGGCACCGCACTAGTCTATCCGCCACGGCACATTGACATATGATTTTTAAGGTTATGATAGTTATATTTTGCAAACATACAAACATAAAATTTATTTGTACAATTATAATTCCAAACGATACTTTAACACTATTACTAAATAAAGCTATATATAAATATATATAAAGTTACAATATAATAATAATTTAGAATATTCGTTACTAAATACTCTTATTGCATGTTTGTGCCATAACTTAAAAAACCTAAATTTGGCGGGATTTTGAAAAAATGTTTAACTTCTTCTTTTATTAATGACCCCAGGAATATTGTATTCAATCATTATTCTTAATTTGTGGTTTATAAAGTTAATATATATACATGGTGTATGACTAAAATTCAAATAATTAAAGTAACCAATTTGCATTTGTTAGTTTTAATGTCTTTGCCTTTAATAAAAGTACAAGAATAAAAATGAAGCACATACTCGATAGAGACAAAACGTCAGCTTGTTTTTTATTTTGTTCCCGCTTTCGTGTTTGCCGGTTGCTCCTTTTCGAAAGCAAATTATAGTGAGGAAATAACATATTATTTAATAAATTGCAAGTAAGTGTGTCAAATCGCAAGTCATAGCATAAAATATATGTGTTTTGATTTTGTAACCTCGCTAATATTGATGACACAACAATAAAAGGAAAACTTGTTACTTTATATTCAAAGTTATTTAGTTTGTGGTTTTATCTGCATAATTTATGTGTTACGCCGTTAGATACCATGGTGAACAAGTTTTAGCGACCTTTTCTGCCATGCCATTCACCTCATTTGCTACGAAGTTACTAAATTAAATTTTTCATATTTCATTCTAGTAAGAATCATGAATAAAATCGTGATTTTTGGATCAACGGGTGTAACTGGGCTGTGTGCTGTAGAAGCAGCTGTCCAGAAAGGTAATTAAATTTTTATGTTCAGTACTTAATAATATATGCTTAGAAATTGAACACATAACTAAATTAATTATATATATTTTAGGCTTAGAAGTAAGAGCATTTCTTCGTGATCCATCCCTTCTACCGAATCACCTCAAGGAGAAGGTAGAAGTCCTCGAAGGCAATGTCCTAGAACCTGACTCAGTCTTTGAAGCTGTTGACGGTGTAGATGGAGTTGTCATAGTCATTGGAACTCGGAACAAACTGGACCCTACTACAGACCTGTCCGAGGGCACAAAGAATATCATTGAAGCCATGAGAGCTAAGAATGTTAAGACAGTGTCCGCTTGCATGTCTGCATTTTTGTTTTATGAGCCTGATAAAGTTCCTCCGAGGTTTGTCGATTTGAATGAGGACCATAAACGAATGCATGAAGCCCTAGTAGAGAGTGGATTGAATTGGATATCTGTTTTTCCTCCACACATATCTGGTAAGTATAGAAAAGTAAAATATTTTATATTCTTTGTTTGGTGGTAGCCTTGTCCCTGGATAGTTTGATGTCTTCTATTTATTATGTATATAATAATGAATCAAACAACAACAAAAAAAAATTCACTTAAGTGACAAGTTTGAGAATTTTCTTTTAAAGATTGTGTAAAATAGTGAAATTATGTGAAAAATTAGTTTATTACAGTGTTTTATATCTAAATAGTGGTATAAAACTAGGTAAAACATCGAGTAAAATGCAATTTTAAAAGTTTTAGAAGTGCTAATGACGTTTATTTGGTATAAAATCATTTGTATTAGAAATTAATGCAGTTCAAAATTCACGTGACACGATGCTAAACCCTAGCCAATTTATATATAGCCTATAATTGACGAATTTCTTGTGGTCTTCTTGTCATATGCCTTCCTGAAGCCATGGAATCTAAGGATGTTCAAGTACATACTTATAGTGTCTATGATAACGAATTATATAGTAGGTATATGTTTTAAAAAAAATACTTTAAACTGTATAATAACAGGCAACCATGACCTGCTTTTTACATTTATGTCAAAGAATAATTGATCGGTCCCACAGGACGGGCTTGGCCTAGTTTAGGAACCATCGGTGAATTCTTTATGTATATATGTATAAAGTATGAATAAGGTATTATTATTATTATTAAATTAAACATATTTTTCATTTTATGAAAGTGTTTAGGTGTGTTTGTTATATATTCATGACTGACTTTGGCAGCCTTACTTCATACTTCAGCCAAAATACAGGAAACATCTTGATACTATCTTCAATTAACTAACTAACCAGAATTTTAATTTTTGTTTTTTATGTTTGTGATTTTTTTTTTGCCCCTCTTCCTTACATCTATTTGGTTCTTGTTTTTTATTTTTATGTATTTTTGTAATTTTATTAGAAGTGTAGTATCTATCCCTTTATCACCTTGAGCATGCCGTCCTATCCTATAATTAAAATTTCATTTAGTTTATATAATAGTAGTCCTTTTTATAATATGTAGTTTTAATGTAATTTTGTAGGTAGGCTTTATAAATAAATATCTTCAAACAGTATTAAAATACATTATTAATTTTCAGATGAACCGAGCCGCGAAACAATAATTGAGGTGAACGCAACCAAATCTCCGGGGCGTGCTATTTCTAAGCATGACTTAGGTCGTATTTTAGTTGAAGCACTAAATGAACCTAAGTACTACAAAGCTGTTCTAGGCGTTGCTAACGTAGCTCAATAATGCATTTGTTTTTATTCAAATGCATCATATATTCTTATAAGTATTTGTCTAATAAGAAATTCAGAGCTTTAGAATTGTGAAATGTGAAACCAACACACTTTTAACTTAAGATGCAGTGTTGTGTTTTATCTAAGCGTGCTTTTGTCTCTACCTCAGTGATTCTCAACCTTTTTTTGTTGCGGCACACTTTTAACGATTTCAAAATTTGGCGGCACACAAAGAAAAAGATAGGTGGTTGAGAATCACTGCTCTACCTACAGATATTACAAGGTCTTGAAGTATTAGCTGAAATAACCTATAACTAGAACTTGGTTATTGGTTTTACATTTTATTTATTTATTGGGCTCTACAACTAGACTTGGAATTAACATTACACTAAGAATTATAACAATCCAATTGTAGGCCCTATGCACAGTGAACACTATGCGCTAACATTACAATGAGCAAGGTTACATTACATTTTAAAAAGTCATTAAAACTATTTACAATTAAATCAAAATAAAAAAGTTATTCATATATAAATTAAATTACATGACAGTATTATTGAAAATTGTTTTTCAAGTATTTACTTTGTGACAGAAATAGGCAATAATTAGAGATGTGCCGATTATGACTTTGGCCGACTAGCCGATTAGTCGGTTGTAAATAAACCGACTAATCGGCCAAGCCGATTACGGTTTAGGGGATTCCCGTGACGCTTCGTTTACAGCTGATTCGCTGCAATTTCAGTCACTACTGACATATGGACAAATATAAATAACAAAGCAATTTTTTTTTTTAATGCTCACTAGTTTGACAATAGTTTCAAATATCATCACGCAGAATTGCAATATATGACATTAAATATTATGTTGATTTGTTTTTTAATTAAGATACTAATTTTGTTTGATAAATATCATCAATATGTTTTCTTTACAAGGAAGTAACACATACATTTTATTGAGAAATAGACACAAAGTAACAAGCCGGATAGTCGGCTTTACCGACTAGTGGCCGACTAGACGGAACATCTCTAGCAATAATATAATTAATCTAATGATTGTGTATCTAATTTTTTAGTATTAAGAAAATCAAGTCGCATAAAATGATTCTTAGTGTGAAATTTTGTTATGCTTTTCAATTGATACATTAGTCACGCTATGGTTATATTGATTTCAAATATGCTTATTATTTTATTAATACGTTCAAAACTGCCATATAAAGAATTTTTATAGTACAAGCTGTAGACATGCTAAATGTGATGTTCTTTTATGATGTAAAATTTGAAATACAGAGTAGTGGCTATTGAAGAAAATTTTCTGAGCATGCCAGGCGTTTTCATAGCGTTGAACGTGTTAAATATTTGCTAGTTTAACACTAGATTTACTAGACCAGTCAAAATGACTGACATTTTCTTTAATTCTTCTAATCTTCTTTAATTTATAACAGAAGAATTAGTTTTATGAATTTTATATATATTTGTAACAAATATATACTTTTTTGGTTTTCGTAGAAATAGGTATATTTAAGCTGGTAAATCTAGTGTTAATAATCATTAATGTTGAAGGTATTAGTGAAATATTCGGAATACTTCTACTTCCTAGTGATTTTGTGGAATGACTTTTTTTTCAGCATTTAGTATGTTATTTTATTATTTGGATATTTACTCTTGTTCATGGTATGGAAATTATTGCTGGAATTTGGGTTAGGCAGAGGTAGGATTAATTGGGATGGTTACAATGTAATTTAAAAAATGTATAGTTTTTTATGAATATATAAGATTCCATTTATTGTTAAATAAAAATTACATTATTTTACCATATATATATATATATATATATGTATATAGTTTCTTTTCTTATCAAATATATAAATAAAGCGCTATCTAAACTTTATCATGTTACTTTTTGATTGTAACAAAGATAGGTACACACACAGCTCTGACGTGTGAGACCAATACACGTGTAAACAAGTGTTTTGATTTATCTAAGCATACTATTCACTGAAATATCAACAAGAAAATACAATTAAAACTTAACTGCAATCTCTAAATGACATGGTAAAGAAGAATATGTAGTTCTCTGGTGCTTGCAAATATACCACATGATTGTCTACATCAGCAGTTCTCAAACTTTTTTGGCGAAGAAGAAAGCCTTAATATAATTATAAAAAACTGATTTATATGTATTTATGAATAATCATATTGCAATGTAATATTTAGTTGGAATATTTAGATGTAACCTTATAATCTCCCTTTGCTAGGTATTTTTTGCAGTATTTTAGCCCTAGGGTTCAGTGGAGCACCACTTTGAGAATGGCTGGTCTACATTTTTACATAGTATGCTTCCGTGTCGATTATGTCCCTCTAAACTTAAAACAGAAACATTTAATGATTAAACATTATATATAGGTATATCTAACTACCCCTACTGCGTTAACATTGAAGCATATATTTTTCTGCCTACCTACCTAAAGCTAAAACTTAAGCTAAAGACTGTTTTTTCTCATTAAATCTCAAATGATCTACATCAAGCAGTGTCTTCCCCAATTCTCCAGTTCTGAATGCTTTGATCATGGTCTTAGCGACTTCGAGTGAGTCAGGCACGTGACGTATACTACCATCAAAATCACGAACTTTACGTACTCTGTTAAACTTTGCTGCACCCATTATTAAAACCTGAAAGGAGAATATGAATGAATGAAAATTATTCATTAACATAGGCACTGCTGGATATTTGCCTATCATTCTACCATGGCTTCGTAAAGGCATACGACGAAAAGACCACATGCAACTTGTCCATAGTACATTTTCAGATGGGAGTCACCTCCACTATAACACAGTTCTAACTACTACAAACTATGCCAACAGATAAAGTTAAACCCCTAAATATGTCATATACTTCGAACGAGAACCAAACATAAGACTTTCACTACAAATAACAATCACATGAGAACAATGATATTAAGGGTGTAATGAAAAAAAAAGATAAGGGTAGTAGTTAAAATGTATTGAGGGTATTCCTCAGTCTGCTGTCAAGCATTGAATACGTTTAATGGCTTATTTAATAGTGGTACAACTTTTATGTTATAGGCATATTGCATAGTCCATTTGCCACCACCACCACCTCCAGAGTTGGGTGGCGAGGTGGGAGCATTCGGAGAAGGAGCTGATGAAGAAGAGGAAGATTAATGACATATAATTCTTTATAGGCATTACCAGCAGTTCCTCGAGTTTGCCACAAGCCAAACATGTTATTGAAAAGCACTTACCTTATTAATATCATCTGAAGGCTCCAACAGCCCCATATAGTCGACATATCTGAATTTTGAATGTTTATTCAACCAATAAAGTAAGTAGTCAGCTATTGCCTCTTCCCCGACTAAGTGGTCTTGTAACGACGCACATAATGCAAGCTTCAACCCCATCTCTATGTTGGTGACAGACGGCTCTAAGATACCTGATAAAACATGGCTGAAATTACAGGTTTGTGTATTGATTTTTAAAATTAGTTCTGCTATACGCCCTCTATAATGTAAAGGCCTTGGATTTGGTTCTCAGTTAGAATAATTATTACTTAATACAGCCATTCTCAAAGTGTGTTCCGCGGAACCCTAGGGCTAAAATACTGCAAAAAATACCTACCAAAGGGAGATCATAAGGTTACATCTAAATATTACATTGCAATATGATTATTTAGAAATACATATAAATCAGTTTTTTATAATTATGTTAAGGCTTTTTCCTTCACCAAAAAAGTTTGAGAACCGCTGACTTAATAGATACTTATAAAGTATTTGTTTGGTCTGGGTTAATGATTTCCTTGTCCTAATACCCATAATACAGGTTACTTATTGTCTTTTGCATCTAAATTATCCTAGGTAATAAACAACGTATTGAGAATTACTTTGGGTGTGTAGGTAAACTGAAAATTATGACTGTTACTACTATAATTAAACGTAAAAACAATGTTTATTTATTATGTATCTGTTACAAGAATGAACCAAAAAAGACTAATGGTATTTAGGATCAGAACTTAGTAATAACTTGAAATGCTTCTACATAACTAACCTGGTGTGTCGAGCATAAAGATTTTAGGTTTATCGCTAATTCTAATTTTCATATGTACACTCCTCGTGACGCCAGCAACAGCGCCCGTTTGCAAGCTGTGACCGATATTTAAGTTTTTTGTTCTAAGCATATTAATCATTGAAGACTTCCCTACGTTTGGCACACCTATTATCATCACGTTAAAATCTTCTTCGTCAACCCTGTTATATCTGTCGGATGCGCCTATCAGATCACGTATTAGTGGTACAAGACTCTTCAATCCTCTGCAATTAACATCCTTACTGTTTGTATACACTATGTTCTCCACATTCTGTTCAGCTTTCAATTGATCTCTAATTTTAGGAATTAATGATGGTATAGTCAAATCTTTTTTATTTAAAACGAGTATGTGAGGCTTAGCTCCTGTTAACGTCTTCGTAAATATTGGATTTCGACCTGTAAACGGTATTCTTGCGTCGTGCACTTCTATAATACAATCTACTGATTTTAACTTCCTTTGCATCTGTTTTAAGCCTTTATTCATGTGGCCAGGAAACCAATGAAGCAGGTCCTTACTGATGTAGGGGCATTTCTTTCGAAAATTGTAAATAGCGGCGTCAAATTTCAAAGCCATCTCGATTGTTTGTTTTCAAAAATTTTAGGTTATGTCACCAACCGCTCCGTATATTCTAGAAATTGATTATAAATAAAAATGTAACTACATTTAATCGTAACTAACGATTTATACGTACAAATTAAACCAAAAAACAAGTAAATAAATAGAGAAAAACCAACCAGCGCTTAAACGATATTTGACAGTATTTTTATTAATTTTCTGGCACGAATTTTGCATTTTAGGTTATTGGTTTCAAATACAAAAAAATAATGTCATTTGTGTCACCTACCTAAAACGTTAATTTATTTGTAATTTACAATTTCATTGTACTTATTGTGTTATTAAAAATGGCTTTTATGCTGGAGCCTGATATTATAGCGGCAACGGAGAACGTTCTTCCAGACTTGAATACAGATCTAGTACTTGCTAAAAATTTTTTAAAGCAACAAAGTGCCGCTACAGGCGATAGTTTGTATGTAAAATGTCGAAATTATTTGTAGGTGGCAATGGTGCCGTTTAACTACATCATTTACCACTGTCTTAGGTATGACCATTTGGTAGATGTTGTACAAAAAGTTTTATCACAGAAACCTCCAGATGTCGTAGATAATTTTGAACATTACTCATGGGAAATAAAATTAGAAAAATTAAGACCCAATTTCGATCTTCTCAACGATATTTATTTGGCGCCAATGCAATTAAGAACCGTTCAGAAATTAGATGAAATGTTTAAGGTATCATAGAATTCTATTATAATAGAAGATTTTGTTAATATTATATAATTATTGAGCAGTTTAATGTAATTTTTCGCAGTTAATTGCAAGTAAAGTGAAAAAAATAGATGAAATGGGAGAAGAGGAAGAAGAATTAGATTTGGAAGAAGATTTCGTTAAACCGAGCGTTTCCGATTTAATTGAACATAATTATTACTTCAGAGAGGTATATAACACAGAAAATAAGTAATTTAACTACTTAGGGCATTAAAAAAAATTAAACAAAACGCTAATAAAAGAAATAATGTTTTGTTAAAGTCAATGAGATCATTGCCTATACAGCTTAATCTAATTTTTTGTTTTCTACATTTATTTTTTAAAATAAATTATTTAAGAAAATAATTTAGGATATTTTTTGTAGGCAGGATACGGATTACCCGAAAACGAGTGTTACAAAGTATTTATTGCTCTGAAAATGTTGGCTGAAAAGGAGCCCGTAGCTACGGTCAGATTCTTCGGCAAAATATACGGGACTAAAAAGAATTATTATGTTGCCGAAACAGATCTCACCTTAGTAGAACTGGATAGACGGATACGGGTAACGTTGATTAAATTTATTACTAAAAATAACGGACGCACTATATTCAAACTTTTGGAGCCTAAAATGCGGTACTAAGAATCCTTAGTCGAGTTCATCCCTATGGTCAGATTTTTGAGAGTAATTTTAGTATTCTTATATATTTTATGCATAGAGGGTAGTCGTATAAGTATTTTGTTGTATGTAAGTGGTTACAGTATTATCCGGTAGTCGTGAACAGGGGGTCCACTCAGGCGCACTTCGGACGAAAATACGGACGTGTCCTACTCAGAGACACTTCCGTAATCATTCACGAAATTACGGATTTGACAGCGACGTCACGACGGATAGGCCACACGATGCTTATTTTACGGATATCTGACAGGAATTTTGACGGGCTTATATGTCAAAATTCACGTAAACTACAGATGTGACGGCCGTATCACGAAACTTCGGATATGCCTGAGTATCCCCGCAGGCTCGTCAGATGACTACACATGGGCGTAGCCAGGGTGGGGCAAGTGCCGAGGGGCAAATGACGTAATATCGTAAATGAATCTATTAAGAACATTTATTCTTATTCTATAGTAGACAAGTGAAATTGAAATGAATTATTATATGATATCTTATAGATAATAAAGCTTGGACATAATCAATGTCATTTTATGTTTACCCTTAGGTATATAATAGTATGACAATGCCCCTATACAGCAGCTATTCTTCTGCGTCATAGTAGATTTATTATACATTATTATGACATTAGTATGTAAGTGGACAATGTCAGTATACAGCAGCTAAATCAAATTGATAATTATTAAATTAATAAATTCATTTCATTTGTATTTGTATTGACGAGTAAAAGCGCTCTATTGGAGCCCAATTACTAAAAGTAAATAAATAAATATTATTATTCTAACAAATTTTATAGGAATTTGATTTGAAAGACATGCCTGGTGAAGGCGAGGGTCTGGATGAAAATGCGGAGCCTCTTGTTGATGAAGAAGAGAAAGATTTACGTTAGTATCATCATCAGTATCAGTATCATCATGGAAATATATCGTCGGAACTTAATAACACAGTCGGATTGCAAAAAAAAAAAATTCTTCACATAGGCGAGCTTAATGCCGTCGGCTTTATCTACCAGCTAACCTTTATCGGTGTGAGCGGTGATATTTGGTGCAATGTGAAGAAAATAATAACTAAATCTACACAATACATACATTACATAAAATAATAAATTTCACTTTTTTGTTGAAATAACTTCAAAATATAATACTCCACCTCGTAAAAAAAATCACAATTGTTTCTATGATACTTAACACTAGGTTTACGGGACGCGTCAATTTGACGCATTTTGACTTTTATCAGAGAATTACCAAAAACTGTTTAAATTTTTATTTTATCTCTTTGTATGACTTTTATTCATTGATCGAGGGAAATATATATTGAAGTCTATTTTCTTTAAAAGTGTTGAATTACTGAACTTGTCTATATGGTATACCTATCTCTACGATATGCGTCAAATTGACGCGTTTTAGTAGAAGTAGGTATATAGAAAACGTCCGTAAACCTAGTGTTAATACACCAACGAAGAATCTAAACCAACAAACCATGCAGAATAACAATTTTAAATAGCTCTGTTGTAAAATTGCGATTTTGTAGATCCTACTATGTTAGTAGGACTTGCGATATATGCGTTTATTTTGTTTTAATTCGATAAGATCTTATTGGATTATAATCTTATTAGCTTCTCCAATTGAACGTCAGTGTGATATATTTATGGCGGTTTACATCCAGTGATTTTTATTTAAACGAGTTATTGTTAGAGAATCGTTTAACCAATTACTTCCCACTGTCCTATTTTCAAGACACTATATTCCAATTTTTTTTAAACCTATTAAGAGTTTTATTTTTCATTGTTTCTGATGAAATTCGTATTTTTATACTATTTTTCTGATGAAATATGTTTTTTCCACTGAATAACTGAAACAGTAACCAACTTCAAAGTACATAAAACTGATTCTTAGACTTCTACCAAATATATATATAATATAAAAATAAAAACAAAATATAATTTATATCTCCGTTGTCATATTTTATAGGACAGGCTGACTCAGTGTTAAAATATTTTTAATTTTTTTTTAACGTATTATGAACTTAATTTAAAGATTTCACCAAAAAATTCCAATGTTTTCGACGCTTGGGAAGTAATGGGTTAATACTGTTTTATCTATGTTGTTTTTCTGACTCACATTGTTAATAATATGATAGTTGGCGAGGGTGAGCAAATGGAAGTGAAGCCAGTTGAGCCTGTACGTCCAGTGTTGCCCCCTACGCCTGTATCAACGTGGATACCTCCTCCCGTCATACCTGTGGAGAGACCTGGACAGGGTTGTAATAAAAAGGTAATAATGAAATTGATTTTGACATGGAAAACAATAGCGTTAATATTTTATTCATAACGCAGGTATATTACGTGTGCAATGAACCAGGTGATCCGTGGGTGTGTCTTCCAGATGTAACCCCGCAACAAATAACAGTGGCACGGCAAACTGTACGATGCATGACTGGAAACTTGGATACAGAGGTAAATAACTTATTTATGAATGAATGAATGAATGAATGAATGAAAATCCTTTATTAGCATAAGCACTAAAGGAGTACGATTGCTCATGGTTAGACTCTACCGTGACTTCGGAAAGGCGTATGACGATAAGAATACCACAAGAAATTCGTCTGTACATAAAATTTTAATTCAGAAAAAAAAAGTAAATAACAATTCATAAATCAGATTGCACAGTGGTTACAATAATAAATGTTATATTAATAATATATATGTATATAAAATACATATAAAACATTAAATTTGGTCAAAAAAAATCCTTCTAGTAAGCCAACAGTAACACAAACACTAGTTTTACTAGTTTGACCACACATTTCCATCGCTCATGTAATCAGTAATAGAGCTGTCTTGAATCATTTGTCCTCGCGAATGCTTCACATTCAAGTTGCGAGTCAACTGCTCGTAAATAAAAAAGACATTTGTAGATCCAAACATTTCCCCCGTTCGATGGGACCGAGCGTAATTATCTCCGCGCTCAGATTACTCGTATAGCAGCTGCTACATCCATTTCGCCACAAGGGTTCTACACGTTTGGTTCTGGCGAGGAGGAGGAAGATGTTGACATGGAGGAAGGAGGTATGAGAATTATGGATTTCCAAACGTAAAATAAATGGGTCCTGTGGGCTTATCACGAATTTTAGTCTGGCTTTCGAACCGAGTTCGCTTCAAGCGATTTGTATGGAAATTTGAGCAGCGCCACCGCGTGCGGATTGGAACTACAATATTTTAGATACTTTTTGTTAATTTTCGAACGTCTCGATCTTTCGCTCATTTGATAGATTGCTGGTGCTCGTTAGTCGTTAGTAAAAATTCATGATTCCGATTGCTAACGGATCCGTTTTGCTTGTGACAGCTCGATTCGTAAGCCAGACTAAATTCGTGATAAGCCCACAGCAGCTATCTATTCTTCTACGTCATAGTAGATTTATTATATGTTATTATGACATTAGTATGTAAGTGGAAAATGCCAGTATACAGCAGCTAAATCAAATTGATAATTATTAAATTTATTTCATTTATATTTGTATTGACGAGTAAAAGCGCTCTATTGGAGCCCAATTAATTAACATTTCAATTTTTGAAAAATGGCTCGGACTGTCAAGTAGCTTGGCCACCCCTGGTATATAAAATGGTTGGCTATTGGTGGTGATTAGTTCAGTCTGTCATCTCAAATACCACTTTGGGATCAGCTAGTCAGATATATTTACATTAATTTAAACCTTCAGGTGACCTAGTATTTAACATAAACCCATTCTATCACGGACACACATTAAAGGACTTATTAGACACCAATTTCACCTATTGGGTGCATCATGGACGTTATATTTTGAGACAAGGAAGGACTATATGGTGGAACACTCGCGCTGAGATGGTTAGTATTGAGTCCACTATGTTACGGTTATGATGAATGCTTGTTTTCTCCGGTTACGGTTTTTTTTTAAAATGTAGCGTTCATTGCTTTCTTTGGATTGACATGTGCGCTTTCACACTATATGTCTGAAACGGTGTAATACATACTATCATGTCGTTAGGTCAGGTTAGGCTAAATAAAATCTCAAAGGGTTCTGAGATACTCAATACAATGAAGAATCTACACGAACAAAGTATGCACAATAACAACTGTAAGGATCCCCATATATTTTAACTCAAATTATATATTATAACTAAAAGCAGTCCGTCTTTTAACTATCTAATCCAGGGGCTCCCAAAGTGTGCGCCGTAGGCAGTATAGATGGGCGCCGTGAGTTTGTCCTCTATCATCATCCGTAACCACAAATATTCGCGGGTTTCTTTTTTGAGAATGGTTTTGAGAGTAGAGCGCCGTGACAAAATACTAAACTTGAAACTGCGCAGCGGGTTGAAAAAAGATTGAGAACCCCTGATATAATCTAAAAAATAAAACTCAATTACCACCCAAATAATTATACTAACCGCTTCAAAGGATGAAGGAGTGGAGGAGGAAGAAGATGAAGCCCAGCCGCCTATTATACCTGAGACCGGACCTTCGCTTATGACGCCACTTGCCGATGATGCAAGGGTTGAAGGTATACCCACCCACAGTTATTTGTAGCTATCTCTGGTCGTACCATTTAGTACCAGCCCTAAGTATATTTATAAATTGTATTCAAAAACCCTTGATAAGTTCTTTAACCAAACCAACAGTTGGGAACATCTAGGCTATATTCTTGTCAGGTCTAACAGCTTGGAGTGCTCGCCCCAGCTCACTAATATCACCTGAGAGAGCTGTCGCTGTTTTAAGAAGTAATATTTGGCCTGGAGCCGTAGCCTATGCAACCACTGGAAAGTTAGTACGATTATATTAATAACGAAATTGTTACAGTGGGAATAGGTAAACCCCAATGGCGTCTAACCTTTTTGTAATCGCAGAAAATCCGAATGCATGTACATCGGATGGGGGTTGAAATTCCAACCCCCTAACTACAGTCCTCCCCAACTGCCGCGCGTGCAAAATGAGTACCCAATAGGGCCTGAAATTTTAGAAATGGCTGATCCTACTTTTGCTGATGAAGAGGTGGGTAGAATTATAAAAGTTATTTAGAATATCGTCAAGTACAACTTTAGACTTTATTTTTTTAATTACGTTTTTGTAAATGGAATATATCTTAATAATAATAAAGGTATTTATTGCACAAAACTGGTGCATAGGCGAGCTTAATTCCATTGGCATTATTTACCCGTTAACTTTTGTCATAAATAAACATCAGGGTAGTAGTTAAAATGTATTGAGGGTATTCCTCAGTCTGCTGTCAAGCATTGAAGAGTACGGACGGATGGTGGTATAATGGTGGTGTAACTTTTATTTTATAGGCATATCGCATAGCCCATTTGCCACCGCCGCCGCCTCCAGAGTTGGGTGGTGAGGAGGGAGCATTCGGGGAAGGAGCCGATGAAGAAGAGGAAGATTAAAACACTCACATATTTCCCAAGTGCACGTAGCTACAGTCGTTAAGTTTGTCAGTGAAAATAGCTTTGTCTTAATGACAAGTTGTGAGCTGTGTTCTGAAGTTCAGTGAAAAATATTTTGTTTTAATAAAGAAAATGTCTAAAATTACTTGTTTTATTTTGTACCAATGATCCTACATTTAATATACAATAAAAATAAATGACGAAAAGGAGTACGTTTTCTTACTCGTTTAGTATTATTATATATATTAGTAAAGTTTTCGAAGTCAGTCTAAATATAATTGAAAATGGCAGTAAGCCGATGGATTTCAAATTAGTTATAAATTGCTGTGTATACTCCTAACTCTTCACTGATATTATAAAGCCGAGTCTCCTGCTCGTGTTTCTTCGAAACATTACACAAAAACATCGAAACATTGGGGCGTGGCCATACACATTTTTGTATTCGTACACAATGTTTTTTGTTTTCCGTGGTCGACGGAAAGCAAAAACATTGTGTACGGACCCAATTTTTGTGTGTAATTTTTCGAAGAAACACGAGCAGGAGACGCGGCTTAAAAGATAAAAATGTCTATGGTAGTAGTCTATGTCGAGTCGTGTCGTCGTCTTAAGTTGTATATTTAAATTATAATTAAATAAAGTCGAAGACCAGTCAACACTAATTTAATTCCAATATAAAACATAAACGTACCTTATCAAAATATTTTGCAGTTTTTTCGTAGTCCACCTACCGTAGTTACTTATACTGTGACACTATCAAAGACGTGTTTACAAGGACGTTATTAAATAAGGAAAGGTTTTTTTTTGACATAAAGATTTACGTGTGAATTAAAATTTAATAGTTTCTTATTGGACTGCCCGAATAATCGACATTGGCAGAATTGTCTTTAATAGATATCTGAGGCCATTAATAAAAGAAGTTGTTAAATAAAATACAATAAAAATTCAATATTTTTAATATCAATGTAATAAAAATTTAACCAACAAACAGCATAGTGGGAGCTACAATCTACAAAGGACGGATAGTTTATTAAAACAAAACAGTACTAGAATTACTTTCAGACGTTAAAAGGTAGGCAGACATGCTAATAATGACTCAATCCAGTGTGCCTTGTTTTATCACAATTTAGAGAAAACTTATGTGACATAATATTGCGGATTAAAATTGATTAAAAATATAATTATCACAATGCATTGTGGCAATAAAAGACCAGAAGAAAACAAGAAAGATGACACTGACAGACTAAACGTCAAAACTTCAAATCTTCTTAAATAAATATTCTTGGCCTGTAGAATCGACCGCCATAAGAGTATATATTTGTAATATCATACATATATAAAATAATGTAATCTCTTATTGGGTTTCTGCCCGATAGATTGACATTGGCAGAATTGTCTTCATTAGACATCTGAGGCCATTAATAAAGAAGAAGAAGGACCAGTCAACGTTAAAACAAACTAAAATTGTCCCTAAATACATTAAATATATATAATATATACAGAAAGCAATTTGAATATGGTATTTTTTGACATGAGGTTTTACATGTGAATTAAAATTTTGTTATCTCTTATTGGGTTTTTGCCCGAATACTTGATATTGGCAGAATTGTCTTCATTAGACATTTGAGGCCATTAATGAAGAAGAAGAAGATCAACGTTAAAACAAACTAAAATTGTCCCTAAATACATTAAATATATATATACAGAAAGTGCCGAAAGTCAAGGACCAAGGAAATATTGGTAATTAAAAAATCATATCACAAAAACTACTTGGCCTAGCACAATAAAATTTAGTGTTTCGGATAGGAAATTACCTCCTCTATTACCAGTATTTCCTTGGTCCTTGACTTACGGGACATCCTGTATATATATATGACCACTCCGTCTGATGTTAAGCTAGAGTGTGGTCCATGAGCGAAGATAACTGTCACCACAGACAGATCTCTACATGCTGACAGGACAAGTTCCAAAAGGAGGCCACTTCACCGATATTTGGTTACAATCTTCCCTTCATCTATCTATGCTTGTTTACTTCACTACACTACTTTTTATGCTTATGCAACTGAGGCGCAGACAGCTTCACTTTTCCCGGGAAGTTCCTCGCCACATCCTCATCTCTGACCGCTTTGAGTAGATCCTTCTCTCTCGGAGTACAATTTCTATCGCGCAGAAACACCTGTACGGCCGTCTTGGCTGCCTTACCACGTCTGCCAGTTCCGGGTGTTAATTTCACTTTATATCTGAAATAAGGTAATTTAATAATTCAATTAATATATAATGCATACACCTCACTATGCGCGAGGACAACACTAGAGATAGTAACTGTCAATTGTCATCTGTCAAATAATTGTATGTACTATATCAGGTATTTTTGTGGCTCTCGATAAATGTACCCGAGTTCAATCGAGAATCTCATTTTTGTGCTATTATATATTAAAAAATTATCTTCTTCCTCTTTTACTAATGGCCTCAAATATCCATTAAAGATAATTCAGCCAATACAATTGGTTGTTTCAGGCGTTACTTTGCGGAAATCCATATTAAAGGGAATTATTTAAAATTATTTTGCTTATAATTCCCGCTACAACATTCAATGATTTGTCTCGACGCGTTTCGCCACTTCACGTATTCGAGACAAATCATTGAATGTTGTAGCGGGAATTATAAGCAAAATAATTTTAAATAATTCCCTTTAATTCAGCCAATGTCGAGTATTCAGGCAGTAGTCCAATAAGAAATTATAAAATTATCGTTCCGTATGTATTTCAAAATGTCTTTTTTAATTACTGGCAACAAATATGAAAGACCGTTTTTTAAATACGTATTTAATTATAACTTGAAAAATGCCTATAATGAACTTAGGTACTACTTTTGTCGTTTGTCATTTTCTAATAATATACTAACTTGTAATGATGCAGCGTAGAGTACGGAGCGACTATAGGCACTGCAAATAGGAGCTCATCTTCGGTGTACGGGGAACCGCTTAGTTGTCTCAACAATGCCTCTTCAGCATCAGCTGCTGCCGTATCCACCTGTACATTTATAAAATTATAAAAAAATAACATATATTCAATATATATTAGACTTTCTGTTAAAAAAATAATTTTTATTTTTGAGTGGCAACATTGGTATTGATGTCTTAAATATGCCCCCCTATGTAACCAAACACCCAGTTCGTTCGTTCGTTAAATTTGGGACCGAAATCTAGACACAATCTAAATTCAACAAAAATATTCACCTCCACATCTTGCTCCGCTTCGACATCCGATTCGGCTTCAAGTAACACCGGAGCCGGTTGCGGAATCTTCTCGCGACCAGACTTGCCTTTGAGCATCGGATTCTTCTTCTGGACCTTCTTAGGCTCTTTATTAGGCTAAAACAATTGACATTTGCCATGTTATTATAGTATTTATTGTTTACAATACTTCCTCCTCCGTTCTTGTCACTACTGGCCACTTTTGTGAGATATCCTCCCCCCCCCCCCCCACTTCCTTCCCCCCAACAATTTTACACCTAAAAATCATAAAATTTCTTTTCTATTTAAGTTATTTTTTCTATAAAATCAACATTAATTCAAATATAGCTATGAAAATTAACAAAATAATGTTTTAATACTTTAGATATATTATATTTTGAAATGTGATGTTACAAAGTTTAGAACCCCTCCCCGCCCCTTGTCATACTTCGTTGACACCCCCTCCACCCCTCACCTGAAGAGCCTCCAAATAAGCCTGTCGGTCTTCCTCATCCTGATCCTTGTACTTCGATTTGATCTTCTTGAGCTTGCTTTTCTGTCCACGTTTCGGACCCTCCTTTATTTTCGGTTCTTCCGTCTTCTTCTTTTGTTGCTCTTTGCTATTCTTCTTACCACCCCTCTTTGGTAGAGTTGGGAACGATAGCGTCGACGTTATATCTAGAAAACGAAGGTATTGCAGTAATAAAAGTATAAACTCTATAAAGCGACACTTACGGCGTTATTGAGAGTTGTCGTTAAATGTATAGAAGAAAAATCTATTTTAGAACGTACACAGCTGCAGTTATTAATTTCACCAATTTAGAAAGAACTGTTTATTGCTTAATAATGACGTATTGTTGTCGTTATTTAGAGAGGGTGTGATGCTACATAGAGTGTATAATTTGTATGGATAAGGTAAACCTAAATACCTATTTTGGATGTTTTAGGGAGTTTGTCGTTTACACAGTATTTGTACTATACCTGATACACCATCACTCTTTTCAGACATTTCAGAAATGGTCCTCGCTTTCGATTCAATAATAACCTTCCCAGTGCCATGATCCACTTTAATATGAGTATCAGGGAAGTCTTCGTCATCGCTCTCCTCATTGGTCGGTTCCTTCGCAAAGTCATCATGAGTCTCTTCTGATTGGTCAACTTTGTCTTCTATTTCTATGCGTGTTATTTCCTCTGTTATTGTCGGTAACTCTTTTTGTTGTGATTCCGATGCATCTTTTTCTTCTGTGAAATATCATAAGGGAATGACTACAATTTATGACAATGCCCCTATACAGCAGTTATTCTTCTACGTCATAGTACATTTATTATATATTATTACGACATTAGTATGTAAGTGGACAATGTCAGTATACAGCAGCTAAATCAAATTGATAATTATTAAATTTATTTCATTTGTATTGACGAGTTTCATTCATTTCTATTGGAACCCAATAACTAAAAAAAAGATTCAGAAACATGACTAGAGTCGAATTGAAAGACTCACCATCATCAGAAACTGGTATTTCCTCATCAGGTTCTTGTGCAGTTGAAGATACTTCAGACATGGTATCAGATTGCGATATCGGTTGACGTTCATTCAAATGTCTTTCTATGCAACTGTCTTCCAACTGAAAAAAAAAACCATCTTAACTATACCGGCTTCACTACCAGACCACTTCATAAAAAAAAACACCCACCCGAAACATAAAACTGAAGCCCAGCATAAGATGCTGCGGTAATAGATAGTTCTTCTTGCCTCTGATCATGAAGGAACCTGTAGTGAGGTATTCACCAGTCGGTGCTGATTTACTAACTTGATATGCGTGGACCCACCAAGCCGACGTCAGGACTTTGGCTTCCCAGGCCACGCTGCAGTGACAGAAGAAAAAATTATATTGATTATTATCGACCATTATAACTGTGCACCTGATCTATGTAGAGTTATATTTAGAATGTATACTATATAAGTAAAATTAATTCTTTATTATTTTTAACAATTAAAATCTGTATATTATTTTTAATATTTTTTTTGTACACTAAATTGTATTTTTCTCATTATTCTACAAAATTTATAACGACTCTACGACTTAATATAGTGTTTATTGCGAATTTAATCAGTATAACATATTTACACCGGCTCGCATCTCAACTAATAAGAAACTTTTTAGGATAAAATTTATAAACACAATAATCGAAATCATTTTGAATGTGAAAAGTGAGTTTTGAAACATTTAAAAAGATCACCCTATCTGTACAAACATATACAAAAAATTAACGTTAAACTAGATATATTTTTTTGTGTAAAAGGAAGCAGAGAAAGAAGAGGACAGAGAGAGAGAAAAAAAGAGACAGAAATACATTTATTCACACTACACGCATTAGCTTATCTCAACAGAACAAGTAATCTAAAAATGCTCAATGCTATTAGTATATTAAAAAAACTTTATTCGTTTTAAAGTTAAGCAAAATCTATTAGTAGAAAATTTCTTTTTAAGTTCGATATAGGTCATATTATTCGCGCCAAATGTGGTTATAAATTTCCCCTCCCGCTCCCCGCTGTCCCCTTCTTACCCCTCGCTCAACGAACAACGTCTCTACTTTAATAGTATAAATGTGAATGTAAGTTTGTTTGTTACGTTTTCACGCAACAACTACTTAACCGATCATCATGAAACTTTGTACACATATTTTTGGAGGTGCTAGAAGTAACATAGGATATTTTTTATTAAAAAAATATTATTTACTATAGTTTCAGGTGTTTGGAATTTTTCTATATTTATTTTTATTCCCGTCTAAAATTTTTATATATGCAGTATAAAACTATTTGAATTTTTGAGGTTAGGTGTCATTTTTGTGGTTAGATGCTACTTTATTATTTTAGATCTTACTGATACTTATTTAATGACTTAAATGCGAGCGAAGCCACGGGTAAAAGCTAGTTAATAATAAAGTACAAAAAACTAATGTTACTTCGTATAGAGTTTAGTATATGATAGCAATATTCGCGCGCGTCTCACATCGGCGCCGTGGCTTAGTTGGTTAAAGCGCCTGTCTAGTAAACAGGAGATCGCGAGTTCGAATCTCGCCGGGGCCTTTTGCGTATACGTGTTTCTCTGCTTTTTTTCTCAAATTTTTTAATTATTATTATAATTAAGCTTCTTTTTACACTAAAACGCAATAATCATTAAAAAAAAAATTTATCAATTATAAATTTTAGTGATTACTACCTCTCCATTGAGGTCTACAGCACCTTGAATCCGAACTAGATTAGCTAACGATATACAAGACAAAAACAACTCAGACCAGGAATCAATTTTTCATTTCCCCATAGTAGTAGTAGCGCTTCACTACTCCTATGCTAAAACCAAATACATCCATCTCGCTCTATAATTCTTCAATATTTTGAACTACCTTCAATAAAGTTAATACTAGTTCGGAGTTACATTATGTTTAGCATTGAGTTAGCTATAGTGTTCTTATTATGGTTTTTAAATATTGTAGATTACTTCATAGCATTTATATAAAAAAAAATCACTTCTTTTTTTCTTTGTTTATATAAAACTAGCAGTTGCCTGCGCCTTTGTTCGCGTAGCTATGATCATTGTAAAGTACTATGAAGTTTAATGATGTTTCACATTTCAGTCAAAAGAAAATGCCTATCACACTTCTATCGCAAAATCCGTTCTTAGCGGACGTCTACTAACTATATATTACTTACTTAACTACGTTTTTGAAAATATTCTATAGCCTATGTTCATCAGGGATAATGTACGATTCTAATGGTCAAATCGGTCCAGTAGTTTCGGAGCCTATTCAATACATACAAACAATCAAATGTTTTCTCTTTATTATATTAGTATAAATATTGACTAAGTTTAAGTTAAGCATGTAAATAAATAAACAAAAGATGTGGATTAGCTGAACTATCTCCTTGTATTAAAACTCACTCTAAATTACGTACCTATAAGCAACGGCTGCTTGGCCAGCTTCATTCAAGGTCCTTGGTGGAGGAACACTGTTGGTATGATTTCTTATAATAATTGATGAAGCTCCGGACAGATCAGCATGGACATAAATATCTGTATTACGCATATATCTCTTCACCAGTAGCTCGTTCTGTTGCTGATCACGACCACCTATTACCTGTGGAGGATGTCCTTCTATGTCATGTATGCCTAATCCAATTTGTTATTTATTTATTTACTTTTAGTAATTGGGCTCCAATAGAGTGCTTTTACTCGTCAACACAAATACAAATATAAATTTATTAATTTAATAATTATCAATTTGATTTAGCAGCTGTATACTGGCATTGTCGGATCGGGTCATAATATAAATTTATTAATTTAATAATTATCAATTTGATTTAGCTGCTGTATACTGGCATTGTCCACTTACATACTAATGTCACAATAATATATAATAAATCTACTATGATGTAGAAGAATAGCTGCTGTATAGGGGCATTGTCATCCTATTATATACCTATGGGTAAACATATAATGACATTGGTTATGCCCAAGCTTAATTATCTATAATAAAATATAAGCTATATAGTGGTGGAGACAGCTACTTACCAGAAAATTATCCGAAGATATGAACCAGAAGAATTTCTCAAACCAATATGCTTTTCTAGCTTTAGTGATGCTGCTGATTGCGAGCGCTTCCTTGACGGTCTGCTTAGTTTTGCGTTCAGCGCTTTTTAGCGCTTTCGATGTCGATTCCAATGTCTTCTGTTGCTTCTTAGCTGCATAACGCTTTTGATCGTAATACCTGAGGTCAATACAAAAATTTATTTCTAAACTAGCTGTACCCTGCGCGCGTTGCTACGCCACCAACTAAAATAAATTTGAAGGAAAGACATTACACAAATATTTAATTCATTTTATTGATTTTGTTCATTTGACGACAATATTGTCTGTTCAATGTGAGCTGTCATGAAATGTCACGGCAATATATGAAATTTATTGGATTGACAGTGGCGCCATCTGTCAAAAATTGGTCATACCAACTAAAGCTCATCACATGATCAAATGCATTTACGATTCTATAAAGGACATACAGACAAACATTCATTTTTATATATACAGATATCATTTTCTTCATATATATAAAACTCAAAGGTGACTGACTGACTGACTGACTTAGTGATCTATCAACGCACAGCCCAAACCACTGTACGGATCAGGCTGAAATTTGGCATGCAGGTAGATGTTATGACGTAGGCATCCGCTAAGTAAGGATTTTGATCATTCTACCCCCCCAATTGAGGGGCATCTAAATACGTGCCTACCTAAAGCCATTGTCCATAACGTTTCTTGTTATTTAGTAGACACGATAACAAACTTAACAATATATTTTAGGAATAACTAAACAATGATTAAATTTTAACACTTACAACAATGCCCTAGGTAGGCAGATGTGCTAAGACCATAGCTAGTCGTCCGTAACAACAGATATCATTTTCTTCATAAATATTGTATATGTTTGTGTTCTTGTCCTGATGGCCACAATATAAGACATGTACATGTTATGTATTTTTTTTATAATGTACTTTGACCAATAAGTACTTTTGACCAACTACATTTCATTTTTAGATGCAATTTCTATTGACTAACTGAAGGAGTAAGGAAACTCACTTTCTCGCATTAGCAAAGGCCGTAAGTGACATATCTATGTCCACAAGCATTGGCTGCAATTCGTCATCATAAGGGTCACTCAACATCATCGTAACATGGTTCACATCCAGACGTAGATTGTTTATTGCAGCTGCTATCGGGTCACCGCTGTCCTGAGCGTTCTGTACCAGAGTTTTTATGCTTTCCCATGCCATCTGAAATATAATTTACTCTCAATTCAAAGGCTTCAAGGTCTTTATTTATATATTACTAGCTTTTACCCGCGGCTTCGCTCGCATTTAAGTCATTAAATAAGTATCAGAGATCATTTCAATAGAAATGAATCAATATGATTCCAAACAGCTGAAACTATAGCCAGTTGGAAACTACAGTAAAAAATATTTTTTTTAAATAAAAGTATCCTAGTACCTCCAAAAATATGTGTACAAAGTTTCATGATGATCGGTTAAGTAGTTGTTGCATGAAAACATAACAAATAAACTCACATTCACATTTATAATATTAGTAGGGATAGTAGGGATTATAGCCACCAATAATAATTTTACCTGATGTGCCAAAGCAGTTTGTATAACCAAGATAGCTTGGTCAACCAGCTCCTGATTCCTGGTAATAAGTTCGGCCTTCTCCCGGTCCAGTTGCTGAGTTTTCTCGAGCTCAGTGAGACGTTTTTCGTGGTCTTTCTTCACGTTTTGGAGCTTTTTGAAGGCCTCTCGTTCTACTTGGAGTGTCTGCAATAATTATTAGTTTGTAATTTATATTAAAATGCTTGTTTTGTAGATCCGTTAAAGTGAATTCGACCATCAGTTACATGTTAGGTGTAGTCAATGAGTTAAGACAGTTGTCTATCAGCTAAGGCAGTTGCTACCACAAGGATAATTCCAGGCAAGCAAGCAAGCACAGTAAATCCACAGTACGTTTCATAATAATATTTAGTACAATTTATTTTCTAACCATGTCGACTTAAAAAAATATTGAATTCACATACATTACGTTCTCAATTTAATTTATCAACTATTTTAGTAACAATTTAATACATAAGTGAATTTTGTATTCATAACGCCTGAATTTAAATAAATGTAAATAATTTTATCAAAAACAAGGTATTGCTTTATTAATAATTCAGGCGCAACCCGGACGAATTATAATAACGATGAGGGGTCATTCAAGTATTACGTAAGCGCTTGAGGGGGGCGGGGGAGTCTTTGCTTTGCTTATTTTTGATGACATGGTGGGTGGGGGGGGGGGGTCGATATCGTGATTACGTCAGCAATTATATCAATAAAAAAAAAGAATACATGAAAAGAAAAATGCATATAGGTACCAATGATTACGTAAGCATTGAGGGGGGGGGGGGGGGGGAAGAGGTTTGCTTACTTTTGCTGACAAGGGGAAGGGGGGTCAATAATTGTAAAAAATCTGCTTACGTAATACTTAAATGGCCCCTAATGACAAATGCAGCTTCTATTAAAATCAACACAAACCTTCAAATCAATCTTCTGTCCCTCTAAAGCAGAGAAGAATTCATCAACAGCTCTATCAAAACTCTCATATTGGACATGTGGTAGACTCTTATGTTGAGCATAGAGTAATGGATGAAATTCTATATTCGTGAAGAAGAATGTTGTCCCTTCTCCTTCTGGGTTTGGTCTCTCTTCTTTCTTCTGAATTATGTAGCCCTGAGATAATTTTTTTTTTATTATTATTATTGGACACGACATGTGACATCCAGTGGCCTGATGTAAAGCTGAGCGCTGACGACCGGAAACCAAGTATTTCCAGTCGTCATCACTATGCCGGCCCCAGTAATTGTCTCTATATTTATTTATTTTTTCTTAAAGGTACATTAAATTCTAAACCACTTTATAAAACATTTATATACATTGCTGACTTCGTTCTATTCAGTGATTTAATCGGCTACATTAAAAATATTTTATATATATACCTTGCTACCTTCCCTTCTGGCTTCCTGCAGCATGCTTTCAGCAAGTTTGATAGCATTTTCCAAGGTCTGCAAATCACGATCGGGATAGAAACCTTTGCCTCCAGCATCTTTGACTAACTTCATATTACTCGCTAGACCACATTCTTGGAGCACATGGTCTATAATTGCTGGTCCATATTCTGCAGTAATCAAGGCAAAGTTAGAATGAACAATTGTATATTGTGTTGAGGGTAGTTCCTCGGTCTGCCGTCAACCCTTGAAGGGCTCAGACCCATTTGCTATCTGTATTATATTATCTACGCGCATATCTTACAAATTGATAAACACAACTGTTATGTGGACAGTTGCCTTTAAAGTTACATTACCTAAATTAGGATTTAGTATTTTCTTTAAATTATCACCAGGCTTGCTATTAACGAGTATCTCTTTGAGTGCTTCCCCCAACGGCGGGTCGCTCCATAATTTTGCGCGGTCTTGCGGGTATTTTTCTTTAACGGCAAATCTAAATAATTAATATTACGTATTAAAATTATAATTTACATTATACAAGATGGGGCACGGGTACCTCCCATATTTAAAAAAAACGGTATTGTAATCTGCTAGTGTTCCTGAACGGAAAACAATTTTGTCTGGCTTTGCAAATTTAGGGCAACAGGATCCACACTAAATGTACATAACCTTTCTGTCATAATATCTCATTTATGTAGTTTTCTTTTACCAGCCTTTTGAAATGTGAGAGATTCCCTGTATTTTCAATGTAAATTTATTTATATTTTTTAAGCGACAACATTTTAATTGATGTTTTTTTGTCATCTGGAAACACTATACAGAGGATTGTCTACTAAATTATAGAATTGTGGATTTATAATTAAGAAAACCTATCATATGTTCTACAATACTGTAAAACATATGATTCTTAGCAAGGTGGGGTAAGGGGAAGATGATATGTATCTGATTACTTGCAGTTTTTCATCCCGAATATAAGATGAAATAACTTATGTACACCGATGCACATACATACTACTAAGAAATAATGATTTTATTATTCTTTACCTAATTTTGTCCCCCTCAACATGTGGCCTGAGGACATTGAGAATCGTTAATTCATGATCCGTGAGTACGATGTTGCCGCGGTCGTAAAGTTCTAAAATTACGTGGTAAGCAGCCTCACCGCTTCCGAATTGGAAATCTAAAACACGATCCACTCCAAGCTGCTTAAGGCTTTCTAAACGTTTGTTCTTAAGATGTTTTCGTAGCTGAAATAAGCGTATAAGCTAATATAAAACAGAAAAAAAAAGCTTAAAACAAACATGGTTTGCCTAAACAAAAATTAAAAAGTAAACTGTCAGTTTCATATTTCAATAGTGATGATATTGCGTCGTGTCGACTAAAACGATATTTTAAATAATTAAATATAAAAATACTTCATTATACATTTTAAAATATATTTACATAGTAAAAAATAATAATACCAAGTTATTATAATGATTTATTTTTTGAAGAAAATCGACTCAGTGATATAAAATTAAACATAATTTTACGAAATAATTTAATTATAATTGTTCTACTCGAAGAATTATGAAACACGCAAATAATTTTAGATTCCAGAAAATTCTGCATCACTTGGGATTAAAAAATGTATTGAGTCGATGTAAAGCGACGACCGCTACATCACTACTTTCGTAAATTCATAGCCAAGCCTGTTTGTGTCGATGTCGCTTCATTTCTTTTTGTTAAATACCTAAACAAATAAATATATGTGTATTTGTGTTTAATAAGTAACAGTTTTATATAAAACAAGATGTCGATCGCGATGGAGGAAGGCGCCGAAATCGATTGGGGAAATGAGAGGTTATTAAGAGCGCAGAGAGCCGTCGAAAACAATACTTACGATGTGGATTCGTGGTCTTTATTAATAAGAGAAGCTCAAACGCGACCAATTCATGAAGTACGTGCAATGTATGAAAAACTAATAGTCGCGTTCCCGACGACCGGCAGATATTGGAAGATTTATATAGAACAAGAAATGAAAGCGCAAAACTTCGAAAAAGTCGAGAAGTTGTTTCAGCGCTGTCTGATGAAGATTTTAAACATTGATCTGTGGCGTTTGTATCTTAATTATGTGAAAGAAACGAAATGTATGTTGCCGACATATAAAGAAAAAATGGCTCAAGCGTACGACTTCGCTTTAGAGAAAATAGGCATGGATATTCACGCATATCCTATCTGGAATGATTATATAAATTTTCTGAAGAGTGTAGATGCTATAGGATCTTATGCTGAGAACCAAAAGATATCCGCAGTCAGAAAAATATATCAAAGAGCTGTAATAACACCCATTATAGGCATAGAAACCCTATGGAAGGACTATATAACATTCGAACAAGGCATTAACCATATGATAGCAGATCGAATGGCAATGGAAAGGTCACGGGAGTATATGAATGCACGTCGAGTGGCTAAAGAGTTGGAAACTGTCACACGTGGACTCAACCGTAACATGCCAGCCACACCACCTACGATAGATCGAGAGGAAATGAAACAAGTGGAACTGTGGAAGAGATACATCTTGTGGGAGCGTTCCAACCCTCTAAGATCAGAAGACACGGCTCTGGTCGCTCGTCGTGTTATGTTTGCGATAGAACAATGTCTGTTATGCCTCACCCATCATCCAGATGTATGGCATCAAGCTGCACAGTTTCTTGATCACTCGTCCAAACTGTTACAAGAGAAAGGCGATTCGAATGCTGCAAAGATATTCTCTGAAGAAGCTGGTACTATATATGAGAGGGCTACCAGTGGACCGTTAAAGCATTCAACACTGCTGCACTTTGCACATGCGGACTATGAAGAAAGTAGACTGCATTATGTTAAAGTGCATCAAGTATATACTAGATACCTGGACATGCAAGATATTGATCCTACGTTAGCTTACGTTCAGTATATGAAGTTTGCAAGAAGGGCTGAAGGCATTAAGTCAGCAAGAACGGTGTTCAAAAGAGCTCGGGAGGATCCGAGAACCCGTTACCACGTCTATGTGGCTGCAGCCCTAATGGAATATTACTGCTCTAAAGATAAAAATATTGCATTTAGAATATTTGAATTGGGATTGAAAAAGTTCCCTCATATACCTGAGTATATTTTATGTTACATTGATTATTTGTCACATCTAAACGAGGACAATAACACTAGAGTGTTGTTTGAACGTGTCTTGTCCTCAGGCAGTCTAGCTCCGGAGTGTTCAGTTGACATTTGGAACAGATTCTTGGAGTTTGAGTCTAATATAGGTGACTTGATAAGTATTGTTAAGGTGGAGAAGAGAAGACAGGCCGTACTCGAGAAGATCAAAGAGTTTGAGGGAAAAGAAACTGCTCAGTTAGTAGACAGATACAAGTTCCTAGATTTGTACCCATGCAGTGTGCCTGAACTCAAATCTATAGGTTATACGGAGGTAGCAGCTATGTCGAACAAATCTTGGGCACTCGGAGGACCACTTTCTGGAGTATCTCCCGAACTGGTATCAGTTATTTTAGGACAGAAGGATACTGACCCAATGAAAGACATTGCTAGACCAGACACAAATCAGATGATTCCATACAAACCAAAGATCAACCCGTTGCCTGGTGAGCATATTATATCTGGTGGCACATTTCCTATGCCCCCAGCTGTCGCTCACCTCTGCACACTGATGCCTCCGCCTAACTGTTTCCGTGGACCATTTGTTATTATAGATGTTCTTATAGATATATTTAACATGATATCATTACCGGACAAACCGCCTATTCCAACAAATGAGAACGGTGGTGAAAGCAGGCTGTTTGATCTAGCTCAGTCGGTTCATTGGATTGTTGATGATGACGGAATCGGAGTTTCAACAAAGAGTCGACGTAGGAGATTGAATGATGACTCCGATGATGATGATTCGGCTTTTGCACCTCCCGTTAATGATATATATAGACAGAGACATCAGAAGCGTGCTAAATAATTAAGTACATATACATAAATTATAAACAGCATGCTCACAATTAATACTGACATTTCAGTTTGGAACCCTATGACTCAAGACTTTATTATGTTGTATATATAAATTTGGTTATTTTTAATAATTAAGTATTTTATTTCTTTACCTTTTATTAATTTACCCTCAATAGACTAGTGTTTCCTATTATTAAGTTAGTCATTGCATTATAAGCACGCTGTTATAGCAGTAGCTTGGTATTGGTTCGGACTTGTTACAGATGACACTGACAGATCAAATACATACTTTATGCAATATTATTGCCAAATAACGTTTATGATTCTTGTTTTGGATTAGGATCTTTAGCTAGGGTTTAGCATCATGTCACATGAATTTTGAACTTCATTAATTTCTAATACAAATGATTTTATACCAAATAAACATCAATACCACTTCTAAAACTTAAAATTCTGAATAATGAACAAAACAACAAAAAAAAAAATCACTTAGGATTTCACAGTATTGGTTATTGAATACAATTTATTAAGTGATGTTTATGATTTTTTTTAAATTGTGTAAAGTGGTGAAATTATGTAAAAAAAAATAGTTTGTTACAGTGTTTTATATCTAAATAGTGGTATAAAACTAGGTAAAATATAGAGCAAAATGGACAATACTATGAAATTGTTAGTGATTTTTTTTTGTTGTTCATTATTTGGAATTTTAAAAGTTTTTGCAACTAATTTTCAAGTTTTAGAAGTGCTAATGATGTTTATTTGGTATAAAATCACTTGTATTAGAAATTAATGCAATTCAAAATTCACGTGACATGATGCTAAGCCCTAGTCGGTTTGTATGTTGTTTAATTTGAGTTCATAATCAAGGTCTTACTGTTTTGCTTACCTTCATAGTAAACCCAGAGGGTGCTACATTCTTAGGCCATTCAAATTGGGTGGTATGAAACCTATTTCCAGATTCTAGTAGCAGAACTACTTTCTCCTCAGACTGTTGGAGTCTGATCAGGTAACACCTGTTATCTATATCATAAATTTGGTTTACCCGCATGCCTATCAATCTGTGAACGAGTTAATTTAATAATATTGTGAAACATTCCTTTTGATGACGTTTTATGTTTATTAATAGGAAAATAAATGAAATACTACAAATAAAAAAATTTATAATGAAATTTCAATATTGGTGAAAGTAACTTAAGCAGTTTTTTATTTAAAAAGAAAACTACGTATTACAATATTTATTATGAAAATCGTAGACGATTTTGTTTATTAAAATGTTTCACATACCGCTGCAATTCGGTTGTAATGCATACTATGTCGTAGGTATTGAACCTGGTCTTCATTTTTATGGATTTTTCTTTAACATATAACAATATTTATTTAAAAACATTAATGAACTATTTGTGGTTTGTATCCACAACCACAACACGTCAGTCACAATTCTTGACAGAACTCAGCTGGGAGAACCACATGCTATATATAGTTTACTTATCATTGTGTATTATTTTATTTAATATATGTATATTTTTTAGAAAATATATAGTAAAAACCTAGAGAAGATCATTCATGTAAAGTTTAGAGTACATCTCATTGTCTAAAATCTTTTTGCAATAACTTGTTTTAGTTATAGCAGTTTTCACTAATACATATAATACTAATAATTTTGAAAGACTAAAACTTAATTTGTAAGAAATAATGAGTAAGATGAGATTCAATTTTGTAGTCTATTATTATAATTTATCAAAATTTTAGAAGGTTTGCTCTGAGAAGTTCCTTTAGGATAACAGCGAATTATGATGGATACTTCAGAAGTTTATAGTAGTGAAAGAATTAATCTAAAACCTTTGAAATGTCAGCTGAACTATTTGAGTAAATCGGACGGTTCGGCTATTTTATCACAAGGTACCGCGAAAATATTGCAATTTAACTATCTTTTACCGACTTGGGAGGATTAATTTATTGATTTACAGGTGAAACGGTGACAATAGCCAGTGTAAACGGCCCAATTGACATTAAAACCCATAAACAATTTATGGACAAAGCTACTTTAGAAGTATTATTCCTAACAAAATCAGGTCCACAAGTAATAAACAATAAATACAAGGAAAATATAATCAAACGAACTTGTGAGAGTGCTATACTACTTAATAGTTTTCCGAGGACCGGTATCAATATTACTATACAAGAAATCGAAGACTTCGGAGGTGTAAGTAATGAGCTACTGTTTACTCTGTAATATATGGCTTGGCTTTAGTTGAGGACCCCAAGACTGTACGAATAACGAAAAGGTTAGGTTAGAGTTAGCTCTATATTAAGTATGATGGCCACAGTAGCCGTTATAGCTTGATAAAAAAAAAATTAAAAAAAACATTAATTCAAACATGGCAATAGGTTTATCTGGTATAAAATTACGTCTTTTGAACCTATATTTGGTCCTAAAAAACAAAAAGAGAGAAAAATAATTCCTGCTCAGTTCAGCTTGGAATTCGAACCCGAGATCTCTATGTAATGGACTGTATTGAGGTCACGTGTCATGAAAATAATAGATTATAATATAATGTCTATAGCTTTGAACGATAATTGATTACATTATTTTACATGTTCCCAATGAAATGGAAAGAAAAATGTGGATAATATTTAGCGAAACTAAACTATGATCCAAAACTATGCACAAAATAAAATAATCTAGTTCTCAGTGCTGATATGTCCAAGTTAGCCTTTGACTAACGGAATGAAGGACTGATTAATATATCATGGCTCCCATACTGTTTTCAGATGTACTAAATTACCTTAATAAATGTGTACTTTTATTTTTCAGCTATTATCATGCAGTATAAATTCAGCTTGTCTAGCTCTTTTAAACTCTGGCATCTCAATGAGGCACACATTTGCAGCTATCACCTGTGCTGTGAATGATCTAGGAAATATAATTGTGGACCCTTGCGTTGAGGATCTTGACAATTCTATTGCCAAATTGACCTTCGCGTTTGGATCTCAGAAGAAAGATCTATTGAGTTGCTTTACGGAAGGGAAATTTAGTAAGGACACTTATTTGGAGGCCTTGAATAAGTGTAGAGCAGCCAGCGATTCCGTATTTAACTTTTACAAGGATATTGTTACGAACTACAGTAAAATTATATTTTGATTCGCAAAATGTTTTTTATTTCTTTTTTATCTCACTTTTTTCCAGAGCGATCAAGCCTGGCTGAATGTGCTCGATCGCTTTGCCTTGAAATGAAAAAATAAAGGGGATCAAACCCATACAGCACAGTTTTAAGACAAAGGGTTCATTTCCTATGCAGCCTAGTCTTTAGTGATGTCTTTAATTTTTTAAAAGACCTATAAAAAAGTCTTCAAAGGTCCTACTTACTTATTCAATTATTATTGGTTGTCAGCGTTTTTATAGGATTAATATTCAATAGAATTAAAATTTAAACATCTCTAAATGAAGAAAGTAAATAATATATATTTTTAACTGTATTATAATAAATATGTGTACAATTTGTCAAAATTAGTTCCTTCAAAATACATAAATTAACAGCAAATTGCTCAAAACCGGTATATAAAAGTGGTGTTTGAAAATGTTTTAAAAGATAATAGCTGTGGGCGTGGCTGATCTCCTACTGGCCTCCGCGGCTATAAATCGTCAGCTGCGTTCAATTTAAAAAAAAAACTAGCTTCCATAATGGCGGTAAAAATAACTACGTGGACTACCAACCATAAAAATGTAAATTATATGGTATTATTTCGAAGCCCTAACTAGCGTTTATAAAATAAGTTTGGTGCACAAAAAAGCATTTACGACAAAAAAAAAAGTAGACTGGTATAATGTATCTTACTAATAACATTAACATACAACCTAAGATTGCCGGGTTTCTTGTGTTTCTTCTCTGTGTGGATATGTTCTAATTTTTTGGCTGATTTTAAGCTAGATTGCGGTCTTTGAATGGAAATAGCTGTTACCACGAACATTTGTTTGTGTGCAATAATCGCGTCCACTATACCGGCTTCAAAATCATTTTTCACATAGGTCTTACGCATTTACCAAGGTTCCGGAAAGGCATATCAGTGGGCTTATCACGAATTTTAGTCTGGACGATAGCAGCAGCCCAATAAGAAATTATAAAATTTTAATTCACACGTAAATCCTCATGTCAAAACACAAAAAACTCAACTTAAATGCAATATAAATATATATTTAAATAAGGTAATGTTTTTTGTTTTAAAATCATATTACCCATGTGAATACTCAGCAATATACAAAAAATCATAACTATATAAAACAATTGAATATTCAAGCAAGCCTATATTATACACCCTTCAATTTGAACAAATATCAGGTTTCCAAAGGTCTAGGACTCGCCAACAAAGGCTTACCCACGTTTTGTCTGCTCAGATCGATTTCATTTCATTCCGAGCAATTATTAAAAAAACTATTTTATTTTTAAATTAACCGTCTGATTTAATTTTAATTTCTTTGCCTCCATAAAGAATATTAGAAGAATAATAATGTTCTGTCAGTTATTTTAATTTAAAAAAATGCATTTTAATTCAGCAACAAAGGTTATTAGGAGTTATCAGAGCAGCAGAGTCTGGTGCAATACTCTACGTAGCACAAAAAAGTACCAGGCTATAATAAATTCAAAGATTAATCGCAATTGTCATGGCGGAGGTTTGAGAGCAGATTCCCGTATGGATTTGGATTGGAGAAATGTCCTTTCAGAAGCTGAGCAGATAGTTGGTTACCCAACGTCTTTTTTAAACCTTCGTTGGTTATTTAACGATGAAATTGCTAATACTGCTATACATTTACGGAAACTGGTACGTGAAAGAACGACTGTTATTGGCAGCTGCTGTCTTCGTTTGTGATTTCGAATTCTATTGATATTTATTTATTTATTTCTAAAGCTTACCTACAAAATTACATCATGACTACATATTATAATAAAAAAAGGAGTACTATTATATAAACTAAATGAAATTTCAATTATAGGATAGGACGGCATGCTCAAGGTGATAAAGGGATAGATACTACACTTCTAATAAAATTACAAAAATACATAGTTTAGATGTTACACACAATAATGAAAATAAAAAAAATCAAAAACAAATTAAATCACTCGTTAATTATATTAGTAGATATGTTATATTAGTAATCACTTATTATCAATTAAGATCCGTATTCCGACACTAGAGCGTAGTTTGAACTGTAATCACGTGATCAATACTTGAGTGTAGAGTCTGCGCTTAAATTGCATTTTATGTAGTCATAATTTTTTACAGCGAGAAACAATTGATAGTAACAAAAATAAAATTAAAAAATTAATTAACATTTTTTTCTTTCTGTTATGATTACTTATAAATGCTTGTATGAATAATGTATTATTATTTAAGGTGAGCACAAATCATCCACTTCTGAAGCACGCGAAAGACTTACTCCTTGGTTCCAAAAGTAACCTCCAATCTGTCGGACTGATAATCCTACTCGTGTCGAAGGCAGCTGGGTTCGACTCCAGCAAGTATACGAGGGACTTATACGATTCGGGCGTCCTACATTCCCAAAGGGCTGTCGCTGAAATTGTAGAAATGAAAAGAACTGGCCATTTGATACATAAAACTATGTATAATTTGCAAACTACCGACAAGAAGAGCGATAAATTTAATGATTTATTGTATGGAAATAAAATTGTTTTGTTAACTGGTTAGTTGTTTAGTTTTATATTTAATAGTGAGTACCAATTTTAGCATTCGGAACGCAATTGTTTTAAATTTCGAATGCAAATTGATGACGCGCACAAATCGATTTTTTTTTAAATTAAATGTACTAAAATAATTTTTAAAACTATATTTCATTTATGTTTATATTGTTTTTATATTTAATATTTTTTAATACTATTTCCTGAGAATACAACATACAATTGCGCTTATTTTGACGTGTTGCGACTAAGTTTTTAAACGGATTAAAATAGCTTTGCAGGCATTGTCATCAGCATTATTACAGCGACGATGGCTGCAATGCCTTCGAAACGTCGAATTAACTAAAAATGAAAATAAACGCGATAGTATTTCGTTCTCAGGAGATTATCTCTTCGCAACCTGTCTATTGCAACTGGGTGGGCTTCGTAATAACCCAGTAACAGAGCTCATAGCTTCAGGCCTTAGAGACTTGGTTGAGAGTGATTTCTTTGGAAACCACGACGACAATAACACACCCTTACCGGCTATACCTAAAGGGGTTGACAGCAAGGAACCGTACCTGTGGGAAGAGGAGAATAATTTAGGAAAACTTGGTAATAATAAATTTTTGGGACAATGTAAAGATGAATGGATACTGAGGACTATTTTGACTTCTGGTAAGTTATAAAAAGAATTTGATAGTTTAAAGCAGCGGTTCTCAAACTTTTTTGGCGAAGGAAAAACCCTTAATATAATTATAAAAAACTGATTTATATGTATTTATGAATAATCATATTGCAATGTAATATTACGTAATATTTAGATGTAACCTTATAATCTTCCTTTGGTAGGTATTTTTGCAGTATTTTAGCCCTAGGGTTCCGCGGAACACACTTTGAGAATGGCTGGTTTAATAAGTACATCTGCAAGTGCGAAGGCGTTTGATGGATGCTCTTTTATGAGTTCCTGTTGCCAATGGGGGTTATTAATACCAATTACAAACTGATCGCGAATACGTTCATCAAGGGTGTTGCCAAATTCGCAATAATCAGCAAGGCTACGTAGTTGTAAAGAAAACTGGTTGATTGTTTCACCTTCTACCCGATGTCTTGTTCCAAAACACACTTTCTGAGAGTACGTACGTTTTCTTGCCATAATAGTTGTTCAATACAATAATCCCAATCTTCAATATTGCATTATTAATAAAATATAAACGCAGTTTTAAAAAAAAATTCGACAACTTTCTTAAAATAATGTAGATGTCTTATCATATATAAACTTGATGAACTTATTTGTTTGTTAATTATAGTAGTATATTTGAATTTATAATTTTTTTGTTTAATAGTATAACATGGAATCTTACGCTACATGAGTAATTACAGTGTTAAATTGAATAAATAGCTTTAAATTGTACATATTGATAAAAAAATAATTTTTGAAATTGAGTTTTTTTCGTTTTTTGCATTTTTTGAGAACATTTCTCGTTGTAATGTATATTTTTTTTTACACTATCAGAAAGTAGAGATTTCAATGAATAAAAAGCCCACCAACTTTTTTAAAAAAGCAGATATTTTGACGCGTGAATTTTCGATTGAAAATTAGGGTGGTTTTTTGGATATTAAATTAAAATAAGGTGAAAAAATAAATTTTTCAAATCCAAAAAATTACAGTGTCTTTGACACAAAATAAGGTAAGTTTTCACCAAATTTCGTGAAAAGAAAATATTTTTTGTTAAAGATAAAAATAAAAAACCAAAAACTCGGTTTTTTCAATTTTGTAAATAAATTTTGGGTTATGTGAAAAAAGTGTAAATACAAAAGTTGTAGATCTTTACATTACCTACAACTTTGGAATTTAACTTTTTTCCATAAGACTTGTAGTTTTGCCGGAAATCGAGATATATCGATTTCTACCCTTAAAAACCCACCCCACCCCACTTCCCGACCCCGAATCGACCGTAATTTATTTTTCCTTAAATTTTCAGTATATTTCCTTCCTTTTCCAATGGGTCTCATCCTACTATAATTTTTTTTGTTTCAAAAATTATCGACCCTGGTCTAATGTCGACTGATTGATTTATAACTACTGAATAAGTTTAATTGGCTTTGTTGAATTTTGGGGTAAAATCCACATCAATAAGAATAATAACAATTTTTAATAACAATTTTTAATATAAACTATGCATAAATGACACTCTTGATTCAATTTACTGAAAATAAAAAAAGTAGAAGTCTGCTTCGGATTTGAGTTGTAGTGTTAATATGGTTCTTATTCTAAAAGAACGGGAATCCTAGGAGAAGGAAATTGTATGTATAATTATGTAATTGATGCAAGGGTGAGAAATTTTAAATAAATCATAGTAAAAAAATCGTAAAATTTTATTTATAAATAAGTTTAAAATTTGTATTAACATGCGTGGGAGTTTCTTTATAAAAAAATCCGTTTAAATATTCATCTTTAAACATCTGGTTATCAATAAACACGAATAAAAAGTCATTACATTTTAGAAAGTGATAAATTGATATAAATCCTTAATATTTTATTATGATGAAAGCGTTCCTTAGTGAAGCCTTCAATCATTTTCTGAAGAGCTAAAAAGTCACTAAAAAAGGTAAACACGAACGAGTCGAAGTAATCATTGTTTTTTTTCCTTAACTTTTTAGTGAGGACTAGTGAAGTTTATAAATAATATCGAATTTTATCGATATTAATTTCGATACAATAATTTTAATTTTGTTTAATTATATGCATATTAAAACAATGATAATAAAAGAGATATTAACACTAGCATTCGTATATTTAAATATTTATTTTCATAAATAAAATAAATAGACATAGACATATCGATATTTTCACATCCCTACTTTTTAGTATTCTTTAAGATTGTACACCTGTAGTACCATTACGTGACGAAGGGAACAATTCCGAGTTGTTTCATGTTTTTACTTTTTTTTTTGCCACAAACGTGTTTTTTACGAAAACTTACACTAATATATTTATTTGTTTTTGTACCAAAAATTTCTGCTCATATCTTTATACGCGTAAATAGCGAATGTGTTTTAGGAATTATACTACATATATTTTTTATGAAGTATTTCAAATATTTCTAATGCTTAAATATATTTTATTTGAAGCATAATTACTTGGTAGTATTATTTTAATAATAATAATAACAAATAATACACGTATATTGGTGGTATAAACGAATGTGTTTTAACTCGATTAAAATAGGCTTATTATCGCATTCATTTTGATTATTATACCTAGTACAGTTCAGGTTCAGGAGTTTGCGGTCTTGTCGTGTCTTTGATAGCCGTTAAAACTTATTAAAGGGTGGATTAAAATAATCGTAACAATAGGAATTATTAATAATTATTCGTGAACATTTACTTAATTACAATAAACAAAATAAATGCCACAGTAAGACGTAAAGAGTTTTTTTTAATTTTTAAGTATTGTTTAGTTGTAAGTTTTTATACCTGTTAGCGATCGTAACTTCTTGAATTTTAAACTTTATAAAAAAGACGATTGTCAACGTCAATCAGTCCCAATAAAATTGTGAAGGAAAAAGTTGGTTTTTCTTTGCGCGGACTCTATGTCTGCAATAATACCTTTATGTGGGTTCCAAATTAAACACAGCTTCGAGTTCAATAACGTCTTTTTTAAATAATTAAAATAAACACCGCCTCGCAAATCACACACCGTCTTTTGCCGTCATCCAATCAACACTCCCGTCTCTCCCTACGATCCCCTCTCTCACTCTTTCGCATCTTTTGTCTCTCATTCACGTTCCGTTCCACCCTTGATCCCACATTTATATAGTTTGGAATTCTAGAACTGACTGATTTTATACAATAAATGAATTTATACAATAAATTGTACAATTAACTATTAAGAAATAATCCGAATATGGATGTGTAACATCACTTAACAAGGTTTTATTAATCGTTTTAAAATTGCGTACTTGCTAAATATGAGTAGTTTTATTAAACTCTGTTAAGCAAATATAAAACCTTTCACACAATTTTAAATTCTAATACTATTACATGTAATACGAGTATAATTCTACGAAGGAGTTCACATTGCCATCCGTGTATTCATATAATAAATTAGCATAGTTCTTTTTTTAAATCCGCGACCGTCAACTGAGGTCGGGATAGGAAATTATCTTTTTCCTCTAGTGAACTGAAGCGTTTGTCTGACAATGTTACTAGTTATCATCCTGTGTCAAGGTGAAAATGTAAACACATTTACTGGATAAATTTTTGGTGCTGCAATAACTTTTATGTCATTGAGTTAAGTTAAATTTGGAATGAAATTACTTTCATTTATTGGCTTAGACACTATAGCACTTGCTCTTTGTTAGACTCTACCATGGCTTCGGAAATGTGTATGACAAGAAGGAGACCAAAGATACATATAGATTGTCTTTAAAAAAAGTGTTATAGTCAATCTGGGCGAAGTGGGCCTGCCTGTCTGGAATGACTGACCTATTTATAAAATTACTTAGCCTCTTCGTTTAGAGGTTTTTATATTAATCAATCAATCAATGGCTCACAGTTTGTCAGGGGAAAATTTAAGAACTTATGAAGATTGTAAAAATTTGATCTATTCATGGATTGCCTCCAAAGACGAAGCCTTTTTGACGGGGTATCCTACTCCTGCCTGAAAGATGGGAAGAAGTAGTGGCAAACGATGGACAGTATTTTGAATAATACAATTTTTTATTTTCGTTTCAAAGAAATCTTTTTTTTTTTTCAAAATAACGTTACGAATTAATTCCAACACCTAATAAATCATTACAATTTTCCAATAATGTAGAGATTATTTCTTGTGTGTGTTTCTCTGATAAGACTAATTTAAGTAAATAAAATAAATTGATCAAAATAAGCGCAATAGAAAGCAACGTTCCAATCTGTTACATAGAGATTCAGGGTTTGTTTTCATTAAAATGATAAAGATAGATTTTTTTAAAGTATTGAATTAATTTTAAAGTAATGCATATTTGAATTTGTTTCTGTTTTTCCTATCTATATGTGTCATTACATATAGATGTATATTTTAAATTAATATATGTACAAACTAGGCTGCACTATTTACCCAAAAACATATTACTATGAGTGAATTTACAACATTGTTACTTATATAATAACTTTAGTTTGCTTATGACAACTAAAGTTTTAAGCCTGTCAAGGGAAACATTTCTTAAAAAACTTTTCAGATGTAAGCTCTTCTCTGATTACTCTAAGTGTCAGAAGTCTTGTTGCTAGGTTTACAGTATTATTGTAAAGGTGAACGTACCGTGGTCCCCTTCAAGACCTACGACACCTTTAGCCGCCGCCGGAGAGGGGGGAGTCTGACCCCTCTATGATATAATATAAATTAATAGTGGACTGTATATGTTGGGGGTATGATAGGTGGCCAACAGTAAAAAGGGATAGTAGTACGTACCTCTTTCAGCTGCATCCACCACTCCCCAAAGTGTGTGTGCAGTTAATGCTTCCGATGCTCCGTAGATTTCTCCGCTGTCGCTAAAGTACTCACAATGTAAAGTTCATGTACATATGTACCACAATGTAACCGATCAAAGTCATATATATAACAATATAGTCCCGAATTCCGCATAATAATAACCGATGCAATAGCGACATCCGACCCCAACCGCCGATTTGTACACACACACACACAACCGACGTGCGCTCACGATGCTGCCCGAGCGCACCCGCTGAAGCATCCGCTCCAGCCGCCGCCGACCGAGGGAATCGACCCTGGAGACGTGCGTTCGCGCCGCCGTCCAAGGCAATACCACCACCCAATTTAAGTTGGCCACAACAATTATTGTTATATGTTTTCTAAGAAGATTTTAGACATATATTTATTTCAAGAGCAAATATGAAGCCACGCCAACGTGTATTGAATGGGAACCTTTTTTTTATAATAGTCTGGCAATGTGACAATACTGATGTTTCCGCATGACCAACGGCTTCCGACAACAGTCGAATCTGATTGATAGAGCAAAAAGCTGACTACTCGAAAACTGATCCCGAAACACCAGATAACGACTTAGGACTGTTTTTAAATATCGAAGTAAATTAATTAAAATAAATGCAATAGTAAGCCGCATAGAACCTTTTAAATTAATGCTAATAATATTAAAATGTAAAAATTGGAAACAAATGACTGCACTGCTTTTCTTAATTTCAAAATAGAGATCATTGTTTTGCGTTCAAACGTTCAAAATTTTCTTATAATCAATGTGAACAAATTAGAAAAAGAAGAACGGAGTAACATTTTTAATCATCGTAATGGAAACCCTTTGTAAATAGTTACATTTAAAGATTTATTAGAGAAAAAATTGTAATTTCAAATAATTGATACTTTTATTTATTAAAAAATTTTGAAAAAAAAAAATCTATATGATTTATTATATTGGATAATTTACTAACGAACAATTCCTTAAGAAAATCCTGAAGCCATAATAATTAGATATAAACCTCAGCCGTCTATAAATTTTGTGACCTAGTCGCGTTTCGGGACCAACTTGGAAATAGCCGGGATAACGAGAGGAGTGCACCCTAATTTGGACAGAGCACATTCGTCTCCTCAAGCCGGCATAGTGGAGTCGACTGTTGCACGTAGACATCTGTCTGTGGTAACAGTTGTCTCCACTCATGGACCGCACTCTAGCTTAACATCAGGCGGAGTGTGGTCATATGTTGATCTAATATTAAAAAAATCATTAATTATAAAACTTTAATGAATTTTAATAAATATTTTAAAAAGCTACGTACAGTATAATATAATATAGCAACGTTTATTTAGCGTTAATATGTGAAAGTTTGTTCAGTTTTCAACAATAGATCAAATGTTATACAAGGAAGGCTTAGACTTAATAACCCCGGATCAGAAAGCGAGATAGAATAAGCTATTCTTCTTTGTATTTAGGATTTGCATAGTAGGTCAGTAAATTTTAGACGTATTTTGCAAGAACTAAACGATTACACAGTAACACAAAGATATTTGAAAAATTACCTTTTTTAATACATAGAAAGTAGGGCAAGACTTTTCTTCTATAGTTAATTATTTCTTTGCAAGTTAAAACAAAAGGCAATTTTATAACAATAAAAAAATATATAGGTATAAACCTAGACCAATTTATAAAATACTAGCTATTGCCCGCGGCTTCGCTCCCGTTAAGAAGTATTATTATTAATTAGGTATAGTTTTTGCGGCTTTATTTTTATTTAGCGTGTGTAAAAACGTCTTCATCATAGTAACTCCAATCTTTAATTTCAGTTCAATCAGTCGAAAATCTAATAAGATTTATACAAACTTTCATCCCCTATTTTATCCCCTTGGGGGTAGAATTGATCAAAATCCTTTCTTAACGGATGCCTACGTCATAACATCTACCTGTATGCCAAATTTCAGCCCGATCCGTCCAGTGGTATGGGATGTGCGTTGATAGATCACTATGTCAGTCAGTCAGTCACCTTTGAGTTATATTTATAAAAAATATTACTAATTTCTCAAAGAAAATAATTTTAAGCTAATTCTTAATTGTTTTTTATTTATAAATTCTATTTCATACTTACACATTCAGTCTCATAGGAACGAACATAGTCCATGGACTATATTCTACGATCCTCACAAAAGTTTTTTCTGGAGGAAAAGGAGTTCTCTAAGGAGCTCATTATATATATTAATGGTTAAATAAAATTTAATATCAAACATTTTAAATGCATATAATATATTAATTTAGGTAATAAAGGCTTTATATGGAATATATAACAGATTGTTTTTATTATTTGTTTTAGACACAATCATGACGAAAGATGAAAAGAAAGGAACAATATTTTTGGACAATTTTAATTCAACGTAAGTACCTTTTATTGTATCTTTAAAACCATTAATTTCGGTTATTATATTACGAAAACAATTGTCATATTTTCATTGTTCTCCTTTTCTATGTTATTGAGCGCTCGTATTATTAAATCATGTCTAATAAGATCTCAAGAAGATTAAATAAAATATGAATTGAAATAATAATAATTTATTCTAATATTTTATGGTTTTTTTTGTTAATAAGCAATTCAAAGCAGGAATTGGACTAATAAAGCATCAGTTCAAGTAATTATTTTAGAGTTTTATTTACAATATGTCATATTAATCTGATCTTTTTTTTTGACTTAAGAAAATGAGGTTTTCTTTTGAAATAAAGATGACTAATTATAATTCATTTACTTCAGTTGCTAATAAAGGAATACTCTATAAAAATATTTAAATATTATATCATTGATAACGAATGATATAATATTTTCGAATGATAACGAATATATAAATATATTTTAATACAAATGGGTTTTCAGGGCAAATCTCACAGCGAATCCTGGTTTTCAGTCTACATTAAGTTTGGGCTCAAAAGAAATTATCAATGAAAAAGTATACAAACCATTTGAACATCGGCGAGTGGAACATCCTACTTCGTAAGTATGATGCTAGATTTAAAATCAGTATATCATGGATAAAAATAGATTTGAATGATTTCATAGATTTGAATTTCATATGTCCTTTCACGAAGTTAGTGATGTGTCAAGGTAAATATTGTACAATAGTTGATATATTCTTTGGAAAAATCTCTTAAATCGCAGCCCCAAATTCCCGTTTCCGCACACAAACCAGGCGTGAGCAGAATACATTACAACTTTGGTGAAAATGAGCCTTCGCTAAATCGAAATTTAATAAATTTTGACATAAACGAAAGATGGAATTGAGTCGATGAAATGCTAATTTTGTATACAACGAAATTTTTACTGGCATACTTTTTCGTAAGCTTCATTCGGGCAGATTGTTGTCTGTCATGTCCAATGAAATTATTTTCTTTTGTTTTTTCTTTTTGAAGTTCACAATTTTATCCTCTCGGTTTTTAAGTGGAATAAAAATCCTAGTTACGTTTTCTCCCGTTCATGACTGCACTTAAGCTTGACGAAAGCCGGAGTACGAACACAAAGCGGATTATTATTAAAAAAAAACTTGTGATATAATATGGTTAGATATAGGTATATACTACTGCCTACATTGGCCGAAGATAATTAAAGCGACTTTATGCGGCTTAATAACCTAAATACTCTTAGGACTACATAATATAGTAATAATTATTATTATTATCTGTTATAAAGATATTTTATGAACACAAATAACTAGTTTTAAATAGGTTTACCATTAAAGTAATTATAATTTATTATGAAAATTGCTAGTAACTGAACTGTCTTGTTTAAATCACGGCTTAGGTGTTTAATAATACATATTTGAATATCTAATAAGTATGTCAAGTTGATCACTGCAATTTACTCGAAGACAATTCTAGAGATTTTCCGTTTATATGTCTTTTTCTTAATTTTCTCGGCTGTAACGACTGATGGTCTTTGTAGCGCAGTCTATACGAAAAGGTTCGGGGTTTGATTTTCGATCCTAGCATATATTTATTTTAGGTCTATTTTGTATGTTTGTATTCTTGTATGTTTGTGTCCTCATAACTATAGCACAGGGTGTTCTAAATACTTTGTGACTATAGCTAGTAGTAATAATTCTATTGTTTCTAATGTAATCTTTTATCTGGCTGTTTTTTCAGACTCGTAATTTCTTTATTTGTAGACATAAGAGTTTTTAATTTAATTTTTAGATAATATGATTTTTTCTTGCTTAGTAAGTTGTGACAGAAAATACTTAAAAACTTTATATTCTAATACAGGATCCCACTGCGTTCATTTGTTTTTTTTTTATTAGAAAATTTATAGAGAAATTCCTTTCTATCTCGTGTCCATAAATTATATAAGCAAATATTTCAAATGTTTAATAAACAATTTCACTTGTTTTTTTTTGTGATTCTATTCTATTTTAAATGATAAAGATATAAAAGTCTCGCAGTGAGATTTCGGGCTATTAATATCAAATGACCGCAAAGGTTAAACGTAGATCTTTAACAAAATAGACAGATAACGCAATAAGTAGAAATAAAGCGTTTTATTCAATTTTTAAATATACCAATTTACTTTAACATGAATAGAATAAAACTTTTTATTGTAGATACCTACATTTGTAATCATAAATTGTCTGAAAGTGAATTTATATTAAGAATAAATTATGGAATATTTATTATTAGTTTTTTTTTAATTTTTAAATATGCAATTTGAATCAAATATTTTTATTCGGGAAATAAAGTTATAATAAAAATGCGCATAATTTTAGAGAATTGTAAAATGTACGCCGCTGAATGTTCCCCCATGTACAATTATGTTCCCTTATGTAACATTCATTTTAAAGGGAATGTAGAATTGTTATTCGCAACCTTCACAAACAGCTACATGTAATCTTACCCACGCTGATAATCTTTTATAAAAAATAAGGAAAATTCGACCTCAGACGACCTCTATTCTGTTATATGGAGATTTAAAAATTTATTCTGGATGATGAAAATAGGATTTAGTTACGTTAGTATGGAATAGTTTCTAATTGTGAAAACTAACAGTTAAGATTGTTAGTAGGAGATAAATTTATGCCTTCAGTGCCTCAATAATTGGATCACGAGAGCTTACTAATGAAGAAATGTATAGGTCAGCGGTTCTCAAGTTTTTGGCGAAGGAAAAAGCCTTAATATAATTATAAAGAACTGATTTATATGTATTTATGATTGCAATGTTATATTACGTAAAATTTAGTTGGAATATTTAGATGTAACCTCATAATCTCCCTTTGGTAGGTATTTTTTGCAGTATTTTAGCCCTAGGGTTCCGCGGAACACACTTTGAGAATGGCTGGTATAGGTAACACCTACATATTTTGATTCTTAGATGCTTACATGGTCAGTCTAGTGCGTATACTAATAAAATCAATTGTTTTAGCTAATTTTAATAGTATTAGGAATATTTTTCGCTGACTGGTTTTTTACTGGTGGTGCATTTAAATCTTGACTCGATGCGAACTAGAAACATTTGCGGTACATATTTTTAATAATAATCATGATTAAAAACTAGTAAACACAAAAAGCTGATTTTAGTAATGCGACATGCATTTAGCCAATGGAGAATTTATTTATTGAATTGTACAACTCTTTGATCTTTCTCATGTACATTGTACATCATCTACCTCATAACATGCTTTACGATTTCGAGTAAACGCTACTGCTTTATTCAATGAAATTTCTTCTATAACAATTCTTTAAGAAAGGCTTAATTCTAGTCACAATATCCTATTTCCATTTGCAATTTGTGTCATTTTACTCGCTGATGTTCCGTTTTTATAATTATATTATTTTACGTTTTATAATTAGTAATGTCTATAGATTCAATCAGAATCGCCCTTCGAACAAATTGACCATTAGTTCTATCTTTGGGTTAATTAAAATAATAGGTCGATAGTTACAACTTCAAAGTTTGTGGTCTATTTGTGATCACCCTAGACCTGCCCTTAAGATTAACTGTCTATTTTGATGAGACCTTTAGGACGCTATAGCTTGTATTGATTAATCTTTTATGTGCTATTTATTGTTTTTATTTTGTCAATAGTAATTTGAATGATGCATAGCATTTTCAATATAATAAATAAAAACCCAAAATATAATTAAGATAAACATAACAAAATGTACAATGTACATATGGACATGTGTATTGTTGTAGTGTATATGATTCAAAAAGTACATATGTACATATTTACAAAACCTTTTCCAATATTTGTTTCATATTATTAAAACACAATATGAGTATCGTTTATGGCTTGTTTACATGTTTGTCAATATTATTCCGCATGCGGGATTTTTCTCCTGTCTAGTCAGTTTTGTGAACTGCACACTTTTACAAAGTGCAGTCTAAGATACGGTTTTTCGAATATGGGAATAGTGGCATGCGTTTTCGAAATAGGAGATTTGGTGCACCTCGGGCACCCCGCATGCGGTATCTAACGACTAATATAAATGCGCCATTACAATTAATACGCTGTTAGAATATGAGCCTCTAATATTTTTAAACAAAACATAAACGCAGACGAGACTATTAACATGAGATAATATTTTTTGGCAATATACAAGGAAAAATATTGCGTTGAAGGGTAAATTATACTTGTAAATAAAAATTGAGTATGATCTTGAATTTTGTATGAAGTGTGGGGAATATATGATGAATGTTGATTACAGCTGCTGATCGCAGTGGATATGTTTTAACTAGAAACAAAATACGATATTTTATTATAGTCATATGTTTGGGCGTTCTAACCTCAGTAAATGAAAAATTGCCTGAAGTGGGATAGTAAGCTTTACCAAGGGGTCATTTTCACCCCTTGAGAACTTTTTGATTATTTTTTTCTTTAAAAACATTCTCTCCGTATTTTATGTAACTATTTTAATTTACATTTATAACAAATATAATCGCAAATTTGATACTTCCTGTCTGTTGGTTTTCGAAAAACGAATATATTAAAAAATCTTTGGTAAAAATAGGTATATACCCATATATAGTAAACTTAGTGTTAATTTGTAAACCGATTGTTTAGATATATTATTTGTGTGGGGTTTTGTGTAAATTCGCCGAATTATGATTGATATTCTACTTCTAATATATATAAAACCTCAAAAATAACAATTACAATACATACAAAAATATATTTCTTAAACGCAGTAATAATAATTTATTTATTTCAGAACGGTAGGTGCGCTGGCGCATCTCCTGAAATCTTCTTTAGGATCTGGTATCCTGGCTATGCCGGCTGCGTTTAAAAATGCCGGATTAGCAGTTGGAGGCATCGGCACAATCATAATTGGCTTTATATGCACACACTGCGTTTATGTGCTGGTATGTAAATTTAATTTTTAGATTTTTTAAATCTCTCAATGATCATGTTTCTGAATCTTGTTATAAATGTTTTCTAATAAATTTTTCTCGATGTACTTTATCGAGGTTGAGCCTCAGCACGCAGACTTATGCATAAATATCTTGTACAAGACATAAAATAACAAATTAATGCTATTATGAGATTTTCTTGTGAATTGGCAATTGTTTTGAAACCTTGAGGAGTACCTATTCATTAAAGTAATTATTAAGAACTTAAATGGTTTATATATGGAGTTAGGATTTCCTGTAATGTAAATAAGTTGTTCTGCAATACAAATTGTAACTAATTTTATAAATCAATTTTGAATAATTTTGGATCTCATTTCTCTCCTTTATATTAACGGGTAATTCATTTTTAGGTAAAAACGTCACAAGAAGTATGCGTGAGTGCAAAAAAGCCTTCAATGGGCTTTGCTGAAACATGTGGAGCAGCGTTCGAGTACGGACCACCGCGATTAAGGCCCTGGGCTGGATTTGCAAGGTAATACGTTATACCAAACATTTAGGTCTAAAATGATAAATTTATATGACTCATACATTATGTATGGTGATTCACAGTCTCTTCAAGGTTACATGTAAATAGAAATCTTGAACCGATAATTAATTAGCTTGAACTCTGAAATTAGGTAATTTCTAAATTCAAATTTAACATGTTTAGCCATTCTGAGTGATAGTGACACTATTATAGGAGAAACACGAGTTTCTTGTGATATTCTTCTCGCCATATGCCTTTCCGAAGTCACGGTGGAGTCTAACGATGAGCAAGTGCACGTCTTTAGTGCCTATGCTAATAAACGATTTTCATTTCATTTCCATTTTGTATACTAAGTTGATACGAGTATTTTATCATATACAATGATAATACGCCGCCACGCCCGCGCCGGTCTCTATACAAGATTGAAAGTTACAATTTCTTATAATGAAATATTTCTAATTATTATTATTAATAATTTATTTTATGTATAGGTTATGATTAACGAGTTTCTTGTGGTCTTCTTCTCGTCATATGACTTTCAGACGCCATTATAGTCTAACGATGTGCAAGCGCACGCTTTTAGTGCCTAAGCTAATATACTATTTTCATTTAATTTCAAGCTGGCGCACATTACGAGAAATTTTATAATTCAAATTGTATTTTGCCTATGCCTTTTCTAATTTAGTAATTGTATCATTAGCTATGAGTACGACTTTTAGAATCGTAATTTTAAATCATATATACAATAGTTTAGGATACTATTTCATGATTCCTTTATTTATTTATTATGTTTCCAAATTAAATGTACACCGTACAGTAAACACCCAAGCTTATATTGATAACAGTGTAGATAAAAAAGATACATTTGTTTCAGAACTTTCATCGATTACGCTCTTACTTGCACTTACCTTGCAGCGTTATGTGTATACATAGTCTTCATCGCGGAGAATTTCAAAGAGGTAAGTTTAATACGAAACTTCAGTCATCCGAATAATAACTAGAAATGTTAGTGCCTAAAACACGCAAGTTTTAATTACGCATACACTAACTTTTAAAATAACTCTGGTTTTTAAAGGATCTTAAACTTAATGCCAGAGCAGGTCCTAATTTTATTATACGAAATAACATTGAAATGGTTTTTTTAAAATTTATATTAAAACCTATATGAACCTGCATATACCAGTTGACCTTTAGGACTAAACAGAGAGATTACTTACATTAAAAAATAAGAATAGGTATAAGAAAAAGTTATATAAAAAATATTATACTATAATTAAAAAATAAAAGAAAATCATATTTACACATATATACATGATAATTTAAAAAAACCATAAGACCGAATAAGAAAAAAAAAAGAAAACAAAGAAATACTTATTGCAACTGCTACGATTATTACTTCCTTTCAGGTACTGGACGTCTACATACCAGAGTATAAGCTGTCTGTAGAAGTATATTGCGCTTTAACGCTGATACCTTTAATAGCTATCTGTCAGATCCGAAACCTCAAATATTTGGTGCCGTTCTCCGCCATCGCTAATGTTTTACTTGTCATTTGTTTTTCTATTACGATGTATTATATCTTCTTTGATCTTCCTAATCCGCGGGAAAGGGTCATGGTTGCTAGTATTACACAATGGCCGCTGTTCATTAGGTTTGTGTTTTGCTTAATATTTAGAATAAAATAACAATCAAAAAAAGAACACCTGTTTTTAAGTACATTTAAATTATTATTAAAGGATCAATTACTAAGGAAGCTTTTTATTAGCAAATTATTTAAGTGGTGTATTTATTCTTCAGCACTGTAATCTTCGCAATGGAAGGCATAGGCGTTGTAATGCCGGTCGAGAACGAAATGGCTAAACCCCAACAGTTTCTCGGATGCCCTGGAGTTCTAAATGTGGCCATGACCATTGTTATTTCTTTATATGGAATCGTTGGCTTCTTTGGTTACATTAAATATGGCGATGACGTCAGAGGAAGCGTTACTCTGAACTTGCCGCAAGATGAGATGTAAGTTTATATTGAATTTTACTATTTTTTTAAACTTCTACTTCCTATAGCTACATACTATTTTAAGGAGACAAATTAGTTACAGACTGTTACAAACAAATCAATAATAATAATAATACCGAAATAAAGAGTGGTAGGCAGACTGCTGATGGCATTGGTCCAGTATGTCATCCTGGGGAAGTACCTAGACGCGTTTCGGGATCAGCTTGGAAGTAGCTGGGATAACGAGAGGAGTGTGTCTTGTCAATTTGGACAAGCACATTCGTCCTCTCAAGCCGGCATAGTGGAGTCGACTGTTGCACGCGGACATCTGTCTGTGGTAACAGTTGTATATGCTCATGGACCGCACTCTAGCTTAACATCAGACGGAGTGTGGCCATATGCTGGGCTATCAATAAAAAAATAAAAATAAACAAATGCAAGATACGGTAATAAAAGAAACATACATATACAATTTTAATATTAGAGATGTATGTAAAGGAGTGAGTGGGTAGTGATAGGGTCAATAGAAAAAGAATTCGTTTACTCGGAGCCCAGTTAACAAATAATAGATTCCTACTTAAATACTGCTTTGTTGCTAAAATGACACTAGTGTCCTAAACTAACTTACATTTAGGATTCCCACTTTAGTACGAAATTTGTGCTGAAAGTTCGGTAATCAGTTATAGATAGATTGAGTTATTTTGATTTAATTTCAGACTTGCCTTACTATCAATATCTCTAAGTCAATAAACATAATAATATTTATAAATTATCTATTATATTTGTGTTCATTGGCAATTATAACTTACGTCATAGATTCTGTCAACATGTAAAATATAGATCAATTACCTACGTAAAAATTGTATCTCTTCGAGCTCTGTGGGCTTATCACGAATTTTAGTCTGGCTTTCGAAGCGAGTTCGCTTCAAGCGATTTGTATGAAAATTTGAGCAGCGCCACCGCGTGCGGATTTGGAACTGCAATATTTTAGATACTTTTTGTTAATTTTCGAACGTCTCGATCTTTCGTTCATTTGATAGATTGCTGGTGCTCGTTAGTCGTTAGTAAAGATTCACGATCCCGATTGCCAACGGATCCGTTTTACTTGTGACAGCTCGATTCGAAAGCCAGACTAAATTTGTGATAAGCCCACTGTTATTATATAGGTACATAAGTAATCTTAAATATTATTATTCATAACAAGAAACTTCACGAAGATTACTCCAATTTTCATGACTTGTGTAAATAAATAGAACACCTTAATTACGTCCTTTTGAGTTACATCACCAACAAACGTTTCTACATTTATTTTTGATTAAATCTTTAGGAACTTTGGTCCCGATAATACAAGCAATGCGTGTCTCGTTTAGGTTCATATTCAGAAATAACAATTAATCATAGTTTGTATGATCAGTTAATTATTATTTAACTCATTTTATTCCATTTTTGCAGTAAAAAATATTTACAAATAAATAATAAATCTTTAAACACGACAACCATTAGGCAGTATTCAAAATAAAATAGTATCCAATTTAAACATTAATTTGCATTTTTTACTATCTGTTATTTATATATTAAGTAACGTAATGACAGCTAGATGACAGTAAACAGTTGCAATGGATTATTATCATTGCTTAAAAATTTTTATTCTGTCTATTTTGTTACGTGAGCGTAATTTCAAAATTAGAGCTACTTAGTTAGTTACCAGAGTAATAAATTTGTGTGTAGTCGACTTTGGTGTTTCATCTTAAGATGAAATCAGCATGGAACAGTCGAGTTGTTATAGTCCACACTGCCGCTGATGTGTAGTGTGTACTAGAATAAAGATATAGATTTTTTCAAATACAAGTTTTGACAAATAAAGTTGCTCCTAAACGTATTATTTTTGTATAGACCCGCTCCTTAAGTTTGCCAGGAGTCTATTTACATGAATCCGCTAAAGTTTTCAACAAATATTTGCGATCAAAAAGTAAATATTTAAAAATAGACAAAATCTTGTTTTCAACAAAAGTACCTAACATTGTTTGTAGCGTCCCTTGCTAACTAAAGCGCGTTTGTTTTATTTTTATACGTACATCTGTCTAAAAGTTAGGATATTGATATCGTCGCTCTTCAATATTAAGGAGTTTTTTTAACGGAAAATACAGATCTCAGACCCTAAAATATATTTGAAAACAAAACTTTCCTATTATATTTATTCCTTTGTTGACTTTAATTTATAGTAATTATTGACAGTTCAAAATGTGTATTTGTTTACAAGTTACTTATAAATTTAATTATACCTACGTTTTTGTTTGAAATAATATCTGGGTTTATTGGGGAATACAATTTATAGGTATATTTAAAAAGCAACTTTTACGCGTGTATTATTTTGGGTGATAACGCCTGAAAAAAATGTAATTGATCTGTTGCATTATCTTTTGTTTTATTGTTGGTGTAATTTAATTAAAAATAATCTTTTATGTGCTTATAAATTGTAAGCGTTATGTCCTCTAACTACGGTTCAGTAAATAAATAAATTTCGTGTTACAGACTTGCACAAAGTGCGAAAATCCTCATGGCTATTGCAATATTATTCACATACAGTCTGCAATTTTACGTTCCAATGGAAATGATTTGGAGGCAATTGCACAACAAAATCGCTGTTAAATTCCACAACGTCACTCAAATCACCATTAGAACTGCTGCTGTTTTTGGTTCTGGTAAAGCTTTTTTTAATTGATTCTTTTTTACATTTTACGAACACAGGATGAAGTATTAATTTTTGTTACAGTTGCTATCGCCGCATCGTTCCCAGATTTGGAGCTCTTCATTGGTCTTTGTGGTGCAATTTTTCTCTCAAGCTTAGGTCTTCTGACTCCGGCCATTATTGACACCGTTCATAGTTGGGAAAGGGGATTCGGCCGCTTCAATTGGATTCTCTGGAAGAACTTCTTCATCGCCATGATTTCTCTTATTGCCTTATTCGCTGGTTCGTACGTCTCCATCAAAGGGATGATTGACCGGTTTGGCATAGCCGAAGTTGCTTTTGAAACGAGTACTGTCACCAGTGGATATAACACAACGAGTTAAGTCATACTCGACTGCGTAAAAACCGCGTAAACTTTTTATCTTGCATAAACAAATGAATCCATAAGCAATATCTGAATTGTAATATAGGTTAGTTAAGTGATAAAATCATTAGCTTCATTATATTTTCTACGTTTCGTTTCTTTTTTGTTTTAATATTGCAATTAGCTTTTTTAGTAGTTCCTTTTTATTAATATTGGATTTAATGTAAGAGGGACTTTTGTTTGTCTTTTAATTATTTGACGAAGCGTTGGCGAATAAATGTTTTATTTTGAATAACTTTCTAAAAGTTTTTGTAATATATTATTTCAAGTCCTCGTGACGTAAAACTGTTCACAATGGTTGTGATTGAAATTTAAATAAAGCGATCAAATGTCAATTAGAAATAATGTATTTGAGTGGACGTAAAATTACGGCGACAATAAAATATTTTAGTATAGAATAAGTACAAATAGATTGTTTTAGTAATTAGCAAATTAGGAATAGATTTACTTTGACATTGATATTTTTGACGTTTGTAATTAAATTAAAGAGATAAATTCGTAAGTACTGTAAGAAAAACGATATGTCTTGAATCAATTTTAGTATAAATTAAATTGATTTCAGAATTAAATATTTATCGAATATAATTTACATATAACCTAAAATTATTTTCAAAACTAAATAGTTTTAAAGCTGAATTAATTGTAAATTTCTCTGCGTATTAGTTTTAATTTAAAAAAATATTATAATAATTAAATAAAACAGTTTCACTATGTTGCCATATAAATTGACAATATTTATTTGATAGACGTTATATTAGTGTATTAAATTAGTAATAAAACAAAATGAGCTGTTAAAACATTCAAAAAAAGAAGCAATGTGAATACATATTGTAGTTCTAATAATTTTATAATTTAGCAAATTAATATTATGTTTTTCTCATACTGAATTTCATAGTAATTCCAAAAGTATCTTTACTTTGTACTCATAGAGGATTTTGTTTAATAATGACAAGTTAACAGCTCATAGATTCAGTTTTAAGTCGATAATTCTATTTCATTTAAGTACTGTTGCTACGTCACTTTGAGTCGATAATTGTAGACGATAGTACTAAGTAAGACTTGAAATACCGACCCTTTCTTTTCCTTGAAAATCTTACTTTTATAAACTTTAATTGAATAATATTCTTTTTCATTTATGTCCTTTACACTACATACAGTAATACCCCGCTTTACGCGACCCCGTTATGCGCAGTTTCACTATTATATATAATATATATAAATTTCGCGCTCAATTGCCCCGCATTACGCGAAAGAGTGCGTACAAACATAATGTAGTCATCAACTTCTCAATGGTCGCGGGAATTTCAGTTAACGCAATTTTTTCCGGAACGTATCCCTCGCGTAAAGCGGGGCATTACTGTATTTATCTAAATTATCTAGTTTTATATTTTCCCAGTTTTCTTTATTTTAGATTCACACAAAAGTTGTATCGTTAAATAACATTTACCAATATTATTAAAGAACAATACCTAAGAAGTTTGTATCTTCATAAAGTTTGCTGAACCGTAATTATTAATTGTAGGACTGGCATTCATTTGGGTTTTCTGTTAATATTCCCTTGAGATTTTGTATATAGGATAACATTTCTGATAAAATAACTGTGAGAAGTGATGTCTGAGTGTATTCGGGTATTGAATTTGTTTATTGCTTCCCAGGCTTACAAAAACTTTGAGCGGCTTTTCAATACTGATTATATTATTTCAAGAGACACAATGTATAAACAGCCTAAACGCCTACGTAACTTAATAACTTTATTGACATTTACGCACAAAACATTCAGATGTTATTATTGGCGCCTTGTAACAACACTTACCTGTTACAATTAATATAGTTTAATAAATGCTCGTCTGGGCAGCGAAAGTGTTTTGTTTTGTGACGTCACTGATTATTGAAGTGATGTGTCGAGTACGGGTATTGTAGTTTACGAAAACGTCAACTTCCCTCGATTATTTACATTTAATGAATGCTTACGTAACACATGCATGAATGCGATTATTTTCATCTGATTTATTGGAATTCGATGCTCATATAATATGCACAATGATTAATGACACATCTATTCAGTTTGTATTTTAAACTAATACAGTAATACCCCGCTTTACGCGACCCCACAAAGCAATAAATATAAGGTTAACTAATTTAAAAAAATGTTAATGACTTCTTTTGAAGTTAAATCATATTCACAAATTACCTCAGACATCATTACATATGACATAGGAATTCATGTCATTAGGGAATTATATTAAACGTTTCTAAATTGACAACTATTTTATTATGAAATAACTCTAACCATTTTTTGTTTTTCAATTGTTTGTATATTTAATGATACCTAATATAAAATTTGTGATAGTATGTTACAAAAATATTTTTTAATAATAAAATGTATTTTATAAATAACTATTATTTGGGTCTTTTATTTGTTTTTCTTATAATGTACGTATGTTAGCATGGATGTAAACGGTATATTGATTTTTGTTTGAAATAATTTTATTGCAGCTTGAGGGTCCATTAACGATCCAATTTATCAGATACTTCGAATTCGATATTTTTATCAAGACTAGTACATCGTATATTTGCAAATATATTTTTATATGTTTATACCTTGTTAACAGGATTCGGGAGCTTGTATTGACGAGAAACAATAATATTTTTGTGTGGGTTTTGTATTCGATTTTCAAAAGTTTATTAGGAAAGGTTGAGAATCTCTGTTCCAAAGATAAATAAGTATGATAATTAGATTGATAAAGCAAAAGGGTATATTCCTATTAAAAGTTTATCAAAAATCTAGGCCAGTGCTTCGGCCAAATGGCTAAATTATAAAAGTTTTAATAGTGTTTTAGGATAATAATGACCTTTTCGTAAATAAATAGTTTATCCTCAAAGTTTTATTAGTACGCATATTTTATGTATTATGTTTATATATTTATTATCATTAAAATTTGTTTTGTTGCTAACTAGAAAGCTTCCGGTCATAGTAGTTACGACTACCCATAGACGCTTACTTGTCTATGATAGCAGTTGTCTCTGCCCATGTACCAACTCAAGCTTAACATCTGGTGTATATTGTACATATAGGTATATACCACTCTCATTGACAATTAAATTTTGTGTAATGATTTCTTTAATAAAAGTATTTTATATTAATTAATAGTAGTATGGAGCTCAATTCAAAATTATTCATATATCTATCGTATTTCATAAATAATACTATATATCATGTTGCTATGTGGATTTAGAATTAAGTGAAAACCAATTCGACTCACTATCCGCTTCTTTTGATTATTTAAATTTGCCGTCGCCATATATAAATGTATTGCAGTATTTGTTAACTAATTAGGCGGAAGTTTAATCTCTGTGTATATATCAAACATCTGCAATCCTATAGTAATTTATATAATCCGAACACAAGTAATGTTGATGTAAAATTTGAATAGTTCAGAATGAAACATCATTTCTGGCAATATGCAGGAAACAATTTCATATTCCGAACGTTCCTTCCTGCGACGTGAATTCTTGCGGTTCGTGTGGGATCTAGTAGAAAAATGTGTAAAATTCAGTAATTTTCAAAAGGTTACCGTATGCTTTTTGACAAATGTATTGGGGTAACAATGAATCATTTTGTCCGACAGCAGATAAATTACTACATGAGTCGGTAGAAAATTTATTTAGTTTCATTAAATATGTAGGTGTTTGGAAGTTTCTCGAAGAAAGGTCTGTATCCCTTTGTGTAAGGTAACTAATTTACAGATTTTTCATTTCGGAGGTCTTTACCTATATTTGCAACTCGGTGCTACATAACAAAGTTACAGGAGATTTTTTGATATTGGGATATAACTGTTGGTTGAAAAAGAGAATATTTAAAAGGTTTAAATTTAATTGTATGAACGCGTCCTATTTTTGTGCATTTTTTTCGGCGTTACATTTAACATGTTCTTCTTTTAAATAATAATTACAATATATATTTTAATAATATTTACACATCGGACAGGATGATATTAATTTTGTTCTTTAAGACATTGATGGCTCAAAATGAAGATGAAATGTCTACCTACCGATATTATTACTCTATTCACACTAAAGAAATCCAAGAAGCGAGTAAGGAACAAAAATACGTAATATTTAAAGTCTTGTTTAGTTCTGTGCATGCATGTGCGTAATTAAAAAACAATATTTAAATTAGTCAAGAAATCTACATCGTCAGGGCTAACTGCTTGCAATAGGACTGTCCTTCCTTTATACGTGAATTTATTTGCAAACATTAAAAACGGAATTATCTATCTATAAAGGATTTAAAATCGATAATAAAGATTTATAATTAAACAAAAATTAGTCTGCAACTAAATTTAAAACACAAATCTAAATATATTCTACAATATATAAAAAAAAGTATTAAACCATTTCCTTATTCACCCATTCTAAAAGTAATTGCGACCGTCGACTGTTATTATAAACAAATTTTAATCAAAACATTACATTACAAAACATCGCAATTCGATATTAGAATCACGCAACAGTTATGTGCAAGCGAAGTTGAATTATTTAAGGTTATTATAGGCCCAATGAAGGCCAACGAAAGGAAACTTAACCGCCGAACAAACGGATTCTGTTTTATGCATGCTAACTACACCTTGAACTAAGTGAAACTATATAATTTGTAAACAATTAATAAATATTGCTGTTTTTCATTGTAATTTAATAAACAATATTTAAAATGCATCGTAGTAGCTGACTGTAGAGCTATCGAAATAAAATAAACAAAATAAACATGATTGTATGGTTTATATAGAATGATCTGGTGGAATTTTCCTGATATAGTGGTGATGATTGCTCTAGCTCAGGGGTCGGCAGACCGCGGCTCGCGAGCCGCATGCGGCTCTTGCCATAGGATTATCTGGCTCTTATTACAATACAATAGTATATAATAAAGTTCATGTTGCGGCTCTCTGAAGGCATTGAAAAATCTACAAACTTAATATTCGGCTCATCTGGTTGATAAGTCTGCCGACCCCAGCTTTGGCTGAACATTAAGCATAATGCGACCCCTAGTATATAATAATCCTTATTTTTACTGTAAAAATTATGAACGAACCCACAGCTTTTCGATTACAACAACAGAAACTAACCTAATAACAGAAATTTCGACAGATCAAATATTATTTTAGGTTCAAAAGGTCTATGTTATAAAAAAATATTATTGTCCAAATAACTGTTGTATTGGATATCTTTTGGATATTAAAAGACTCAGAATTGGCTTACATTATACAGTCGAAAGTGAATGTTTATTTTGAATTGTGGAATATTCAACTCGACTCGACTATAGTTATGTTAAGGTTCTCACTACTAACCATTATCTGTCCACAGTTTTGTTACAGTGGCTGTTCCTAACGGTTTGCCTAATGAATTAATTAAACTGTATTCGTGTAATATTTCAGAATTTTATTAAACTTTAATAGTGTTTAGTTTATTTGTTTACGTTTTTGGATTAAATAAATTGTCGTGAGTATATTTTATTTTTTTATTTGACAACGCTATTCTTACTAACGCTACTCCTAAGTTATGCAATATTTTTAAAATAAATATATTGTTTTAAAATGCATTTCTATTAGGTTTCAGTCTATTTATTGTATTAAATTTATTTTATGATTTTCTTTAAAATACCAATACTAATTAGTATTGTATTGGCAACTGAGTGGGAAAAGTTCATATGTATAAATTTATATTAGTACCGGTTAGGCTAATTAGAGACGGTTTTCGATTGCGAGTTGAATAAGTGAGTGAAATTAAAAACAGTACATTTTAAATGTATTTTAGAGAATACATAATATGGAGTTTCGCATTAAATTCGTAATTAATAAACCTGGTGAATGATTTCATTTGTTATATTAATTAATTAAAATATTAAACAAATGATTGTTACCGCATTTCAGATTCTAGGAATCTGCTAATAAATTATAACAATCCTCTTATTAGAATTTAACAATACATCGTTATGCGTATATATATTTCAAATTATTAAACGTATTAAAATTATTAAAATTTTCAATTTGTGACCTAGTCGTGTTTTTTCAAAATTACTGTGGAAGTAATTTTAAACAAAAATATAATAAAATAATAAAACAAGTGAAACTGCTAAAATCTAGATATTATTAGTAATATATTACAGCGACATGACTGAAAACTAAACGTTTCTGTTAGATAATTGTTAAGCAAAAACTAAATGTAAATAGAACAAGACAATGTAAGTGCACACTTAACTAGTAATTGCAGTTAAATTATTCAATTTTTTATTAAAATGTTCTCACGTTTTGTTGGTGGTACAGATTTCGTAGTCAACAATTGTGACATAAATTCTACTATCTATGCGAAGTATTTGAATCTCCGAATTGTCATCATTGTATGATTAAGATAACTAAACTATATGGCTTACTATCGCGTTTATTTTGATTACTTTAATCCGTATAATTAATTTAGTTCAGCGATTACACCTCAGACATCATTATGAGATCCAGTTAAGTTATTTTTATCTTTCTTAATTTCGTATTGGCCAGCAATTAGGGGATACTTAAGGCGACAACGAATTGAGATATCCGATTAAGGGTGGCCAATCAAAAGAACACTCAACTAAGAAATAAAAAAGAAGCGTTATTTCTGTTTTATGTCATTTTGCAATTTATATATTAATATGTATTTATTAGAATGACTAGTTTATTTTATGATTAACAATCGTTATCGGTCAATACTTCGTCATAATTACGTAATGTGTACTTTCCCTGAGAAAATACTAACATTAATGTCATTTTATAAGATATTTTGATTAACATCGACTTAAGTTTTAGTCGGTGGTAATGTTAACTTTTTTAGTAGTTATGACACAAGTTGAAAATAATTAAGTTAAGTTTTGATTTTCTGATAGACTATTTATTGCCTTTATTCTGTTCTCTTGTTGTTATATCATTGTTCAAATTGAATAACAAAAGAATAATAATAACAAACAAGGATCTCTGTTATTTGTTACGGTCGTAGAGCGTATTAAAGGAAATAAAAAAGTTGAAGGCGTAATAACAAACAACATTCAATTTTCTCTGATTATCTTTCTAAAACTATCTGGGTCACTGTGCAAATAGAATTAAATAAACACTATTATTATTATTGAAATTGTTTTTTCCACTAAATGCTTTAAAATAACAACTTATTTTATCTATGAAATAAATGTAATGATACAGTCGTGTCAGCATGGTGTAGGTGATTTTTATTTGCAGGCATGTGGTAAGAGTTGTCTCCACTCATAGACAACATTCTATCTTAACATCAGGCAAACAATATTGTTTCATACATGTACCTGATAACGCAAAAAATAAACGTAAGTCACAAAGCGTCATACAAATTATTACAATGTTTTGTGTTTTGTTTTTGAAACGGATCAGTTTATTTTGTGTTTTAACCGTTGACAGCTAATAAAGCATGCATTGAATTAGAATATTTATCGATCAAAGGTTGCTTTATATTATATTAATTCTTGTAAATATGCATGGTTTAGGTAGACTTTTGATATTAGCAACTTTTGGTATAATATATTTTTGTTTATACCAGCGCGACAACGCAATGCGACATACAAAGAAAGATTACGCCTTACTGATAATAGCTAAGGGCTCTCACATACGGAGTTATAAATAATGCTATATGTGAGAGTATTCAATTCAAATATTTAATTATCTAGAGAAAAAATGCAATTTAGAATATTTATTATTCTTGCAACAAGTTCAAGTCGCAGTGTTAAAAAGTTGACACGAATGACAGGTACAGCACTGCAGCGGGGCAATTTAACCTTTCAAAGTAGACCAAGGCTTTAACCATCTTGCGATGCACAACCAACATGATAATAAACAAAAAAATGTCATTTGATATTTAAAAAATAATTAGTTGAGTCGCGAATAAAGGTTGACCCGTTTTTATTGTTTCTTTCGCACATCACATGTGACTAACTCATAAATATATCAATGTTAGTAAGTGAAATTCTTAAGCCGAGTCTCCTGCGCGTGTTTTTTCGAAACATTACACAAAAACATAGAAACATTGGGGCGTGGCCATACACATTTTTGTATTCGCACACAATGTTTTTGTTTTCCAACAAACCAAAAACATTGTGTATGGCCACGCCCCAATGTTTTTATGTTTTTGTGTAATGTTTCGAAAAAACACGCGCAGGAGACTCGGCTTTAGAGCTACAACAGTGAGACCCTGTTTGTTATCTCCACTTTGACAACATACGCGGAAAAATGAGTGCTTATCATAGTATATAGTATATATAAATATATAGTATAGTATTCGAATCAGTGACTATTCTTGCAACCAAAAATGACAGTGAATGGGAAGTAGAAGGTTCATAGCTATAGGAAATGATAAAATATACGTAAAATTTTGTAATAAGAGATAAAAATATATAGTACGTTAAAAACAATGCCCATTGTTTCTTGCTGATGAAATGCGTTTGTAGTTATATAACATTTTATTTTGTTAATATCTTAAATCTGAATTTTGAAATACTCATGAGATTATGTCTTTAGTATCACAAAACTAAAGCAATTTGAATATGATTCATCGCGATTTTGAATTGCTACATGTTCGTTACGCGATTAACTTCATCAATGAAGAGTTCGAAGTAACGTAAAACTAAGCTATAATTTTATATAAATGATATAATAAAATTAACATTACACATTTTCAAAACATTTTGTTAATTGGATTACATCAGTATTTATTATAATTGCTAAACACAATTTTGCTAACTCGATAATTACAGCAATTACTTTTAAATTACATCAATGGTTTCTAATTAATCAATCAAACAGCCTCATACGTGTATAACGCAGATACAAAGCATAGTGCATCCGGCATAGTGGGGTCGACTGATGCGAGCGGACATCTGTCTGTGGTAACAGTTGTCTCCACTCATGGACTGCACTCTAGCTTAACATCAGGCGGAGTGTAGTCATATGCTGGGCTATCAATAAAAAAAAACAAAATAAGATAAGCAATTTTGTTTAATATAAAAGTGAACTTAGCTACATTAATTAAAAAACAAAACACTATCGCAAGTTCTGTAAAGTTATCAAAACGTCATATTATATTAATCAAAATTATTTTATAAATATACTAGAAAAGAAACTATGAACAACACTGCGCTTACGTTATTAGCTCAACGGGTAACGGTATATTCTTTATTGTTTTGTATTCTCTTTGTGACGTGTCCTTATGATTAATTTATTTATACAAGTTGTAATATTTATTTCAAGATATCTGTCCCGTCTAGTTTATTATTTCTTTCGTATAAAATCTGAAAGTTAATTCAGTATAGAAATTAATCTCAATATAGGTAATAAACATATTCATAGATATTAGTTTTGTTTATCAAATTAGTAAGCTAAAATGGACGAAAATATGAGTAAAAATTAGTACATCGAAATTTTCAACTACGAGTTCAGTTTGAATAATACATAAGCTATGAAATAAAAGTAACAAAAATTGCTGCTATAATTTTTCCTATCTCATACATTGACCGAAAGTAATTTGTGTAAAAACATATACCAATTTTAATGGCCATACTTATTTAAGCACAATTTGTTTGATCCTCATAAAAGATAAAATTACTTGCTATTTTAATTCCGGGGACACCACACATTAAAGGTTTCCGTAACAACCTTTGTCCATGTAAAAACCTAAAAAAACACACTTTGAGCGTCCTTTATTTAATTTTAGGCACGTTAAAAGAATATTTACATTATTAAATTAAAGATATTATTCGAGCATTATCTATCTACGCATTAGTTAAAAAGGAATTATTGAGGAGGTATTTGGTCTGATACATAAAAAGTGTTTTGGAGAAACTGATATGAAATAATATTGCTGATTAAAATGGATTAAAAATATAATTATCACAATGCATTGTGGCAATCAAAAGAACAGAAGAAAACAAGAAAGAAGACACTGACATACTAAACGTCAAAACCTCAAATCTTCTTAAATGAGTGTTTTCGGCCTGTGGAATCGACCACCACAAGTCTTTTTAATTACTCAAATCATCTTGGTGAATAACTTCAGAGTCACTTCTTAATATGTATAGAAGAATGGCATATGGCATTGTGTAAATATGAATAATAAACTGATTTAATATACAAAGCGGTCGTGCGTGAATAAATAAACAAAAAACATCTGAAATTACGCGTTAAAATTGTAATTTTTCAATCCATATAAAGATTTTTAAATTCCATACCATTATAATGCGAACATATCAGAGCCTGAGATTTGATGTTAAAAATTCGGATTACCTTTTCCTTTTATTTCAAAATTTTATTACATTTATTACTGATCCATTGGCATTTATTATTCTTGTAAAACATACGGGGTCAATGCATTTTGGTGAGTTATTAGTAACAAAAACATATTTATTTTTTATTTATTTACTTTTAGTAACTGGGCTTCAATAGAGTGCTCTAACATGTCAATACAAATATAAATAGAATAAATTTATTTATTCTATAATTATTATCAATTTGATTTAGCTGCTATATACTGGCATTGTCCACTTACATACTAATGTCATAATAATAAAATATAAAAAATCTATGATATAGAAAAATATAAAGCTTTCTAATGAATTAGCCATGTAATTAACTAGCCACTTAATTTCTTGTCACTGTTTGAAAAATATAGAATTATAAATAATTCCATACAACATTTTTGTTAGGTCAGGTAAGGTTTGTTTAATTGCGTCTACGTGTATATTGGTTTAATTAGTATAAAACTTATTAAAACTTCATGTATCCAGTCTCCACCCACAAGTCACGCCAAACCCATTATTCTATTTGGAGTAAATTTGTTAGCCTTTTAAAGTCCAGAATAAATCAGGAAGCGGATATTATTATGGTTAAATGACGCGTCTATTTTGCATGACATTTTATGCGAAGTGAATTATATTAAAATTCATGTCTTGGAATGATTGTAACACCCTTGAAAGGTTAAAGAAATATATTCAACAGCGTTATACGACTTTCTTAAAGTTATAGTAATTGTTTAATTCAGTACTTATATTCATTAATTAGTTTTTGTGACTTATATTTACGGGAAGAATAATTGATAAATACAAAACAATATCTTTGAAAATTCTGTGTTAAGATGACCTGATCACAATGAAATATAAGCTCATTGCCTTTTGTATATATTTTGTTAAGTCGAATGACGTTGCCAAAAAAATATTATAAATTTAAAAACAACGAATGTTATTTTAAACGGCATAGTCCTTAAGTCGATTGTTAATTTAATTTTCTACACAGTTGATTCGTTGTTTTTAAAAAAATGAATAACGTTTATTTTTCAATATAGAAGGCCAAATTAAACATTCATAATGTACTTAATTAATACGGTAGAAACTTTAAAATATCAAATAAGAAAGAAACTTTGGAAAAACAATTAAAAAACGAAAAAATACTCGACTACAAAGAAATTCCTTTTGCTTTTTAAAGGCCTCACAGTTTTTTTCTTTTTAAAAGATGTTTTTGTTCAAAACATTTAATTAAATTGGAACAATTATGATCACATTCGATAATGTGATACGAATTTAATTTTGTTTGTAAATATATTTTAAAAAATGGTTTTTAAAAAAATTTGTAACATATTGCAGCGGGAACTCGGTTTAACCGCCGGCCATTAGTGTTCACATGCACCGTTCACTAATTTAACTATGTTGGTTTAATATTAGATTGCTATACATGGAAGAACATTCCTTACAGCTCAGTGCGAATTACCTTTGTAACAATCTTGATTTCAATGGAAACAAAAGCTAGCATTTAATTACTTTTAACGCTTGACCAATTTTTGATAGATCGCTGTTAGATATCGGTAGTGTTAAAGACTTCTGGATAGTGGGCTTATCACGAATTTTAGTCTGGCTTTCGAATCGAGCTGTCACAAGTAAAACGAATCCGTTAGCAATCGGGATCATGAATTTTTACTAGCGTCTAACAAGCACCAGCAATCTATCAAATGAACAAAAGATCGAGACGTTCGAAAATTAACAAAAAGTATCTAAAATATTGTAGTTCCAATTCCTCACGCGGTGGCGCTACTCAAATTTTCATACAAATCGCTTGAAGCGAACTCGGTTCGAAAGCCAGACTAAAATTCGTGATAAACCCACAGATCGCACGACTCCGCAAACACGACCGCCGTTCTTTTGTTTTTATTCAAAATTCCAGATGGTCGCGCCGTGTTTAGCAAATAACAATTGAACACACAACTTTAAAAAAACAGAAAACAATTGAAAGTATATTTACAGCGATATTAATGAATGTACATTTATTCATGTTATAATAATATAATGAAACTTAAATATATCTTCAAAAGATGCCCGACGATGTTTTTGTTTGACGTAGATTGTAATGCCGATTATTTGCGGTTACCAAATGCTAAAATTTAACACGGGTTGTTATAAAATAAACATGTGCTAATAACTGAAAACTACGTAAATGTATTTTACTTTGTGTACTCGTATATCTTTTTTTTTCATTTTTAAAACGAGGCTGGTTAGTACTTATATAGTTATAATGGCGACATTATAATCGTGTAGAAAAGAATAAAAAGCGGTACAGAGAGTAATTCGAATATGTCCTTGTATCTATAATTAACACAGTTTTAAAGAAGTGACTTACAAATTTTTAGGCATACATTCCTATTTCAAAGTAATTATAGTTAACTATTTTTTTTTGCTAAATTCCTAAATTAACAGCTGGCGAAGTGTGTTTGTATACCAACTAGACTGCTATAAGAAATAATTAATTTAATTGTGATTTACTCTTTAATTAAATAATTAAAGACAAACATAGCGAACAAACTAAATCAGTTTATCACACCATATGAAGTCGTAACAATCCGAGTTTAACTACATTTTCAATTTGTTCCGGAAAATACAATGTATAATATTTAACAATGTTTAAAACTCGTATGTCAACGAAAATTTGTTATTTAAAATGCGCTACCGGAGATATTAGTGAAAACCCAATATTTATACAGCATGTTCTATATTATAAGTATTCGGACAATATTAACAGTCAAATTATATTTAACAGTCAAACGTTCTGTCAGTTGTCAATTGTTTTTATTATTTTAAGTCCTCATTGGAATTAACATCTAATTAAAAAAATTTAACTAATAAACTGATAAGCGAATAAAGAAGTTTTATTGTTTTTCCGTTTAGATGATTTTACCGTTGAATCCTTTGTTATTAAATTTCATAAGGAGACACTTTAACATTAAAGCATATCTATTTAAAAGATAACTAACTATTTATCAAAGTAATAAGCAGTCTATTTAATGTGATAAAATTCTTACGTGTTCTTTACACATCATCTTTCATTCCCATTATTGCTTCATTTCTTCAAGTCCGCAGTCAAGTACTTTATTGATTAATCATTTGAATTAATAAAATTAATATTCGTGACCAAGATTGGGTTTAAGATTTATTAAGCTGGCGATTGCGTAATGTTTGTGCCCGATGTTATCACCGTTTCCTAAATATTTTCGTAATATCCTTTTTGGTTTTTCTTCACAATTTTTAAACAAGAAATTTAGTAATAATTTTTAATATTAAATAGACTGAGGTTCATAACACAACTTTACGTCATTCCTTCAAAAACGATAGGAGTTTAAAAAAATATTGTAATAATGACTTATTATAATTTATTAAAAATCAACCAATAATAGTAAATTTGGCAACAGACAGCTGAGAATCGTTTATAGACCACTAATAGACAGTATAGGTATATGTTGTTTTTAATCATGCCTAACGCATGTCTATCTTAGACGAATCCACATCTACCGTTTGGTACAAGTTATTATTGAAATGAAATGAAAATAATTCATTAACATAGGCACTAAAGGCGTGCGCTTGCTCATCGTTAGACTCTACAATGGCTTCGGAAAGGCGTATGACGAGAAGAAGACCACAAGAAAAGTCGTTAATCATCGATATGAAATAATTATCAAAAAAAAACCTGAAATTTAATAAAATATTATTTTCATTTGTTTTTCATTCGAGTTTTTCTACCTCCGTGGTGCTACGTACAGGTTTCGAATTGGATTCTCAGCAGAATGTTAATTGTTTACAAACATATTATTTTTAAAAAATGTATTGTTTTATTTTGAGTACCTACATATCATTCAAAAGTTTCTTTCAATATAAAATAGAACATTGCCAATGGAACATACAACCAGCCAGCATCATACAAGCCCCTTCAATTTAAATTTTAAAACATCTTCTCATGAAAGAAAACATCCTTTAATTATTCCTTATATCTATTATAGTAGTACTGTGTTTATTTATTTATTTATTTTCCTTTCTATGCGCTATATATCACCGCTCAACACTGACAAAGGTTAGCTGGTAGATAACGCAAAAGATTAAGCTCGCCTATGTACTATTTTGTGAAATAAAGAATTTAATTATTATTATTAAAATGTGGATATACTAAATAAATAGTATAAATAATATTTCAATAATATAAATACAAATAATGTTCAATAAAAAAACTTTGCTGCTTTTTATATATGAAAATTATATTTTATTGTTTTGTATTTAATAATAAAAACATGCTGTATATGAAACATCATTTGACATGTACCAGTGTAATAGTTGTTCCCTCGTTAGTATTTGATCTCAAGCAATGATAAGGTGCGCACGATACATACTGATAATACTCGAGAGAGATAACAGTGTCAATAAATTAATAATAAAACCTCTTTTCTCTAATTTATATTATTATGTTGGTGAGTTCTATTTTAGTGTTATAATAATTAGTAATAAAAAATATAAAGTGTGTGTTTTAAAAGGAAAATTATTTTTATTATTTTCTATGTTAAATTTTGAATAATTACCTTGCAGTTTATATTTAAATTTTACTACCTTCTTAAAAGGTAATTTCAGTGTTCAAAAAATATTTTTATGAAAATATAATGAATAGTTCTCTTTAAAAATTATGTTTGGCTTTAAAATGAATCTACTGTTATAATATGTTTTAGAGTAAGTAGTTTTAACCATAAATTTAAATTTAGTTTGCAATTTTAAACTTATATAACATGTATATACACTGAGAAGTGTTACGTAATTTGAATTTTTATGAGAAATAAATGAAAATCGACTTTTGTTTGAAAATATTAACATTTTAGAATCTACGATTATATCTCTACAATAATAATAATCTAAGACGTTTACGAAAAATTATATAACGAGTTTTAAAATTGTTTAAATTCAAAATAGCCGCAATGACGTTTTATTATTTTTCTTATTAAGCGACCAACTGTTTGTTTTGGTATATCCATCCCTACTAATATTATAAATGTGAATGTGAGTTTGTTTGTTACGTTGTCACACAACAACTACTTAACCGATCATCATGAAACTTTGTACACATATTTAAGAGGTACTAGAAGTAACATACGATATTTAAAAAAAATATATTATTTTTTACTATAGTTTATGCTGTTTGGAATCATAATGATTCATTTCTATTAAAATGATCTCTGATACTTATTTAATGACTTAAATGCGAGCGAAGCCGCGGGCAAAAGCTAGTATTATAATATTATAGTGTTTCATATTATTGTGGGCTGGTACCTATGTGGTTGCATCGTGAATCTGATCAAATTTTAATTCTTATGGTCCATGATTTATGAACTGTTATTTACTTTTTTCTTTGAATTAATTATTTTTTTGTTAATAATTTCATATACAAGCTATGATTGACGAGTTTCTTGTGGTCTTCTTCTTGTCATATGTCTTTCCGAAGCCATTGTAGAGTCGAACGATGAGCAAGCCCACGCCTTTAGTGCCTATGCTAATAAACTATTTTCATTTCATTTCATTCAAACTCAAAACGTAAAGTCAATATGTTGTGTTATGAACGATAAAGTTAGTAAATACAAAAATGCAGATAAACTTGAAGCGTATGCGTTAAATAGTAAATTATTATTATTACTTGAAACACTTGTCGGCAAAGGTGAATAACAATAAAGCAATTTAATCTTGTTTAACAGCAATAAGAATACGGATTAGTGATTGTATTAGGGGTAGGCAGAGATTTATTTATCACTGAAATAATCTTTAATTTAACACTTAGAGAACTAGCACGTTCCAAATTTAAATCTGGTTGGTTGCGGTCCCAGTCTGCCATCTCCATAGTTAGATAACCTGTGGGCTTATCACGAATTTAGTCTGGCAATCGGGATCATGAATTTTTACTAACGACTAACGAGCACCAGCAATCTATCAAATAAACGAAAGATCGAGACTTTCGAAAATTAACAAAAAGTATTTAAAATATTGTAGTTCCAAATCCGCACGCGGTGGCGCTGCTCAAATTTCCATACAAATCGCTTGGAGTGAACTCGGTTCGAAAGCCAGACTAAAATTCGTGATAAGCTCACTGATCGCACTATTACATATCACTAGACACATTTCCCTTAGATATCATTTGTTTTTCAACTATAATACATTTCTCATTAAGGTTGATTATATGACCGAAATGGCCTCTAGTATTAAGCATTTTAAATTCAAGTCTCATAAAAATATTATTATTATTATTACGCACACATTACGCTTAAGTATGACTTAACTATAAATCGTGTTGCTAAACAAAACCGCAATTTGGAGGGTGTGGTTTTAACTTCCGCCAATTTTACTCTTAACCAGAACAAAATTAGTTGTTTTTTTTTATTATATAAAAATTATCGTGTTCTCTCTCTCACACAATTACTTATTACGTTTGTATTGCAATATATTAAATCAAAATTGGATTTAGAAGAAAAAGAAACCTATAAAGAAAGTATAAAAGCACACAAATTATAGATTCATAATAATGTTACCAAAGAAAAGTTTAATGATTTAAAGCAATAACCAAATAACCGCATTAATAATAGACATGTATTTGATTCCAGATGACGTCACATCTTCACGGCGCAATAATATGAAGGAAGAAGCAGCACTACAGAATCGCATAGAAAAATTAGACCTCACCGAGTGGTTATTTTGATATTTTTCTTGTTTTTTATTGGTTTATAAAAATGGAAAAATCACCGGCACCTCCTATACATATTGTCATGGATTCATATAGTTCCAAGTGAGTTTGTTTTATTTACTATTGTGTTTATTTACATAAAATTTCCGTTGCAGTGAATTTGAATTTATATGTCAAATTAATTCAATAATTAATATAAGGTATTTATTACTTTAAGAACTCAGATCTGAGTATTATATAGATAGTGAATCAGAAAGAATTATACTGATTTTATGAAACTAAATAAGAAATGGGTTCTAAACTAATTACTAAACGTGACTAGGATTCAAGGGAAGACGAACTATAATAACCAGTAAAATGGCGAATTTACACAATTAATTTTCTTAATTAAAAAGTTTCATCTCATTAGGATTCATATCCATTGTGGAGACATATTATATATAATTTGATACATGTTTAAATTATATATAGTAAATCGTAGTTACATGCATAATACTGGCTTCCGGGAGTTTTTTGGTTCTGCGCGTTACCGATAGGTTCGCATTGATTTTCGTATGTTTGACGTTTCCGAATCGATTCCACGTTTCACGTACTTAGTGCGTCCTAATGAAAAAAATACACGCGTTCTTTCAATCAATTGCTCCAATAAAATATTTATAATATTAATAGAAATCTGCACATAAAACTGACGCAATACTCGTGAATCTTTCATCATTTTTTCTTAGGCATAAATTAGACCTAAATGGCCAGCAATAATATGTTCTAGAATGTGATGTAATTGGATAGACTTTGTTGATACGAAATGGGGTTAAGTGAATAGCAATTTGTGATAATTATCATTTTAAACTGTCTCAATCATTTGTTATGATTCGAGATTATTTTATACGACTAGTTTAATTCACGTCTTTATTAAATATTTTCTTTCTTAATTATCTAAAAAAAAACTTTTGTAGCGCTACTGTTGAGAGCATCATGAAGTATGAATTTGGACTAGTTAACAGCACAGCATTCTAACAAACATTGGTTTTGTTATATTTAATTAATGACTTAAAGATCTTTATACGACATATAAGTGAATTATATTCCGAGGCAATATCCCTGGAGAATTCAGATTTTTTAAGAAGAGATTATGTTCAGAATTATGACGTATATTTGGCAGTATTCACTAATCCTTAGGGGTTACCTTTAGACTCTGACATTACATAAGTCTATCCGAATAATTACCCATAATTAAATATTAACATATATTTCTATTAATTTATTCAATTATCCCATTGACTTTTGTGAATTGTAATTTAATTACGTTGTTAAACTATATTACTTGTTATACTAATATATAAAGAGGAAACATTTGATTGTTTGTTTGTATGTATTGAATAGGCTCCGAAACTACTGGACCGATTTGAAAAATTCTTTTACCATTAGAATCGTACAAAATCCCTGATGAACATAGGCTATAGAATATTTTCAATTGTTTTTTTAAAGAAATATTTCATTTTATTTTAAGTTCACACAATTCGATGTCTATGCCTAATTTTGGCGGTCAAACGTGCTGTCAGTTTTTCAATTGTTTTTAAAGATATATTTCATTTTATTGTTTTATTTTTTTGTTCTATCTTCATTATTACGCAGAGGTAGTCGCGGGCAACTGCTAGTTATATATATTTTGAGCGATTTTCTTCACAATAATAAAAATATTGTTTTTGTTTGTTTGTATAGTTTATGATATAATTTATATTTACAAATGCCATAATGTTTACAAGACATAAATCTACTCACAAAAAGTTTCATATGAGAATATTTTTTCTAAATAGAGACTGGGATTGGGATAGATTCAGATGTGAGACCGATATATAATATCATCTCCTTACCCTGGAGGTAAATCTACAATATGATAAATCGATTATATCTTAGTAAAGAAAAAAGAAGGGGTTCTATTTCCATATATGTTAAACAAGTGTATTATTTGGTTTATTTACCGAATAATTGATCAAATGTTATTGGAAGTGGTGAGATGACCAGTAGTCAATTATATAGGAAATGAAACTAAGGTAAATAAGTTTCATTTATTGAACTGCTGATGATTCATTTTCTTTGTTGTTTTGTTATTTGTATTTAAGTAACTCTACTTATGATGTACATTCGTATCTTCACGTCGGCATAGTGCCTGTAGACACTTGTCCGGGGTAGTCATTGGACCGCATTCCATCTTAACAGGCATGTTATAGGCCTATAGTATAATAATATAGGCACACAGTGGTAGGCAGACTGATGATGGCATTAGCCCAGTATGCCATCCTGGGGAAGTACCACCTCTTTCAAGCGGAACACCCGTGAAGATTACGAGAGAAGTGTGCCCTGTTAATTTGGGCAGAGCACATTCGCCTCCTCAAGCCGGCATAGTGGAGTTGAGTGTTGCGGACATCTGTCTGTGGTAACAGTTGTCTATGCTCATGGACCGCACTCTAGCTTAACATCAGGCGGAGTGTGGTCATATGCTGGACTATCAATAAAAAAAATATTCGACCAAACTAAAGCAATATAAAAATTACGTTCACTGGTAATGTGATATCACATTTTAATTGTAACTATCTTTCAAACGTGCTCATAAGCGAGTTGTAGCCTTGTAAAGTCTGTCAATAGGAACTCGTACAAGGTAGATATCATTATAATCGTTTCGCTTTATTTGTTTATTAAAAACAATTAGCATTTGAAGGTCTGTATTGTTTGTTCTAATTGGAATTATTTATTTATATTTTTATTTGGTAATTCAATTAATAATTTAATGGATAAAAAACGAAACAAATATAATAGATTACAATGATTATTTCAATTGAACAATTACATTAATATATACATAAATAATAGACAAATAAATGTATGTATTTTAAAAATCGAATTCTATGTAATGTTATTGTAACCTTTAATTTAATTAAATAAGTCTATGGTATAATGTTTGAAATTTCAATATTTAAAAAAGGAATTTCATTGCTTAAACAAATCAATAACGTCCATGTTTAGTTCCGTCGACTGAAGTCTAATGAATTTCAAAACTTTTAACTAATGAAGATACTAAGGATCCATGTTCAGGTAAATTTAGTTGCTACGTAGCCGCGTAGGTTAGTAATTTAAATTAGTATATATATATATATATATATCGCACATAGTTAGAACTAATATTACCAGAATTTTCGTCTTTTTTTTTTGTTCAAATAACTTTTAATATTCTCCATATCATGAAACAAAAACTCTCAATTTCTGAGATATCCATTACAAAAATGAGGAATCTACACAAATGAACTATACAAAGTGAAACTTTAAACGATTTTGTAGATCCTACCATATTAAAAGCACTTAGTGAAATTGTACTTCATTAAAAGATGCATTTACTTTAGTTATTGTCTGTACGAATAGTATGGGAGATATCTGAAGCCTGTCGCTCGCATTCGTAGCGTGATCTGTCGGCAAACAAAAGAAACCGCGCTACATCTAACGCCAACTTAAACTCTAAACGTCAATTCTTTGAAACGCTTTATTCATCTTCTTGGGAACATACACTTTGCTACATCTACCAATACGCTATTCTGATTTCCACGTTCTATGTTAAATTTTAAGTCTTATTTTTTTAAATTTTAATAATTTTTATCAGACCTCTAAACAAAATCCTTCTTTTGTTTCAATTACTACTCTTTGTACCTGATTGTTTCTATTAACCACTATGCCACGGAGGTCGTTTCGAATTCATCCATCTGTACAATGCAATGTTTTAATAATGCAGACTTGGTATATGAAAATGAAAGACAATAATGAAAGTACACCACGTGATACACGATAAAGTTCCATGTTGCGTTGAGGTTATGTTAGCTATTTCCGCAAAGAGTTTTGCTTACATAAAAAAGCAGATTGCGCTTTGAAATTACGTAGTTTATGCGTGAATAAAATATAAAGTTATCTCTCTATAGGAGTAAATAATCTCGTTACTAAAATAGTACTACAGTACTATAAATCCAAAAATAACATTTTTAATAGTTCTTTAACCGATAATGTATTATACATGTCCTTACATTGAATTATAGGAACTAAAAACTATATAGTTGACTTAAAATTGAATCATCACTTCTCAAAGATTAGTGGTTATAGTCCGAGACAATCTAGAACACCAGTCCAGAACAAATCCCTCATATTTTTGGCCAGTACCAATGAAATATATGTTAATAATATAATTATATTTGAGCTTGGCTTACTGTTGGCTTACTAGAAGAATTTTTTTTAACTGAATTTAATGTTGTATAGGTAGCTATATATATTTTACTTTTTATATATTTTATATGTTATTAATATAACATTTATTATTGTAACTACTGTGCAATCTGATATATGAATTGTTATTTACTTTTTTTCTGAATTAAAATAACGTTTTTTTAATTATTATTTTATGTACACGCCATGATTGTATTCTACGAGTTTCTTGTATTCTTCTCGTCATACGCCTTTACGAAGTCACGGTAGAGTCTAACGATGAGCACGTCTTTAGTGCCTATGCTAATAAACTATTTTCATTTAATTTCATAACACAAATGCTGTAAAACCTTTGAAGCGTCTTTAAAAACAGTTTAAATTTTGTTTTTGCGGTTGACAATGCTAATTTGTTTTAAAGATGTACACATTAAAATTATATCTTATTTCAGAACCGAGTTAGCATACAATGGATCAAGAGAAGACTTAGAGCCGTATGTGCCTTCAGAGAACAGACCGCAAGGCTCCAACACCTCGTAAGTTGTCATTAAATACCAGACAAAGGGTTTCATTATCGGATGAATTGAACATGCACAATGTACATAAGATATTGGTACATCAACACAGATACCTAAAATAAACATATTATCTACAAACAAAATATTAAATGTGACTGCTCTCTGCAAATATTTCTGTATTAATATGCAATAATTTATAGTAAAATAATATTAATTTTTGTAGTTTCAGGTTATAATATTGAAAGAATTTATGCTTATAAATCGATTGCTAAGTAATTTAGAACATGTCTCTTAGTAATATTATTCAGGTCAAAAAGATCTTTTCACGGTAGGCTGACTAGTCTTCTCGATTTCGGATCACTTTTCTTTCAGTTTAACACCTAAAGCTATTAACTTGTGTAAAACGCGTGGAATACTAAATAAACGTGTCAATTCTCTCTCAATAGAAGGAAAACGTGTTGCCTTGAATAGACAATTTTTTTTTGTTTGACACGACATATCAGCCCCATCGTGCCTTACCCAAATATAAAACTTAAACCATGAACCATCTTGCAGAAATCCAAACACAGAATATACAGTTTATAGGGTTATTAGTTTTACTTAAATCTAAAATTTTCATTAAAAATAGAAAATAAAGATATTATAATTAGTGTAAGGTAGCTATCAAATGTCTACGCCTTCTTTTATCTTCTTTTATTAATGGCCTCAGATATCTATTAAAGACAATTCTGCCAATGTCGAGTATTCGGGCAACAACCCAATAAGAAATTATAAAATTTTAATTCACACGTAAACCCTCATATCAAAATATATTTTTCATGTGGAATAATTCAATAGAACCGTCTTTTTTTATTAACGATCTCTTATGTCTAATGAAGACAATTCTGTCAAACCGAATATTCGGGAAACAACCCGACAAGAAATTACATAATTTTAATACACGCATAAACCTTCACGCCAAAAAAGAATATCAATTTTAGTATATTTACTTTTCAGGAAAGTTTTATTTAAGGCTTCTCATGTACTAGTAGGTGGTATATGTAGTGTTAATAATATGCTTATTTTTGCAGAAGTTTTGGTGCCTTAGCTCATTTATTGAAAGCATCTCTTGGTTCCGGAGTTCTAGCTATGCCTTTAGCCTTCAGAAATGCCGGTTTAGCTGTGGGAACAATTGGAACAATTATTGTTGGATTTATATGCGCACATGCCCTTCATATATTGGTTTGTAATATATTATATATACCTATATTATATTTACGCTTGAGAGATAGAGTATCAATTTCGACTAGTTTCAATTGACCATGTATCGAAACCAAGGAATAGCCTCCAGTTTATATGCTACTTGTGTTAGGTAAAACAGTACTATAATCAAAATATATCTATGTATGTTAAATGTACTTATTATGTTATATGTCAAATTTTTTTAAATTTTTTTTAAGTTTGAGATAAATTAAAAAAATATATGTGTTTTCATTTGGTTAATACTGTTTTAGTTAAATGTTATTTTCTAAAAATAATTTAGTTGATGACTATCCTTCAGCTTAAAACTGCTTTGCCAGAGAATAGGAAATGCCATATAACATTTACGCAAAAATGTTTTTGCTTATAGAAGTGATAATAAAACTAGATGAGGCACATTCGTACCTATATAAAACTCTAAAAGAGTTTGCTAGACTAGTATTAACCTTTAACAGTGGACGTTCTTTTTTTGTCACACTTCCCTGGATGCACGGTCCCATAGACCGCTATATTACACGGTCAAATTAATTACTAAATTTTAAGATTTTGTAATGATTATTACTTTTGTTATTATCTAGAGGTATAAGATGTAACGACTTAGTATATATTTAATCAAACTTATATTTTAAGGAATTTGAGATTTTAAGCCACGCTTTGTTTTATAAATATACAATCTACAATTCACACATATACTGTGCAAATTTGATTGAAAGGAGTAGTGCTTCACTACTCCCACATACTAAAACCAAATACTACTATCTCGCTCGACAAACTGAAACAGCAAACCCGTTTGACGAGTGCCAAACTTGTTAATATTTTGGACTACCGTCATTACAGTTTTAACTAGTACGGAGTACATTATGTTTAGCATTAAGTTAGCCGCAGTGTTTTGTTGTTATGTTTCTTTAAATATTGTTTAATACTTTATAGTGTTTATATAATTTTTTACTTTCTTTTTGTTTTCTACTTCTTTCATTGTTTATATAAAGCTATCTTAAATGTTATATTATTGTAATAGGCTAAGTTTAAATAAATGAAATGAATGAATATAAAAAAAAATACACACGAAAATTACAAACTGCGAGCGGTCTGTGAGATCACACGTCCACGGTTAACGGTTAAAAATGGTTTAAACAACAATAATAATAATGAAACAAAGTTTTATTTAACAAAAATAAAATAGGGATATTTTGGAAATTAATTCTCAACGATACTGCGATTTAAATATTCAATTTCCGTCTGCCATTTACAGGAGGGAAATATGTAGCAATAAAAAATATTCCTTTTTTTCATTTATAAAAAAATTGCTCTGTAATAAGTATTTGAGTATTAGATATAATTCTCAAAGTGTCGAACTTTTCTGCGGTATAATGTCAAAGTTTAAATATTGCAAAAACATTTTGATAAAGTACCGCGGTTTTAAGCCGAACATAATTTTGAAAGTCTTCTTTCGTAGAATATTTCCGTAACTTTTCCTCACCTATTATATTTCATATTCAATTTCGTATATACCGTTAAAAATACCTACCTGAATGTTAAATAACCGACATTTTAATATTATTTATTTTAAAATAATTACAAAAATATTCCTAATTCTTAATCCTAATAAAATAATGATATTTACTGAGATTCATAAACATCTTTTGTTCCTTTGGTTTTTTTTACATTAACTATAATTTTCAGGTAAAAACTTCGCAACAACTTTGTGTCGAAGCAAAAAGGCCCGCGTTAGGATATGCTGAAACTTGCGACATGGTATTTCAATACGGGCCCAAATCAATAAGAAAATTCGCCCCAATTGCCAGGTATCCAAAAATAAACTTTTTATTTATCCTCATATAAAAAAAGACCTCTAATTTGAATCATCTTTATATACTTAGACAATGTGTATTAGTTTTCTCTTGGTTACACTTCAGTTAGAACCACTTATCTGACTATTTCTGATTAGTTAGCTAATCGGATCGAGAAAACGAAAGGTTTTCACTTTAGTCACAGTGATTTATTACGCCAATCCCATTTTCGAACAAATTTCAAATAGGTATATTAGTTATGTATGTATATATTCAAGCATTATTTTCCAAATAACTTATGTGAAAAAAGTTACCATCTATATCTTTAAAAAATATACTATAGTTTTCTTTTATAAAAAATATTTTTTTGTATGGTTATTTAAGTAAATAATTTATCCACTTGATTCATATTTATTTATCAAAATGAAATGTAAATTGCATGTTGTAATTCAATTCGTATTAGAGATCTATGTTCACATCCAATTAGATAGATGTTTTGGGAGTTCAAGTTCTAGACCCAAAAATAAATCGTTTGATTCGATTCTAAGATAACTTCTTTTGTTTCAATTAATAATAATTTTCTGAGGAGTCTACAATTAAGAAGTGTAAAGTGTATTTTATTTCACAGAGAAGTCGCTGATTGGGCGTTAGCAATAACACATTTGGGAGCTTGTTGTGTATATGTTGTAGTCGTTGCTGAATCTTTTAAACAGGTAATATTTTTTATGACAAATCACCTTTGTAACTTCCTCTGGTACCTTGAAAGTAGCAGGAAATAACGAGAAGAGTGTAAGTAATCTAGGAGTTAAACCGCCATAGCATAGAGGAAGACAACCCTTGTTGAAACCTTTAGATTTTTAAATAAATTTTTATTCTAAAGAAACGAAAGTAGTAAAATGTTCCAAAGTTGAAACCTCTAAAATATAAGTTAGACCAGTGTTTCCCAACGTTTCTCCACAGGGGGGCAATTTGATTGTTAAGGGGGGCAATTCGAAAATGGAATCCATAAAAGTTTAACCTTTTCACTCCGGGCTATTTAAATACAATGATACATTTCGGTTCCAAATTATCAACTGGGTGTTTGGTTACACCGGAGGGACATAAAAATTTTAGAAAGGCTAAAATGGGACATGGCACAAAAAAGGTTGGGAAGCACTGGATTAGACGAATATGACAAAACAATATAATTGTGTAATTCTGTTCCAGGTCTCAAACGTGTACGGCGGTCCAGATTGGCCTGTAGAAATATTTTGTGCCTTAACTCTAGTACCATTGGTGCCATTATGCCAAATTACTAAGCTAAAGTATTTAGTACCTTTTTCTGCCATTGCTAATTTTGTTTGGCTTGGCTCCATTTGTATATCGATGTATTATTGTCTGACTAATGTACCTCCGTTGTCAGAAAGAGATCTTTATACTTCTGTTAGTGGATTACCCTTATTTATAAGGTTTGTTAATATATTATTAATATAATTATTGTTAATATATATGTAGCTAAGTGTTTCATATATAATATTAACAATGTATTGTTAGACCCATACTAATTATTTCGTAGCTTTAAATAAACGTGGACTTGGTAAAATCAAAAAGATCGTAATTTATTTATTCGCAAAACGTGAATAACTTGTATCATTGACATCTATAGTACAAAAGTTTATCCTAATTCCTCCCAAATCCTAAATCCTAATAATTTATAAATCCTAAATGTATTCATGAAAAAAATGAATTACTTATTATTTTATAATTACAGCACAAGTTTATTCGCAATGGAAGGAGTTGGGGTAGTGATGCCAGTAGAGAATGAAATGATAAAGCCTCAACAGTTTCTGGGGTGTCCAGGAGTGCTAAATATTGCCATGACAGTTGTGGTTACTTTGTATGGGTTCGTTGGGTTTTCTGGTTATTTGAAGTATGGAGATGAAGCTAGAGGAAGCCTTACTTTAAATTTGCCGCAAGAAGAAATGTAAGTGATTATAATAATTATTATTTAACCAAATGAAGTGAGATTATAAACTAAATCGCAACGGACGTAAATAACGAATTATATAAGTATAAAAAATAGTATTGTAATGTATGCGGTTTAGAGCCCGTATCGTGGCAATAGATGGTCTGTTTTTCAGTAAAAACACTTTTTCGTTTTTGCGTGCTTTTTTATTTCGTTGAAGTAACATACATAAGTAAAAACATGAATAAAAAGGAGTTCGTAACTAGTAGTAAAAACCTATTTTTTATTTTTAATATAATAATATCAGTATTTTATAAATAGAGGGTTGTTTACGCACCCATAACTAAAATTTTGACACATAGCAAGCGGGTTTAAGGTTAGGCCACATCTGCTCGTGACATGTCTGACGTATGTGACATTAATTAAAATATAATACTGACAGATAAATACATGGCAGTTTATATTTGAACGTAAAAATTCTTATTACTGTTAAACTAAAGCCGTAATGTATTTGTGTGCAGCGCATATGTAGCGTTACGCTACGTTCACACTTGTCGGCTGTCGGGTCCGGATTTTAATTATCGGAGAGAATTATCGGCTCAGACATCCGACAAATGTGAACAGCGTCGTACTTACTCATAGGCGAGCGAGATCAGACATGGTTTTTTCCCGGGCGTAGAAGGCTCGCAATACAGCCGACATTTCTTGTCGGCGACGACGCAAAATCGGTGTCGGACAAGTGTGAATACCTTCGTATAAAATACTCTGCCACTGGAACGTCCGATTAAAATCCGGACCGCCTACAAGTGTAAACGTAGCATTAGAATCATATAATTAGCTGTTATTTAATATTTTTAATTGGTTTTTAAATACACTATTATTACAAGTCGAATAGGTACAGAGGTCAAAGTTAGTAGCTTTATATATTTATGAAGATTAAAGACAACAATTTTGCTTCCAAATATAATACATAAAATTATTTTCTATTTCTTTTTTAATCTACTTTGTATCCATGGCAACAGACAACTCAAATTCAAGCTAATTTTTTGTTACAGCTTAGCTCAAATTGCAAAAATATTAGTTGCCCTCGTTCTTATGCTCTCTTATGCATTAGTATATTACGTGCCTGTCGATGTTGTGTGGAGACGAATCAAGAATAGAGTCTCGCCTAACACTCAAGGGGTTTCTATGTCCATTCTCAGACTTACAGGCGTACTATTAACAGGTAAGATTTGATTCAACATAGATGTTATTACGCTCGATAGCAAATATGTGATTGCAGGGTTTAGTCTAAGGAATTTCGAAGTGTTAACATAACGTATGGGATTAAGACATTTCAATTCACCTGTCTGGCAATTTAGGTGACTTCAAATATCAAATTCATACATTATTTTGGCGCCGCGTCTTGTCACTCCAAATGCCATAGACTAAGCCCCCATGTGAAATGACACAGTACTGTATATATACCTATATTTTTATTTTTTTTATATAAAGCGAATTTATACAAGCTATCTATGTTTACTAAAAAAAAATTAAATAGTGTATAAAGACTAGAATTAATATTAGTAGTGAATAAAGACTTGTCTTCATCGTTTTCACAACTCACCGTTCCTCGTTTACCGCTCCGCTTACTATTGTAAATGTTGAATTTGTCCCAGTATTGTATTTTGCACTATGTCGTCTACTTTATGATATATTTTGCTCATAACTACTGAGAATTCCATATATATAAAAAAATTCACTTTCATTTGGCGGTAAAAACCGATAGTATGAATTTAACTAAATTCTCGGCATAAATACCCATAAGGAAAAGTTGCTAAAGATAAAAGGCTACTTGATATCGATTTATTGTTACGTAAGCTATCTGTCGCAATATTTCAATGTCAAGGCTCCTATACTTAATTACAGTGAGACGTAATTAAACTCAGGTATATATTTGGTACTTGTTAATATTAAAGATCACAACGCGGAAGCTCAATCGCTTCTTAGCTCAGGGATATTTACATGTTTTCATAGTTCAGTGACTTGAAACAAGTGGAAAGTACAACATAATATTACATGTTTAATATCCTGGTTTAACGTTTTACTTAATATTGAGACATCGGCTCGTGCGTAGGTTTGCTTCTGTCAATCGAGTGCAATGAACTTATATAAACAATAGTTTATTGGTTTAAAATAGAACATAGTAATCTTAAAACCAAACTATCCACATATCCTGGTTGTCGTCTGGATCCCGGGATAGTTCCACCGCTTTCAATTACCTCGCAAATAGACCTACATAACGCTAAAATCTGTACATTGGTCTTATTGTTGAAACTACTACAAACATTTATCTGCTTTAATCCACTAATAAGCCCGTCCGCTATAAAAAGCAATGCTACTTAAACGTTTCCTTGTTAAGCAACAATCGAATCATATAAGAGAAAAATATATTGAAAAGGAGAATGTTTAAAACTCGTTGGCCTCTGTGGACAGCGTGCCTTAGGCCCGAATCGATTCTGTAAACTCATAAATCGTTTCCTTAACAATAATATTTGACCCAAACACACGTGTTAGAGAGTTCTCAACTCGACCCTTTTCAAGTAAATAAACACTCACTTCTACTCTATAAAGTTTCGGTAATCTTATATTATTCATCCCTCCATCCCTGCATAATGGCTAAATAATCTTTAACCTTTCTGTGCAACTCCTTTTCTTTATACTAGAGGTTGACTTGAACTATAAGCATTTGGTATCATTCCGAAGCCCATAGCGATAACTAAAATTAAATATTTTATACTGCTGTCTATCGTGTTTATTATGATTATTTTTTTCACTAAAATATTTTTAAAATGATATTCTCAGAAAACAAGCAATTGTTTTTTTTTCAGATGTTGTTTTGTTTTATTATTACATAATAATAGTTTTCTTTGTTGAAAAATATTATAAATACGGTGATTTTTAATTATTTTTATATAAAAACCTCAAGCCGGCATAGTGAAGACGACTTGCACGTGAATATCTATCTGTGATAACATCAGACGGAATGTGGTCATATGCTAGACAACTATAAAAAATCTAATAAATGTATTCTTAAAACATAAAATATAACACATCAAAAAATTGGATTAAAAAAATGGCTGAATCATTTCTTATTCGCATTAATATATCATGACGTCAAAAAATTTATATTCACAATTTTTCTACACGATTTATACTTTCTCTGTCGAAAATAAGTTATTGCTTTTACGTGTTTCTGTGAAACGTGTTAACAGATTTGAATTTAAGATGATTTTAATTATACCTACTCATTGCCTAGAATGTGGATTTTAAATTTAACTGCTTTAATATTTCCAATGTAGTAACATAGATGTACTCATCTTAGTTATAGTGGTCTGGTGGACCTAATCATCTTCTTACTCATCTAATTTCGAAACATGGTTAGTTAAACCAAACGGTTGTTACTCGTCCCATATTTTAATTCGTTCTACACTGTGGACACATAGCAACAAACCCATTTGCCTATTTCCCTTATTTACATTTACTACACAATTTGGTAACATACTAATTTATGTAACACATGACAAAAGTTAACAACATGAAATTAAAATCTTCAGTAATGTACTGAAACCGGAGGGTGAAATTCGTCCCTTGGAAAAGGTCGATGAATTCACATAAGGACCCTTTCGTACTACATTATATTGCTCTGTTGTTTGATGTCAAATTTCAAAAGTATAAAAAAAGAACTGTAACACAATATAATAGGAATTTTAAAAGTCTTATTAGAACTTACATATGTTTTTGATTTATCACGTTTATTTTACTTAATTTTTCCTGGTGTTTATATGCTAAACTTAGAAATTGTATTTTTTTAAAAAGAACAGAGAATTAAAAAAAATAAACCAATGTTTTTTTTTAAATAATCAGTAACGGGATTCAACCGGAACAAAAAAATGTTGCATAAATTATACCTAAATTTAAAGGAACAAAAATCATAAATGATGTTTTATTTTAATTCAAAAGACAGCTTTTAACTGGTTTCTACTATAGACGTTAATCATTATAATATTATTAAATTTCTCTTGCAGTGGGTCTCGCCTGCGCAGTGCCTCGTCTGGAATTATTCATGGAATTAGTGGGGGCTATTTGTCTATCAACATTAGGGTTATTCCTTCCCGCCGTTGTAGAGACCGCGTGGCTTTGGAACAGGAGCTTAGGGCCCTGCAAATGGGTGTTATGGAAGAATACCATTATCGCTCTATTCTCAATAGTGGCTTTAATATCTGGCTGTGTTTACTCTATTAAGGCTATTGTAGATAAATTGTAGGTTATTAATAATGTTAGATATTTACATACATACTTCTATTTAAAACTTGACGACATATGGCTTAAACAAAACCCTGACCCCAGTATTATTGTTGTTGCTGGGGGCAGTATTCTTTCAATTTTAATTTTAAACCATAAAAATATGAGTGGGTGTTGATTGCGTGTATTGACTGGAGATATATGTTTATTAAAATTGTACATATTATTTTAACACTCTGACATAAAAATATATGTATATATATTTTTAATAGAAATATTGGTGTTCGCAATCAAAATTAGTAGTGTGACTGTACTTTTGGTTGTAGTGATTTGAAGTTGATGGGTTGCTCTCAATAAATTAACAATAATAATAAAAGATATTTTATATTTGTGTGTGTATATGTATATATATGTGTGTGTGTGTGTTTATTTTGCTTCTTGTATGAGTTCCTCTGCCTGTTTATTATGAATCAAGAGACACGTGTTTTCAATCTTTTTATTTTATATTAATACTTCTTTTTTTTATAATAATAGCATATTTATTATATTATTAAGTTAAGTAATTAAAAACTTATACAAGATAATGGGTCTATTTTTTTAACATTCAAATACTAAGCTAGTTGTTCTTGGACGCTTGAGTTGCTATTATAGATATTTTAAGACCTTTCAGAAAGATCCTGTTGGTTAGCAAGATATCGGTTGGGATTGACTTTCAAATCCATCTGCTTTTATATACCTACACACTGCATCTTATAGTATAGTATTATAGTACCTATATACTAATGTCTTATACTACATATGTACAATCTTATATTGCATACTGCTATTCTATGGTTTGGTATGGATTTATTTAATTTAAAACCACGACAATACAATGTTAGATTATAGATTATAAAATTTGGTAAAGGTTACCTTTGAATTGTATTTATACAAAAAATATTATAAGTTCAATAAAACCTCAAAAAAAGGACATCGAACTCGGTTGCGATAAAAAATAAAACACTTTTCAAAGCTTAGAATTTCACCTTTGATGAAATTCTAAGCTGCTTTCTACAATATCAAGTCTTAAAGAAACATTGCTACTTGTACTAAAAACATAAAGTTTGAACTGTTGTTTCTTGGTTATGACATGAAATAGATTATTTTCTATTAATAGAAATACATTTATGTCAAGCCACAGGAAAGAAATTTGGGAGTTTATCTGAGATGAACTATAGTGAAGGATATAAAGTAAAACTGTGGATTCTTACCCTAACAAATACATACACTTTTAAATAATAAAATATATTTACTTTGTATTAATATCATTTATAAATAAATATTTGTTTTGGTTGAGAGCGGGACCTCTTCGTTACTCACACTTATAGGCCGTCATTAGAAAAATTAGATACAATCTATTGTTTAATTCGTGAAATGAATTTAAATAGTGGAAACTACAATATATTTTAACGCATACTACGTTATGGGTTGTCTACTGATTTACGTATCAATTATAACAACAATTTCGAGAAATAACCCTTTGATATTTAATCATGTTAAATTGAACACACTACCTAGAATCGAATTATTGTTATGTTGAGATTGTTCCTTGTAATTTGATTCTAATATTAATCGCAATTAATCTTGGTTCGTATCACGCACAAATAAATTTTCATTATTATTTATGCAAAATGCGTTTCTGTTTCTATTATAAAAGTCTTAATCCAAAAATACGAATAAATAGTTTAGTTTATTTTAATACAACGTTTCAAAAACCTTACAGTCACAGTATTTGTATGTAAAATAAATAAAATAAAAATTTATATGGAGAGATGTTACAAATTTCAGACTCATACAAACTTGATGAATTCATTGTCGAGCCCAAACTTTTTGTTACTACCCCAAAACAATCAAGGAAAGCTGTAAAATTAATATTTCATATAAAACCTAAAAATATTCACTTGCAAAAGTTACAATAACGAAAGATAAAGTAATTTAAAATTCAACTAATTTTTTGGTGTAAAAAAGAGCATTTCCATGAGATTTCTCAGTTTCCTTTACTTACATTAACCTAATTTGTAACCTAAATTAAATATTAGCTATTTGTTACAAAACAACATTGCATAAGGTATAACTTTGTATAAAAAAGTGCTATAATATATTGCATCATTATTTATCTTTTCCCAGGTGGTCTTAAATTTAGAAAGATTAGACTGAGATACAAGAAATATTTACGGCAGTTATCTTCTCGCGAACGCCTTCAAATACATTAATAAATAAATAATAACTATGTTTCTTTGATGTAAATTTGATAGATTATATAACGGATATCGAGTTAAATATTAACGAATAGAAAGCAAATATTAACGTTGTTATGCTTACGTTATAAGCCCAGTGGTCTAATGTAGTTTAGTTAGTGACTAACGCTCTCCGTGATGTGACGTATTTCTGTGTTTAAATTAAATTCTTTTTATTTCTATTCTATAGTTGCTTATTCTAAGAAACTTCTGATTTACACACTACTATAAAAGCAAAATAAGACTCGCTTATAGCATCAATTAATGCACATATAATTACAAAATAAATTACAAAAACCGCATCTACCATTAAACCACGTTAATAGGCGTCAATATATCACAGTAATTTAGTAATGTAAGTAATATAGAAGCCTAAAACAGAGAGCTTTTGAAATTGTTTGTAAATAGTTAACTTCTATTTTAGATTCCAGTTCAGTTTTGGATAACTAATAAATTTATATTTAGGTACCTATATATTAATGTATAAATTATCAGGTACTTTCATTGGTCTACTTTTTACTTAAATTGTAACTAAATTAATTTCATTAATTATCGTCTTTCAAGCCAAACTCCTATATTTATTTATTATCTAAAACGTGCAGACAAAATAATATGTGATACTAAAATTTACATAGAAAAAATACATTTTAGTCTCCCTACATTCTTTTCTTTATGTAGGTACATAAAAAAGTCAAAATATTTATAAAATCTAAATGAAATAATAATATGAAAATAACTAACGTGCTGAAATGTCGTTTACCCTATACAACATTCACACATGTATACGAGTACCCTCGTTCTTGAAATGAAGGTCTTTTATCTGTCTCTGATTTATCGACATCAATTCGCAAATAAAACCAGCTTACTATCTAATAAATATGCATTGAGGTTGGTGTTCTGGATATGATTTAGGGATCAAGCCCCACTTTTAAATCTAGATTATTTACGCGATAACGATGCATAATATGATATGTTGTGATTATCGAATATTGACTTTGTGATAAAAGAGCCACTTGTAAAGTAATATTCACGTGTATGAATGAAAAGGAAAGTGGATTCTATATCATAATATTACAAGACAGCGTGTACAAATCCACCAAAAGCGACAACAATAAAAAAAAATTAAAAAACGTCCTGACCTCCAGGACTAGACAAACAGAACATGGGACCAGACAAGTATTAATGCATTACTTTTATTAATAAATCACATTATAATATAACTCATATTTATATGTCAATCTATCTATATATATAAAACTCAAAGGTGACTGACTTAGTGATCTATCAACGCACAGCCCAAACCACTGGACAGATCGGGCTGAAATTTGGCATGCAGGTAGATGTTATGACGTAGGCATCCGCTAAGAAAGGATTTTGATCAATTCTGCCCCCAAGGGGATAAAATAGGGGATGAAAATTTGTATAAATCTTATTAGATTTTCGACTGATTGAACTGAAATTAAAAATTGACAGATATGTGGTTAATAACTAACTGGAGCAAGTTTTCAATTATGACCCACGACAGGAATGGTGATAACTACTTAACACACGTTAAACAAAAGTAAAGCCACACAAACTAAACCTAATTAATAATAATACTTCTTAACGCGAGCGAAGCCGCTGGCAAAAGCTAGTCGTATACAAAACGTTACATACCACTAGGATTTAGACCAACAGCTCTTAGTAAAATAAGCGGGAGGACATAAGCTACAAAGTTTTTAAAACGATGCGACGTTAATAATCAAAATAAATGCTAACCTTCTGCGTTCAGAAACCATCATAAATAAATAAATAGAAATACACAAAATATAATTATTACAGTGGCATTAGAATGATAAATCAAGCTCTGATTGGGACATTATTTAAGCTTGCCTCAAGGAGATTGTCATTACAGAGCGGAATAAGATTAGAGACCAACCCAGGGGATTCGATATTTCTACTAGAATAAACGCAGAAATGTGACAAATCGATTCTATAATTGGGTATAAATTTAAATGATATACTTTGATAATTTATTAGACTACTTGACTACTATTAGGCACTTGAGGACATAAAACAATTTTAAAGGTTTTATTCGGCTTTCTATTGCATTTTTTTTTTAAATTTATTCCGACATTTCGGTATGATATTACGTGAGGCAAATAAAATCATTATTTTTTTAGATATTTTACATAAGCTGAAACCTCAAGTCCAATAAGTTACCAGACTATTAGACACCGTTAGCGTCTACTGTCTACAATTATTGAATTAAAAATAGTGTTAATAAATTCTTTTAAATGAATTAAATCGTGCCCGCGAAGAACCTTAGACACGGTTAATAACGGTTGATTAATGTTTCAAACTAATTAATTAAACAGTTCGTATTTGCTTTCAAAATGACAGAATTGATGCGGTCATTGTTTATACTAATTAGTTAAATCAAGCTTCGGAGTAAATCGACACACGGACTGTTCTGTTTATTACTGTCAAAGTGAAACGTTCCACAAACCCAAAATTAGGGGTCTACCCAGAGTTGACAAGTTTTGTTCCTTGTATTTGTCATTGCTTTGCATATAGTTTGTTATTACAATAAACGCAATTATGTAGTGCGATTAAATGATTATCTCATCATACATAAACACAATTGTCAGTACAATGAGATTATGAAATTGTCATTAAATGTTTCTAATGTCAAAAAATTAAAATATTAAAGGAAATTATTTAAAATTATTTTGCTTATAATTCCCGCTACAACATTCAGTAATTTGTCTCGACGCGTTTCGCCACTTCACGTATTCTGATGATGCCACGTGAAGTGGCGAAACGCGTCGAGACAAATTACTGAATGTTGTAGCGGGAATTATAAGCAAAATAATTTTAAATAATTTCCTTTAATATGGATTTCCGCAAAGTAACGCCTGAAACAACTAATTCAATCAAAGTAATGACGATATTCAGGAAATTACTTGTTCGAAAAAAAAAATTAGGGAAATTTATTATAAGTAACTGTAAAGTAGGCCCCTAAGACTTTGTTGAATAATAATTCAGTAACAAAATCGATATTCCTAGTGGAATTGCTCGTGTTAGAATTCAGAACCTTTCGATCACAAAAACGCTAAATCCTGACCCATATAAACCGTAATTTAGGAAGTTTATACTAAAAAAGAAAAAGATTTCTTTTTGCGTTAGTAATTTTATAGGCGTTCTTAGCGCCAGGTGTGTCCGTGCGCCTTATAAAAATATATCTGCTGTTCTATTTCTTTTCGTCGTAAATGGTTTCATTATGAGATGAAGAGCTCCCTCTTTCCACAGCCTTAAGTTTATTATTATTATTCAATGTCTATACTAAGTTAGTAATTGTATTATATACAAAATGAAATATTTTACTTGCTTACATTAGTACAGATGATGTAACGTGTGACTTTTCTTATTTACTATTCTTATTTAAATGCACTATTCGTGTTCTGTATATTCTGGATCCCATGTCACAAGCATTGCCTAGTGTGAGACCATCGAGAATCGTACTGTAGTTTTACTTTAATAATAAATAAATAAATAAGTGAAATGTACGCACACTCAAGTAAGCATGTGATGTTTGAGTAATAATAAATTCTATAAACTTTCGCATTGTACAGTCCATACCCTTGTTTGAAAAATCGTTTTAAAATTATTTAAAAGATTTGTTTAAGATGCTACTTAATGATTGGTGTTATATAAAAATATGCGAAAAGTGAACGCGAACGGCACGTACCCAATGCCCCGCCAGTAATCCGCTGGATAATGAAATTCAATTGGGCAATTCATCCTTTTCAACCTCATTCTTTTTTTAACAGAATTTTGTTTAAATCAATTTACATAAAATATGTTTTTTATTATGAAGCAATAATTTTTGGGTAATTTTATGGTGTTTTTAATATTGATATTTATGCTTGTGAAAATTCGTTTACGTTTTATCATTTTTTGTTATTATATATTCTGATGTAATTTTTGTATCAGATTTAGTTAATTATAAGTATTTTTTATAGAGTGGTCTGACACACTACACTCCACGTGATGTTGAGCAGAGGTAATAATAATAATAATAAATCATTTATTGCTCATAATATTAAAATTGAACAAAAGTCGGACTTAATGCCAACTTCTACCACAAAATACTGCAGGTAACAGTCACCTCCAGATTGATAATAAATTGTGCATTAAGTTTAAAAAAAAAGAATAATGAATTAGTAAAGAAGATACATTATTTTAATTATTATTTCAATTAAATAATTAATAACTTACAACTGTTGAAGGTAAAGAATTGAAATAAAGAACTTATAAATAGTGTCGTTTCATCGTGACGACAAGAAACCAGTATATAATTAAAGTTGACCATCGCCAGGCTCCACTGAACACCGAAATGTGTAATTATGTAGGAAAACGCATGTATATAGCTACCTATACATAGATATACTATAACATGCAATTCTTAGAAAAGTATAGAGCACAAAAAAGGCATGTGACTTCGCTTAGAAAAATACGCTTTAAATATAGTGGAATTATTCAAAATTGGAATAGCGGAAATAGCTTCTATTGCTGTTAAAATCAAATTTTTATTAAACATATTTGGAGGTACCAAATTAAGATACCATATTGTTATAAAAATACATACGTTTTTTTAATAGTCCGCACGTCATGCTTTCTCACTCCAACTGATATATCTAGACCCTAGGTCGACAGGGTATACTAGCTACTCCGACTAGGTCATTTGATAACAAAACTTTATTATTTATATCTTTATTAATTAATGTACACTTATTTAAATGATTTTCTAATAAAGTTCTCTGTTTATCAATTACAACTTAGTTCTGGCATATACCTGGCTATTATACAACATTTCATTCGTGCAATAATTAATTTTTATTTATTAACAATAAAACATAAAAACACACAAATATGCGTTCCCAAATTCTGGTAATAGTCGTTCTTAAACCACTGAAATAATTCACATTTTTTTACGAAATGCAACGCGTCATGGTCCGTAATTTATGGATTCATTTTTTTTTTGTTAATTATTTCATGTACAGATTATAATTAACGAATTTCTTGTGGTTTTCTTCATACACCTTTCCGAAGCTATATTGAATTTAACAATGAGCAAGAGCACGCAAATTATTTTCATTATATTTCATCGTAATATTTTATTTCATCTCATTATCTCTATGAATTCAAATATGTTTTACTTTAGAAGAAAATATATATTCAAATCTGGGTTATGTTATGCTTGCATTAATATTTGAATCACAGTTGTGACTTTGTGGTGAACTTGAAGCTTAGTTCATTTAATCAAATCTTATATGGCTACAGAGAGAATATCAAAATAGTTCGACGTCTCAGAATCTTAATAGGTAACTATAAAACGTTATGTTTAAGATGTCTTTGAAAACAAAATACAACACTTATAGTGTAATTCAGCCATTCTCAAAGTGGTGTTCCGCGGAAACCTAGCGCTAAAATACTGCAAAAAATACCTACCAAAGGGAGATTATAAGGTTAGATCTAAATATGCCAACTAAATATTAAATTGCAATACGATTATTCATAAATACATATAAATCAGTTTTTTATAATTATATTAAGACTTTTTCCTTCGACAAAAAAGTTTGAGAACCGCTGGTGTAATTATACTATACGCTCAGAATAAACCTACAATTAGAGAATCTCTTGGAAAGTCCTTTGGAAACGAATGCCCGAGTACTTTTAACAGTTTCTTTAAGTGCCTGAATATGCCTCAACAGAACCACTAACAATATATATTTAAAGCTATATCTCTAAATTTATTTATGTTCTGTTAGGTCGGTAAAGATGAAACTTTAAACATTAATTCATTGTGTCCTTAAACTTGAATTTATTGAAGGTTTTGAATGTATTTTGACAAAGGTCGTGTAAAGTTTAACAAAACTACAATACATACCGAGCTGTATCTTTTATTATGACTAGCTAGGTCGACAGGTTAAAAGATTGTTGAACTAACAAACATTTTTTGTATGTAATAGTTAATTTGTAATTAAATCATTAACAAAAGGAAAAAAAACAAGCAAAGTATCTTACAAATTTTAGTTATTTTATATAATTAGCTTACATTTATAATTATAAATAATAATAATTAAAAAAACAAAACAACATCATATTGTTATTGGTATTACGAGAACCTATGATTTGAGCTTGTATTTTTAAAAATAAACTGTTATTTTACTTATAACATATAGGCTATGATTGAAGAGTTTCTCGTGGTCTTCTTCTCGTGATACGCCTTTACGAGGCCATTGTAGAGTTTCATGATGAGCAAGCGCACGCACACCTTTAGTGCCTATGCTAATAAACTATTTTCATTTCATTTCAATAATAACATATATCTATACTGTTATCAACAAATACATACACACATAATTACATAAATACATACAGATTTCTCAGAATAGCATCTGTTGTTACTTAATATTGTGCATTGAGTTTAATAACCTTAAAAGCCGTCAAAACATCCAAATATTCTACAACCATATCTCACTATAGAGCGTGTTCATTATGTTTTGAGTAGCGCGTTTTTAAATCGCGCGATTTTTTATTTAAAGTGCACTAGTTAACACATATCTTCACGAAAAAAATTGTTTTACTCAATTTAACAGTCGGAGTTTTATATTATACTACACTTTTCAATTAAAGTTATATATTTTAGGGAGCATGACTGTCAATTTTGCTTGTAAAAATGACAGATGTGTGGCGATTGTCAATACAAATTATGGAGATATTTTTGACACTTCTTCTGTCATCCTTCTTGTCTGTCTTCTATCGTTTTCTATTTTGCATTGTAATAATTATATTTTTAATCCGTAAAAATCCGCATTATAATTTCACATAAGTTTCTCTAAAGATGAATGCATAGTTAAATGAATAAATGAATAGTTAAATTTTGCGATTATTACAAAAAAAAATTCTTAAAAAACACACCTTATAAATTATTGTTACAATTTGAACGTTAAAGATCGATCAAAGTTTTATAATATATATGGGATTTACTAAGCAAAAATCACGCGCGTCCTAAAACATGCGAATAGCGTCTAGTCTGGACGCGTGCTTAACTACATACGTTTCAAATTTCAACATTTAGGCAATTATTCAATTTCATAATAGCTTTGTTGTGAATGACAATGAAGTAGGTACTTCGACTTTATAATAACATCGTCATTAGTGGAACTTGTCTCGCGTCTAACTAAATACTTTATTTACACAAACTTTATTAATTATCATGTTTACATATGGTTAATTATTACGTCGTTTTCCGAAGATTTGAATCAAATAAAAAAAATTAAAGATATTATTTACATTACTTTTTATTTGTCTTAATTAATGTTTTTACATAATATTTAATTGCATAACTGCTGGTATTAATTTACATATTAATACAAGAATTTAAAATTAATAAATTATTTAGTAGTTTAATATGCTTTAGGTACAAGCTTGATTCATAAAACCGGTATAAAGGAGATGACGTGCCCATTTTGGCGGTAAACTACACTTGTAAACTACTATGACTTATTTGCCAGAATATGCCTAATCTTAAGTACTTATAAACCAGTATGTTCTGTTACAAAATCTCTTAAAATAGGTGATGCGATATCAGCGAATACACTAGGAGACAAAGGCTGTGCGCATCCTCTTCCAAATGACACTATACCCACGGCCATTCCATCCTGTACAGCTGCACCACCCGAATCACCCTATATTTAAAAAAAACAAGTAAATGTAAATTACTTTGATTATGCGTATCAGCCTGTCGTATCTTTACCTGACAAGTTCCTTTCCCACCAAAAAAGAAGTTTCCACCGCAAAACATGTTATGAGTTAAGACAGAATAGTAGACGAGTTTGCACCGAGTGTAACTGACGACTGGTATCTCTACTTCCATGAGACGGTCTGGAATAGATTGTGCCCCTTGCTGTGAACAGAACAAGGACAACCTAAACATATAAGAACCAGACCCGAAATAAATATCTACTTATTTTATATAATATACTAATAAATCATTATTAATAATTTTTGGACCGGAAGTCAAATACAAAGTCTCTGCATAAAAGTGAATATTTGTTTTCATATTTTTTTAATCCAGTAACCGTAGTAACAAATAACGCAATTAAACCCAGTTTATAAATGTATACGTAACATAACAATGGTTTTTAAATAACTACATTAAAAATAACAAAAAAATGTAATTATAAAATTGAAATGTTTCATTCTATATTCAAATGTGTGTATATAAATCGAATACGATGTCACTTCTACTAGTCGAAGTTACCAGGGAAACGAGATAACGTTTTTGACGATTTAAAACTTTTTAATTGATAATTGAAAGTTAAGAATATTCGAAGTTTAATTAGCTACGAACTTTTACAACGAACAATTTAAGATTGCTATAAACAATGTTTTGGTAATTAAAGTGAAATATTATGCTCAAATTGAAAACTGTATGCAGAGAGGGAGGAGGCCGGGAGAGAGGGGGGAGAGAGAGAGAGAGAGAGAGAAAGAGAGAGAGAGAGAGACAGAGAGAGAGAGAGAGAGAGAGAGAGAGAGAGAGAGATAGTACTAGATAATAGTATTGCTATTTAAATGGGATTAGATAATTCAAGCTCTTAATATGCGTTCAAACAAGTCTTTAGTGTGGTAAATAGGTTTCTATTAACACTTTAGATTTCTAATCTACTAAGAACATACGAGCTTAGGTCTTATCGTGAATTGTCTAGTTTAACGTTTATAATAATCCCGAGATGTCAATTATGATAGATATCATTTGAAATATAAAGGCACAAAATGATGACTGTATTATGTTTGGGACGTTTGAATTGTTTTATAGTCGATATTTATTTTTAAAAATGTACACAAAAATATGGTTAAAACAGAGATAATATTCGCAATTTATCGATAACTTTGTCGATAATTTCATAATAAATATTAAAGTAGGCAATGTATTGTTTTATTAACATTATGCACACAATCTCGGAGTATTTGATTTAGGCTGGAATTTGTCCCGGTATTAAGGGATGGAGCAATTGTTGTTGACTATGTCGACCTACTTGCTATATATAGGTATATACCAACGTTGTGTTTAGCAATTTCAATGAAATTCTCTTTCTTCTTTTATCAATTTACTTTGAGAAAAAATAAACAAAAGAAAAGCAATATATTGTTTTGTTTTCATTATTGTTACATGTTCTTGAGTTGAAAATGTAAACGTCGAAAATTGTGATATCTAATAAATGTTTCCATTGACTGTTCTGTCCTAATATGATATAGCTATAATTGCAGAAAAGGTAAAACGAGTCGAACGTACGAACGAAGTAAACTAGCTTATGACTGAGCGACAAAACAACAAACAAAATTTTAGCTCACTCAGTCTCTCTTTGAAGCGGTTTCATAAATTTGTGAAAATAAGATTTTGAGTTTTTGCTTTCAGTCTGTCTATAAAATACACAATTTCGTAACTGAAATCCAATAACAAAAGGTCATAACCAAAACCCATGTCACTGATATCAATTTAACAAAAACGTAAATTTCTAATAAATAGTTGTAGGTCAATTAATGATGAATGAACAAAAATCTTCGGAATTAGCCAAGTTGCCGAACATAGTGAAAGGAATTTGTCCAAGTGTTCCATTAAATTTGGCAGTGTAGACAATTGTTACTGCTTTTTCTGCTTTCTCATGACCACACTTAAAATCAGTACAAGGCAAATAACATTTAGAGCTGCTACAAAACATAAATCAAACCTTGGTTCGACCCCATCCGCTAACCATAATTATTGATCCGCCTTCCAGCTCTCTGCTCTTTGGTGGCAAATCAACGGGCTGTATAGTGTCAGTAAATTCGATCGGGTCAACAGTTTTCATTACAGCGATGTCTTTATCGAATGGGGGATCATCGTATTCCGGGAACGGGATTACCTCTGCTATAGGTATTATTGTACCATTCTTACGGAATGAGCTTCCAGCGCGTAGTACGACTGTCTTTGGATCTACACTGAAATAAGAAAAGTAATTCTAGACTAAAAACTATACTAGTTAATTAGTTAGGCAATTCTTATAATCACAGTGCTACAAAGCTCAGAAATAGCTAAGTATGACCTACATCAGCCATTCTCAAAGTGTGTTCCGCGGAACCCTAGGGCTAAAATACTACAAAAAATACCTACCGAAGGGAGATTATAAGGTTACATCTAGATATTCGAACTAAACATTACGTGATATTACATTGCAATATGATTATTCATAAATACATATAAATCAGTTTTTTATAATTATATTAAGGCTTTTTCCTTCGCCAAAAAGTTTGAGAACCGCTGACCTACATTGATAGTTTGACATCACAGGGTGTGGTGGTCATTTACCACACTACTATATAAAAATATACCCATAATAAAACTAATTAATTATTACTAAATTATAATTAAATAACAAAGTGAGCCATGTATTAGTTTCTATCTGCAATTTTGGATGACGCAGTATAATAATATATTCTTCTTATGTTAAAGCAGAAATCCTAAAACCCTTTTGATCCAAGGTTTCTTTACCAATTCCTTTGTACACTACCCTTTCGTGATAAACAAATCACTAGATCATCAATGTTTATGAAAACCACATTACGATAAATAATACTATTTTATTTGACATTTGTTTTAGATAATTTGCATTAGATATTTTATTATCCAACAATAAGACTTTTTAAGATTTTCCATTTAAGATTGTTTTGTCTAAATATCATTTGTGAAGTGTACATACGACGATTTTCAAATGGATACAGTTTTTGTAGGTAGGTATATAAGCGATAGAAAGAGAAACGATTGCAGTGTAGTAAACGGCAAAGGATATATCTGCATCCCTTTCACACATGACTCAACTTCGACATGATAAGAATATAATTATTCCAATCTGTATCCATTTGAAGATTGTTGACATATGAAAATTATAACTACATCTACATAGACTTGATATATCAATAGACTGAAATTAGATTAGTGTAAAAATGTGGTATCTTCCTCGTACGAATATAATATTATCTCTTTTTTATATTAATATTTTTGGCGATGTCACTGTATTCGGTTTGTTAAACAATTTGTAAGAGCGTATCGAGGATATCTTGGCTAAACCCATATGATACCCATAGTATACAAGTTAGGGTATTTGAGTATTAAATGTATGTATCAAAACAAAAAACAAACGTTTTTCAGTTCCCAAGAAATATACATTCATTTGTAATACACGTTAAAAATAACATCAATTGGAATGAAAGCAAAAATCAAAACAAAGTTTGAAGGGGAAATTTAATCAAAATTGAAACGTTTGTTGTTTATTTATTTGAAACTTTCGTATGTTTGTGTGGAGTTAATTTAATATGTATTTTATTGCGTTTAATATTCTAAAGAAGACATGCCATATTAGTTGGCATGACCATAGAATAGTAGTACTAGAACTTGAGATGGATTAAATCTTAATTAATAAGATATCACTTACGAAGTACCTAATTATTTTATAGACATATGAGGACATTTAACAAAAAAAGAAGAAGAAGCTGTTGATTAGGTAATTAACTAAATTAAAATAATGAATAAACTGATCCATTAAAACCTCTTAGGAAACCAGCGGACCGATTAATCAGGGACAAAAGGTGGACCAAACGAATTGTTAGTAATTATATTTGAAATACAATCAGAATTGTTTAATAAATTAATTATCTTATTTAAATTGAATACAAATACATTCTCGTAAACATTTACGTAATTTTGATAATTATCATATTGTGTGTTTGTGCCGAAGAATTTTATACTAACATTATTTTAGGTTTATTTTCATTAAACTTAACCTTAATTTAATCATTATTTTAATTAACAAAATTATAATAAACAATGCTCATAATATTATTTAGATTATTTTTTTTTACTTTCCTATATTGATTTAAATTTCGTAGTTTAATTTGACATAGTAAATTTTTAATGCATAGAATTATTCGACAGGCCGAAACATACTTATTTAAGAAGGTTTGGGGTATTGCCGTTTCTTCTGTCAGTGTCATCTTTCATGTTTTTTTCTGTTCCTTTTATTGCCACAATGCATTGTGATAATTATATTTTTAATCCATTTTAATTAGCAATATTATTTCACATAAGTTTTTCTAAACATATATAATGTGCAAAATATGTGATACTACTAACATTACTTTAAGACCTATGTTACTGATCATATTTATGGCAAACAAATGAATTTGAAATTGAATATGTTTATTGCTGATTGGTTAATTACACTTTTTTTAAATAAATACAAACAAATAACACTTACTCTTGTGCGCAATGAGCTGCTGTAAGAATATAATCTTTGCTAACAATAAATCCTCCACAAAAATAGGAATTATTTACTATGAAGGAAACTTGGTAAGGATGGTCTTCTATGTCAGCTTCTTGACCACCGACAATTCTGTTTTCCCAATTATATTCATCGGTATATGATATTGCTTTTTGAATCGACTCCAAGTCATGTAGTTTTGCTCCTTCTAGTAAATTTAGTATGCAAATATTAAAAATTAGCTCTCACTTGCCCCGCTCATTTGTTTTTTAATTAGTATTGATGGTTACAATCTCACCGTCATTACGGATATAATAGTTTTGAATTTGGAATTAAAAATTATCCAAAATAAAGTGAATAGTATTGATAAAGTTGAAATTAATTAAATTATATTTCGGGAGAAATCATATAAGACAAATCTTTTTTTTTTATTTCGTAAAAGCCTTTTAGGCTCTTGCGCATATTCAGAATCTACGAGATTTCGAGAAATCACAAGAAACTCGCTAATCATAGTATGTACAATATAATTTTAGTATAATCACAATGTTCAATTCTTGAAATTAATCTTTTTTTTTTAAATATATATAAAGAAAACCAAACTTACCTCCCAAATAATAATATAACAATACAATGAAACAAACACTTTTAAACATTTTACAATAAACGCAGAAATTCTATGAGAAAATCTACTTTTTTTTTAAACAAGCAATCGTCAGCCTGTCTTTAAAAATGATTTGTTAATTTGATGGAAAACAAGGAGTTTTATCACTTACGGTTGACGGCATACGAGTTGTATTGTATATAAATTACCCACATGATTTTAATGATTTACAAGTTTAGTATCAACATTTTAACCAGACAAATAGAATTAGGATATGTGGGATACATTTATTTATGAATTAATTCATTATTAAATATTTACAATCTTCGTTCATTAAAGAATATATGGACAACACAAGATGTGAAGAAAAACGAGGGATTGTATGCTTATTTTTGTAAATGAAATTAAAGACTCCGTAAATATAAGGACTTTATTTAATAATTATGTTAAATGTCATAAATAAAAAATATAAATTTGTTTGTTATTTTAATTAAATAAATATATAAAAAGTTATTGCTCTTCCAAATTGTATCAAAAATATGTGACTGTATGGATACCATAGTAGTACGATGTCGATACGAAATGACATTCGCTTAAATCACCTTTCCATTATTTTTGACATAATGGTTGAGCAAAGTGTGTATTAGTAAAAAAAAACAAAAACGGATTTTTTTATTTCATAAAAATTTGTTCAAGGTGTTACCAAGCCACTAAAAAAGACGGATGTTTTTTTTTTAATTATCCTCTGTAAATAAAAATCTGTCATTAAAGTAATTATTAAAGACAATATTTATGAAAATATTCCACTAATATTCATCGTATCCTTTTAATATTTAAGTCTGGCTAATATATGTATATAAAACCTAGTAATATTAGTATTTCTAGTGTTAGATATGACCTTATACTTTATGTAGGTCTCATTTCTGCTCTAGATTTAACTTCTAATTTACATAACACTTACCTATTTGCCTATCTATATATACACGTATGCATTTGTAAACCTTCATTTGATGAATAATAAGAATATAGAGTTACAGAAGTTTCGTTCAAATTCATAATAAATATGTATAAAATACAAATGCCCTTATTCTAAATGAAGATGTAGAGAGCATTTTATGCGTATGCGCAAGGACCACACAAGCGTCACTATGTCCAACACAAAAATAACTTTTCTTATAGTACCATTTGTAAATCTATATTACCATTTTTTTTGATAAGGGTTTGAACCCAGAACTTAACAGATTCACATGCTGTAATAATAATAATTACAATTTATTTTACGTAGCTAACATTATAAAATTATGTAGCAGATTTCTGCTGTCTAAGATTAAAAGTAAATCCGTAGTATATTATTTAATTATTTTTTTTTATAAATTCAAAATAGAAAATAATCTCATCACCTTGGATGGAATGTGATTAACGTAAAATAAGGCATGTTCGATAAATAATGTATGGTATATGCGACCTAGACACACTAACTTCTAGTTCTAAAACCAGTATTGACATCAAAGGAAAAATTGATATTCTTGAAACACTATTTGTAATACATGTTTTACGTAGGCGTTTAATAGTCTGAAAAATATACGACTCCCACATTTTATTAATTCAATGTAATAAAGTACTAAAACACTTACGAATTAAATGTATTGGTATATTTATATCCAAGAATCAAATCAAATAAATCCATCCAGTAAATTATCTATTATGTTATAATAATGACCAAAACACATTTGTATTATATTTGGAATTATATTAAACACAAGGGATATCATCATTGTAATAGCTTACAAAGGAAATAGTTATTGATAAAAACAATTTTAATAATAACTAAGCAACATTTTTTTTTCATTAGTATATTTGATGTAATTATGCACTGGCAGAGTAGCGTGACCACAGTCGAGCCATTTTATTCTGAACACTACATGATATCAGTTGATACGTTAATCGGGTTCAACCTTTGCAAGGCGTTTAATAACCGTGGAAAAAAATGACAAGGAAATCTGCCGGTGTGTGAATTCCTTAGTATCATACGTAGTTTAGATTTTCATCGTGATTGTGGTGTTTGAACAACTTGCAATGTATGTGTTACAATCGCGAATATGCTTGGCTGTGTCGGTTTTAGCATTGATCGTCGCTATAGTAATGGCGACATGGGGGTTTCCGCAAATTATAAAACATCAAATCAAAAAGGTTGGTGGAAAGTTACGCTTTTAAGGTGTGGTGTTAATTATGGACGATGCGGCGCATGCGATGTGTTAGCTTTTCAAATGTCAAGTTCGAATGCCGTGACAATGATGCTCTTATCGAAGGTTTTTAATCAAAATATCGATAAATTATTTAAACTATTATAATATTTAAAAAAACAATTTTAATTACTGATATTAAAAAAGGTGAAAATGCATAAATATAAAATATATAAAAAGTATTTAATTAATTCATATGTAAAATAATAATACATATTAAATGTGTTGTAAAGAACTCGTGTAGAGTGATTTTCCATTAAGTTTGTTTATATAAAAACTGATACCAGTTCAGTTGTCTTGGGAATTTCAAACTGGTCGATAACAAAAAATTAATGCGCCAGTTTTTTACTCAGATGTTGTTTGGAAATCACACATGGGAATATTATAACAAGCTTACTTTTTTTTACTGATTTGCGTATTATTGTATTAAAATGGATTTAAAAGTAAGTAGGTCGTAAAAGTCGTGAAACTTTGCGCATATCTTATAAGTTTGCTGTATGGGACGTAACACCTGAAATGAAAAAGTTTTTTAGATGACCTTGAAGAAAATGAAAATGACTTTATAGTTGAACTTAATACTTCTAATACGTATATTATAAGAGATACATTTCAAATTTACATATATATTTGAATATATTTCACCTCTCCTAATGGCCTAATAAAAACTCCGTAATTGAATTTTTAAAAATCTTTAAACGAAATTTATTATTTTGTTTTACATTTCTTCTTCAACAAAATATACTATATATCATTAATAATTCTATAAATATTTATAAATAAACCGGATCGGAAATAAACCGGCATTGATGACCAGCCATAATTGCACTTGACATTGTGTTGAGTTTATTATACCTTATTGTAATAATAATAATAATTGTTGAGTTAGGGACAAAAACGTAATGTATCTAAGGTCATTTGTCCACGGAGGAGAAAGCAGTGATTTCACTATTAGAAGTTTGGGTTAAACAGTGGGCTTATCACGAATTTAGTCTGTCTTTCGAATCGAGCTATCACAAGTAAAACGGATCCGTTAGCAATCGGGATCATGAATTTTTACTAACGACTAACGAGCACCAGAAATCTATCAAATGAACGAAAGATCGAGACGTTCGAAAATTAACAAAAGCATCTATTATAAAATATTGTAGTTCCAAATACGCACGCGTTGGCGCTGCTCAAATTTCCATACAAATCGCTTGAAGCGAACTCGGTTCGAAAGCCAGACTAAAATTCGTGATAAGCCCACTGATTGTCAAAAGCTCCAGTTGCTCTTTTTTTTGATAACATTAGGATTTACGCGGAACGTATATGTATTTATATATTACATATTTTAAATTATTTTAAAAAAATACTAATACAAAATAAACTTCAACAAGGATTTATAAATTAAATAAGGAATTAGAAATTAATCAATATCATACAAATATTAAAAATATAAATAAATAACTAAACGGAAATGAGGTGTAATATGAATCATTATAGCGAAATTACTGAATAATAATTGTCATTTATTATTGTTATTATGTATTCAAGGCAAATAAAGCATAAACAAAGAAATTTTACATAAAATATAATTACGAGTATTAAATTAATTATTGTTTAATTTTATTTGTTGTCAACCAAAATTCTTAGGGACATTTGTTGGGAAGAGATACACGTGACTTTTTTCACCTCACTGATTCGATATATCGCAGAATATAGATATAAATATAGATATAGATATAAAACGCTATAGAACATATAAAGTTAACAGCAAAGGTAACAAGTACCGTAAAAGGAAGTATGCGGTTAAGGCTTACCTTAGGCTATGACATTATAGAGGGGTGCCTTTTCAAATTGCATTGGATTGCAAAATACAATTAGGTTAATAAGAATTATAATTGAATTAATGACTCGATAGAAAAACAAATGAGGTCACTTTTTCTTTTGTTTCTGTTTGTCCGGCACATGACAGTAAAATTACATATAAGAGTAACTTCTGCTATGTCGAATAAGCATACTACCGTCATTAAATATATGTTCAACTTAAGACTCTCGATTGAAAACATAATACATTTATGTATTGATAATACCAAGCTATTAAACTTTAAGGTCTACAAGTTTCCTATAATAATAAACTGTAGTAGCTAACCTTTGAAACTCATATTCATAATATTTGCTTACAAATGGGTTCTTAGAAATTTGGTAAACATAAAGAGGAGTTTTTTGTTATGTAATGAACACTAATAAAACATTAAAACATGTGATTGGTTATTAATAAACGTTCTTATTCTCAGAGCTGTACATAGCTTTTAGTACACAATAAACTTTATTCTGTACATCTTATAATTCAATTGTCATGCAAATTGTAGAATCGTTATCTTCGCGTTGTTATTACGTAAGTGAATATTAATTCTAATTATAAAATAGCATTTTATTTCCTTTATGTTTTTTTATTGTTGTACCTACCTATATGTCTACAATCATTTATTATTTTTACTAACAATTATAACGAGTGCACACATGTTTTTGGCAATTGTCGCTATGTGAAAGAAAGATAGGCAGGAATTACGACATCAAGTACACATTCCAATATTCTTATATAAAAAAACATTATGTTTCATTGTTCACTTCAATTATTACTTTTTTGTAATAATTTTGTGCAAAACTTATTAGTATTATTAATGTTTAGGTATTTTATAATACAAATAATTATTCTCATCAATTATAACGTTATCAGCGTCTTCACAGGCATCGTATTCTGCAATTTAAATTTCATTTAGTTTATAACAATAGCATCCTATGTTACCATATGGGTGTTAAAGTAATTTTGTTTGTACGTTAAAAAAACGTATCGGTTTATGCTTTCATTGTAGTTTATGGGAATTTGCAAAAGAAATTAAACCACCACTTAACTAGAAGAATTATGAAATCTTTTGGCAGAAAAGAAGAATCATAAATTTGATATTATAGTAAGAAGAAAATAACAGCTGTGTGCTCTATTAAATGCTCGTTTAAAGTCCGATCTGGTATCCTAAGTATATTTTATCTTCTTTTACTTTTATTAATGGCCCCAGATGTCTAATGAAGACAATTCTGCCGATGTCCAATAATCAGGTAAAAGTCCAATAAGAGATTATACAATTTTAATGCACACGTAAACCCTCATGTTAAAAAAACTTCACGATCTCGTTATATTTTATAGTTCGCTATATTTTCTTTGCGGTTTATAATTCATAAATTGACTATTAGTGGTTGGTATTTTGATATTGACAAGAGAGTTGCTCTAAATTTGGTAATTCCATTGTTTTTGTGTTTTTTATATGTTAAATTCTTGACTTAATTAATACTCATTAATTCATTTGAAATATTTAAACAATGTTCAAAGCTTTCAAATTACGTTCGGTAACTAATTTTAGTTAATACTTTTAAAAAATATATTATATTTAATACATGCTGTATAGTTTACTATTAGGTTTAATTTTATTATTATATTCCACATTTAAACAAGCTTAAAACGGTTGAAACAAATGCTATATTAAGCCGATTGAAATCTTTGTATAAATATTAAGATTATGATCTCAATCTTTTTCCAATAACAATGATTATAATTATATATTAGTAGCTACTTATATATATTGTAATAAGTTATTTTTAGATCGCATTTTAAGTTGTCCTCTATAGTAACTTATGTAACGCATACGTACAATGTTCCACCTAAAACCGGTTAAGTGAAGTTCAATGCGAAACAAAATTAAGATATACAATAGTAGGTATTGCGATTTTAATAAATAAGATATAAGATTTTAAAAAAACTTATGCGCACAATTTAGTTTTTAACTAGTTATTGCCTCGTTTTTGTTAAATATAATCCACTTTTCGAATGTATAATAGTTTTGTATATATATATAGTTTGTAATAAGTTAAATAATTTATGTCAGTAAGGTATACTAAAAAAAAAAATGATACAGAGTTAGGGTTTTCAAAAACATTTAATTACTTATTTTTTTATGTTTATTAACTTTTAGCAGTTTACAATTACGCCTTCACACTCTGTTAATTTAATTCGACATTTTGAAAGCTCTCAACTAATTAAACTTAACTACTATAAAAACTACAGAGTTTATTATTACGACCACTCTGACTATAAAATTTTTAGGACGTCTCAGATTAAACTATTATAATTGAAGCTTAAGTAAGCTGCATTTCTTTTAAATTTAGTATGCAGATATTCACGTAACACCTTAGGAAAACATTTTATTATAGTTTACTACAATTTAATATAAATTAACTGGTATTATTCTGAAAAAAAAAAGCATTTAATAAAATAATTCTTATTTTATTCTAGCAAGTTCAAATAGAGCCCTCCGGTAAAATGTTCGAGAAATGGCGTAAGTTACCAATGCCTCTAACATTTAAGATTTACGTCTTCAATGTGACAAATCCTGATGAAATCAACAAAGGAGAGAAACCAAAGTTACAGGAAATTGGACCTTATGTTTATGAGTAAGTAATCATTTAATTTTGAATATTGCTTGAGTCAAATGGCACTGAAAGGTGTAGGAGGTGACTAGAGGATTATCTGTCAGATTTTTATAAGGGAATAGATGGCCCCTTGTCAAATGGAAACTAAGGGACAGTCGAACGTGGGTTTTATTGTGTTTATATTAAATCGTAGTTAAGTCATATGCTATTTTTATGTTGACACAAACTGTTATTATTATCTATTTATTTAACACTAGAACTACGAGCCGGTCAAAATGACCGGATGACTTGTGCGTGCAAAGTATTAAATATAATTCAATAAATAGATTGTAGAATTGTAAATAATAGAATCGTTTACAAAAAATAACGAGTAGGGTTGTATATAAAAGTCTTGTGAAGAATTTTTGAAACCGGTCATATTGACCGGCTAGTAGTTCTAGTGTTAAGGATATTTTCCTTGATCCTTAACCGTGAACAATACTACAATGTATTGTTAAAAAGAATTAGAATTGTAAAGTTTACATTACTATTGATTTAAGTCACAAATAGTTCATAAGAAAGTTGATAAACTTCGGTTATTCAATTTCAATTCAGTGTTAGCGCAACCGCTAACCGCACACTACGCAAGTCCGTGGCAAAGAGACAAGTCCCAAACTGCCTATTGTCTCGATAAAACCGCCGTCCAATTCATTTCTCCCGTCTAGTGCACGTTCGGTTAGCTCGAAGTGGTTCGTGTGGTTCCGCCAGACATGACGTAATGACATCTCTAATAAAACAGTTGGACCACTACTGACAACGCCGATTGAATTGTGTACCTTCCCCCAACTTTGTGTTATGAGCATGAATATAATGACAGCACAAACATATTATTGTAACAAATTCTAAATTCGATATAACTACATTTTTTATACATATTAATTATATCAATAAATATTTATAAATGGTTGTTTCGATCTGGATTCGATACCGTGACTAACTGACATATTTAACACTGCAGCATGCCCTATTGAGGTCGTCAATAGTTATTATTATTACCGGAGTTAGATTGCCACCAATTTCTCCCTATCTTCAGGCATGCATTCCAGATAAGTACGTACCTTGACCTTTTTTTAAACATTTGATCATTCTAATCCAGAAAGGTCTTCCTAGGGTACCTCTTTCGACACTGCTATCCAATTTTGCGAAAGTGAATTTGTTTCATAAATGTGCATAAATATCATATTTTTGGCATGAATATCCTGTAAGTATAAGAGTTGAAATTTGTTTTGAGTTAGAAATCTGTATCAATCATTATTTTTCAGCCAATACCGCGAAAGAAACGTAATAAGTTATGGTGAAAATGATACTGTCAAATATACTTTAAAGAAGACCTTTGTTTTTAACAAAAACCTATCCGGAGACCTTTCTGACGATGACGCGCTGACTGTCATCAATTTTTCTTATATGGTAAGGTTTGTAACAAATTTTCAGTACAGAAGGGATTAGAGATAGGGAAGGGGTGGAGTACCGTGACAGTTTTCATTTGTTTTTTAGTATAACGAGAATAATCCGCTTTATTTAATTATTTATGTTATCAAGCTGGACGTTGTCTAGTGCAGGTGGCTACTACCTATAGATATTTATTGTAGTAGCAATCTTGGACACTGCTTTAGTCTAGCATCAAGTGGAGTGCGGTCCTTTGAGTTGAAAGAGTTTCTCTAAATCTAGTTAGTATCTAATAAGAAATAACAAAAGAAAGTTCTGTTTATCCCTTTCACGGTTGAAGGCGTAAGTGTATACACAAGAGTATTACTAAAAGGAATGTTATAAAATAATTACTTAAAAAGACGTTGTTAACTTCCAGTGATTTTTTTCTAAAAGGTCATTTGTTAGACGAATAGGCAGCAATTACAACTTCTTATAATTAAGACGATTTATCTCGGAAGAGCGTGGAAGCAGGAAAACAACCGAATTGTTTTATTTTTTTTTAATTTCTATGGAACAATTAGTTGTACAAATTTAAAAAAGTATGTTCTAACTTATCCTACAAACGTAACCGGGACAAATGTAGTGCCACCACTTTCAGGTGACTTTATTGGGTTTTAGGATCAGTCCTAAATTAGACGAGTATAACGAGCGTATGCTAACAATCGACATAGAAGATCGTTTACTATTCTATCATAGCAGTTTTCTACTGAGTGCAACAACTAGTCCAGCGGTTCTCAAACTTTTTTGGCGAAGGAAAAAGCCTTAATATATGTAATTATAAAAAACTGATTTATATGTATTCATGAATAATCATATTGCAATGTAATATTACGTTATATTTAGTTGGAATATTTAGATGTAACCTTATAATCTACCTTTGGTAGGTATTTTTTTGCAGTATTTCCGCCCTAGGGTTCCGAGGAACGCACTTTGAGAATGGCTGGATTAGACAAATGTAATTTAACCCTACTAACCTAAAATAAGTACTACTACTTAAAAAAAAATCCATTTACAAAAGCGGACAAGCGGAAAATTATTTTATGGAAAGTTCTTAGAAATAACATACTCGTGAATATAAACGTTTATTTCGCATCTGTACAGTCAATCGCAAATATATGTGAACACGTGATTATTCGCCAACATGTAAAAAGGTGGCAAAGTATTCAACATGAACCCAATGTTAAGCCGCATAAAGTTTTTCAAATCATGTAAATAACTAGAGACTACGTTGAAATTAAGTGGGTAGTTATGTAAAAAACGTATAAGCCGCATAAAGCCATTTGTATAAGAGTTATTTTAGCTTTGTTATTATTAATATCGTGTTCAATTTTAGGCAGCCATCTTAACTGTATATGAAATGATGCCAGCTGCAGTGGGAATGGTAAATGGAGCTTTGGAGGAATTCTTTACGAACCTAACCGATCCTTTCCTTAGAATCCGCGCTGGTGATCTATTTTTTGATGGCATTTTTCTTAATTGCGAAGGAGAAAGTAGTACTTTGGGTAAATACATTTTTCATTTTATATTTAGTTTTAGTAAGATTTAGAAAATTTATTACCTACAAAAGAAAAAAAAGAAATTTACTTTGAAAGAAGATGTTAAATTCTAACCTGGTGGCCTACCCAGAACTTACGAAGATCCATTTGCTTGATTGTGATTCTTCATTATTATAAGAAAGTAACCCGAGTAAACCTAATTTCACACAATCTTAAATTGAGATTAAGAAAATTACATAATTTTAGAGTAGGCCCCCTTGTAGTCTTATCCTATCTATTTATATGTTTTTTTAAATTGTCTATGTATTAATATGTTGATGTACTTAATTTTAAGTAATAATATTTTAGGTTTAGTGTGTGGCAGAATTAGATCTGATAAACCACCTACAATGAGAGCCACTGAGGATGGCAAAGGTTTTTATTTTTCAATGTTTTCTCATGTAAGTATACTGAATTATAGCTGTGTGCGTAATGTGAACGTACATTAAAACACGTAGTTACAAAATTTATGTAGCAATTACGTTTAAAGCAAATATTAGTTTTGTAAAAAATATATCTACAGCAGTTTCTATCAATTAGATTGCTCGTCAGAACTCGTGTACGGAACTTTCAAGGACTTCGTATAAATTGGCGAATAAATTTTAATTTAGGCAACTATATTGTCAGTAAAATTTTCATATTTATGATTCTTGAAAATGTATTTTGAGTAATTAGTGATTTTAATTGTTAACTTTCAAAGTGGGCATTCCGAATTGAAATAATACTAAGAAATGTTAATTGATTGTTTTAAATTATTTTATTTTTAGCTAAACTTAACGGAGACTGGTCCTTATGAGATGGTGCGTGGCACAGAAAACATAAAAGAATTGGGTCACATAGTGTCGTACAAAGGAAAGACGAAAATGTCTAACTGGGGAAACATGTATTGTGGTCAGATGAATGGTTCAGATTCTACTGTTTACCCTCCAATCGACAATAACGAAATTCCTGATAAGTTGTACACTTTCGAACCTGATATTTGCAGGTAATAATGTTAATTATTCATTCTAAAGAATTTATTACGATACTTATTTTTAAAATATTGAAAAATTTCTTATATTTTCTTCTGAATACTTTCAAATATTCATTTCCGAGTATTGTCGGAAAGCATATTTCTCGCATCGATAACAACAATATTCCTATTTCTCTCGATAGAATAAAATTGACAGAATAAATAGTAAGGCAAGTAGACATAGTTGGGAATCTTTTGTACGAACGTAGGCGTCTTTGAGTCGTCAGCCCCTTTGAAGTGGCCGCATGTGCTATCAAAAAATAAATTATTTTGATTAAATTTTCTTGAAATATTTCTTCAAAAGAGAAGACTGTGGTATGGAACATTTTAGAAAAATAAACTCCTAATAAATATTACATTTATTTAATGTTAATAAATAAACAAAAACATTCCAAAAACACTCCTTTTAACAATTTCATCCTAGTGGTGTTTGGGTTGCGCGTGTTTTGTGGAGTGCTTGATGTTGGCGTTGAAGCCTTCGTGTTTGCCAGAAGAGTAGTCTACAGTTCTGATTGAGCCATCAGCTTCATGCAGAGAATACACTCCTTTCACGGCGTCTCCATCACGGGCCTCATGCTGGAACTTCCTGTCTCCGGTGTGGGGGTCCTCTACCTTATATTCGAATTCGTATTTAGCATGGCCATGATGTTCATAGAAATCAGCTGGGGCCTTTGCTGGTTTATCTTCACGATGGATGCTTTGGTAAGAAATTGCTGGCTTGTGAGCTGATTCTTTAACTTCCTTCTTTTCTACGTATTGAGCGACAGGGACAGCAATTTTATAAGTCTCTTCCTTTTTTACTAGTTCAGCTTCTTTCCTAATTGGAACGGTTTCTGGAGTCTTGTGTTTCTCCTCGTGATGATGAACATCGAAGCGAGTGATGCTTTGTGATGAGTAAGCATGTTCTGCTGCGTGACATAATGCGAAAACCGCAACGAAAACTGAGCACTTAAAAAACATATTGTCTTCTGTGTTGTTTCTCTTTGTTCAGAAAATGAACTGATATCGATATGAAATATGCCCCCAATTTATATGTTTTATTTCTGTAAGGTTTAATGCTTTCTTAATTACTGATCTCGTTCTGTAGGCAATTTGAAGGTTGATTACTTTCAGTGACTTTGGGTGTCGAAGCTTGAGTGTTAAAATTACATAACTGTACGAAATAATTCACGTGTAAATTTAGTTTATTACAACACTGCTTTCACATTTGACTTTTATGGCCTAATTTACTGTCGTCGTATCATATGTACACTTACTATTATTGCGAAACAGCTATCATATCGTATTCTTAACATTCATGAAATATTTTATGGAATAATATAACATGCTATCATTTATATGAGTGATTGATTTCTCGAGATTTTTTTTGTGTCGTATAAAACCTATTCTTATTTCACATTTCTATTCCATTACTTCCTCATAATAGCTTATCAATTTCGTTTGCAGATCTATGTACGTGAACTTTGTTGGCAAATCGACCCTTTTTGACATGTCAGCGTATTACTACGAGATGTCACGAATGCCGTTTGCGTCTAAAAGCGCTGAACCAAATAATAAATGTTTTTGTCGCAAGTAAGTACCTACTATTTACGTCACGTACCAATTGTTTATTAAATTTTATTTGTACTATTGTATTTATTTTCAATTGTTTTAGAATTTATCCTGTTTTCTAGTTTCAATAATATTTGTAGACAATCTTAAAGTAATTAATTAATATATTTGCCAGACATCTAAAACAGTTACGGCTTTTTTAGTTGGTATCTCTGTATATATTATCTTCGCCAATGGTTTTTCTAGTTGGCATGCATCACAGAAGTCTCGCACTTCGCATGTATTGTCTAAACATTGAAATTACACAAGTATATTAAGAAGCATAATGTGGGTTTTAAATTTTTACAAAATATATCAAATATATTCGTTAGTACAAATAATTTGTCTGCGTGCTATTTATAATGTGAATAATTGAGGCAAAGACGACTTTGTCTCGTCGCACGCGTAATTGGTTTGCGTATCTCTTGAGTAGTACAAGTGTAGTAAGTATCTTGATTCGGTATTTGGCACGCTTTTAACGTGTGGACACAACGTGCGAGATGTAAAAGTTTATGTAGGAGAGGATTTATAAGAAATAGACTTACAATGCCGTCATCGTCGTTGGATCAAAATAAGCGAAATCAAGTACGCGAATAACTTCGGACATTGAGATAGTTTACGAAGCGAAGTTCGTACGAGTGTATCTTTTATATTAGAAGATACAATTACTACTAATTACTATTACAAAGATTTCAAAACTGCTTATTATTATGATAAATCAAAAGCTGCTTTTTATGATAAAATAAATTATTAAGAGGCAATAAACAAAATAAGGGATGAGAATACTTTGAAGGTAAAAGAACTTTGAAGTTACTAATAAAATTTAATCTGATGGTTTCAGTTCTCTTCTGAGCAAAAAATATATATATTAAATATTATGGTATTAGTTTTTTTTTGTTATCAAATGTCACATAGTAAATCGTAAACAAGATTTTTATAATTATAGCTAAGTAAATTATATTAAAATGTTGGGCTGATAATTCTATTCGTTATAAAAGACATAAAAATCGAACGTATTTTTAAATAAATATTAAAATCGATATTATATGACTATATGTAAATCACAATTATCTTATAGGCTCAAGGCACGGTTTAAAGGACATCACAATACTCGCACGAATAGTGCGAGTTGATCAAATCTAAATCAATAACAACCCTTATAAATTAACAATGTAACACAATGTTTCATTTCATCAAGATGTTGAAGTCTTTGAGAAAATATTTAAATTAGTTTCATTGTTTTAAAACACTCTTTGTGGTGTGATTTGTTAATACAGTGCTTTATTATTATTATAATTTGTTTTCTGTATTATATAATACCAAATTATACATTTAAAAATACGTATAAAAATTATAATAAATACATACAATGCCCTTTCCTCAAATTATTAGGACAAGGATACCACAAAACATCCAACACATAGACCCACCCAAAACCCTATTTTTTAAATAACATCATATATTCCTGAAAATAACCAATAAATATTTGATTCTAATAAGAATCGAAATCGAGCATTCTGCGTAACAAATTGCAAATGCTTCTTTATCTTTGATTAATTTGTTTACTAATTAAAAGCTGTTTGGTATATTAAAAAAGGAGAGGTTGGGAACTGGGAGGACTCGTATTTTGTGCGTCTGATTATTCACTGTCGAAACATTGTTCAATCCGACTTGTCACATGCGAACTTACTATATAAATCTACTACAATTAGATATATATAGAGAAACCTATATGTGTATTTAGCGGTGATTTAAAATTAATAGATGAACTCTTAAGCATTGGAGGGTCAAGTACTTGAATGTTAACCTCTTAATACCATTGTTCGCCCTTTCAAAGTGAGACAACAATGGACTATGATCGCAACCTGTTTGTTATGACTTAACTTAGTCAGGTGGATGTTATAAACTTCAAATGCTAGAATTTAGTGCAAATTTATCAACAGCTTGTTGTAACTAATGAAATTATGGATTCTTTTAAATTCGTGGTATTAATCATAGTTTGGTTCAGCTATTTGATACATGAAGTTGGTTTAATTATGCGAATAAAATAACAATTTTTTTACGAATGTAGCTGTTTAATTATGTATTATTAATCTTATGTTTATTGCAAACATCGTATAACCATCCGCAAAGTCCGTCCTGCCATTTCTGTCTGGATTACAATGCTTTATGCAAACGCATATTTTTAATTCAATGTTAAAAATTACAATCTTTGTTTTTAATAATCTAATTGTTCCCGGTTCTAAGCTGATTTTATAATATATTTGTAAAATATTTTTAGAAATTGGAGCGCCAACCATGACGGTTGTCTCATGATGGGGTTGCTTAACTTAATGCCATGCCAAGGGGCACCAGCTATTGCGTCTCTACCGCACTTCTATTTAGCTTCAGAGGAAATCTTAGAATATTTCGCAGCCGGATTAAAACCGGACAAAGATAAACATACATCTTATGTTTATATTGAGCCTGTAAGTATTCAAATAATAAATTTAATATAAAATATGTATTAATACTTGATTGGTTGGAGATTTTTATAACTAATATTTTTTCTCAAAAAACATATGATGATTTATATATTTTAAATAAATTATAAAGAAATATATCCTAGACTAATGTCAGAAAGCTGATAAGTAATCTAGACTTATTAGCTATATCCGAGATATAATTAACAATTGAATGTAATTGTAATAGTCAATAATAAAATAGTAATTTAAAAACAATAATAATCTTAAGTAACCATTCATCCAAGCTTAGCATTCGATTGATAGAATCAATACTGAATGTTTCAAACTTGAATTTTTCCTTCTTGAATGTTAAAATAGAGACAGGACACAACATCATAGCGAATAATAAATTGCTGTTTGATATTCTAAACACCTGTAGTCACATATCTGCTATGACCGAGATAGGGTGAGAAAATCTGCGTGAAAATTCAATAGTAAAAATTGCGAAATTTATTAAGTTTATGTTTCTCATAAAAAACTAACTTTTATTTACAGTCAACCGGTGTGGTACTGAAAGGAAGTAAAAAGCTGCAATTCAACGTTGAATTAAGACAAATTAAAGACGTCCCACAACTTGAAAATGTACCAACTGGACTATTCCCCTTATTGTGGATAGATGAGGTAAAGAGTGAATCTTTAAACCTTGAATGTTATGTCATGTTACTTACAATATATTTATCTGGCTGGTAAAATTAATAAGTAATTAATAAGCAAAGAAGGAAAAGAAATTACATCAATATTTTCAATATAATTTATCAGATTTCTCTAACACATGTTAACGTGATTAATTTTTGCTTTTTATTACAACTCTATCGTATATAAGATATATTATTCACGAAACATTTGATCTTTATTTCAGGGCGCAGAAATTCCTTTATCAATACAACAAGAACTAAAAGACGGTCACAAAATATTAGGTTATGTAGAAACTTTCCGATGGGCTCTTGTAGTACTGTCCGTCTTGTCAATCATATTTAGTGGTATTTTAGTAGTAAGAAACTCGTCTATACCAATTTGGCCCAAAAACACGAACTCTATTAGCTTCATAATGAGCCCTGGTCAGAATAATACAGCTAATGGGAACAAGGCCTTTTGAAGTTAAAGTTTTGTAGTACAATACTGGACTGTACAAAGATTAATTTACTTTGTAAAAAGTACTAGAATAAAAAGTTTTCATATTATTATAATTGCTTTGTGCGAAGCTTTGGTGGAATTTAAATATTTAGTTTCTTAATTTAGGTTTTTAAGCAGACGTGTTGTTGCTGTGTTTAAATACCGCCCAAGATTCAGTTCGACCACAACATTGTATGTGCGCGCTAATCTTAGAAATTACTATAGAAATATTAATTTGGTTTTTATCAAAGACTCCTGTACTCTATACATTTCCAGCATGAAAACAAATCAATCTGGGATAGTGGTAGCCCAATTCCTAAAGTAAATAAATATAATCAAATTTAATTTAAATAACGATTGAATTTGGAGGTATATATGTACCTATGTAAACATTGTTATATAATAAAAATGGTGTTAGGCCTTGTTAACCTGGACGGAGAATATTCGTCTCCACTACCCAGCATACTGGAGGTGACTCTTATATATGCAGTTGTCTCCACTCATTGTATAACATCAGACGGAGAGATAGATTACTATGTTTCGAAAGTAACCAATTAACTTTTTTTTATAAACTTGTAATATGTGCCTTGACCAAAGAGAGTACGAATTACGTTTGGCCTCGGCCTGATAATTGGATCGAAATCTTATTCCTATACAAGGATTATGGTTTAAAAACCTTATTTCCCAAGTATTACATTCACTCGATTAAGAGATATGAGACAGATTAAATTGTAAATTAAATTATCTTTTAATTAGTTATTTTTTTAATTAATGCAATGTATACGTAAATATTATGACAGTATTCTGGCATGACGTTAAACTGACGTGCGGTTTGTAACGAGTTTTATTTTATTTTATTCAGAAAACTTACAGCTAAAATACAAAAGTTAAGTACAAGCAAACGCTAATAAAAAGCCTAACATAGTTTACACCATCGACACTATTATACTACCATTATACTAGATAAACTTTTGTAGACATCTCTTAAATGGTGCAGATTGTCAGGACAAATTCGTATCATTATGTTCGGCTACAAGCCTATCTCCAAACGAGACTAACATTTTACGGGTGTTACTATTTCAATATGTCAGACTGCGCTAATAAACACCCAATGATTTTGTTTTGCAAAATCCCTTCGCAGTCCAGTGATATTGAATTCTGGGTATAGGATTACCGAAAGAGTATTCTATTATTCCGTTTTCACATATAATTTTTCGTCTTTCTATCAATCTATTGTGTTTGTAAAGTAGATGTCATTTACAGAATTCCAAGTAATTTGGAAAGCAATAGAATTGTTTCTTTTCTTTACACGCAATTTTAGATTATAAAAGGAAATCATTTGGTAACGAAATCTTCATACAATATTTACTGTGAAAATATAAATTTTAAGAAAGATATAATGTCGTTGAGAGCAGATTTATTCCTTACATATAATGACTGTATTTGGAGGTTTTATTTTTATATATTTACTACTACTACTATATATATCAGCGTTGCCAGATATTTTTTTTACCAAGTCGTGATTTTGAAACTTTTTGAGTGAAAAAGCGGGATTATTTCGTCGAAAGCGGGACATAGTAAAAAAACGTATATAATCAAAAGTTTTTAAATATTTATCTATTTATTTGAATTTTATATTACGTTTTCGTGATAATAGACAGCAGAAATAGCTATAGAAATGTATTTTAATAAAAATATGATATTTTATCATTACTTGTCTGTGCCTCCCGGCCGTGCTTTCTCAACACGCTGCACGCACGGTCGAGTTATTTCCGAAAGCGGGACTAAGATTTTCATTTAAAAAGCGGGACGTCCCGCCAAAATCGGGACGTCTGGCAACGCTGATATATATATACATAACACATAGGTCCCTACTCCGAAAATAGGTCTTCAGGCATCTCTAGTAAAAATACCAGTAGACGATTGTACAGGAAATGCAATTATGAGTAGCAGACTCAAAATGATTTGTTTGAACTGTAATTTTTTTATGACTAATTATTATATTAAAAATAATAACTCAAAAATAGTAATATTTATATATCTAAACCTTATTTATGTATTAAATTTTATAGTAGTTTCTGTGATTAGAGCGTACATATAATGGTTATTTTCAAAGACTCTCAAAAACAATTGTCTTTTCGTTAGTGCTATCGATGGATTAATATTTTAAAACAAATAGTCGCGATTTATTAAAGTTACAAAATTTACTTTTGGAGTCTAAATTTATGATTGCAATTTATAAATTAGTCGTGAAAACTGGTCTCTGATTTAAAGATATTATTTTGCGACTATTAAATCTTTGTAAATTCATAATAATATACAGCAATAGAGACATTCGCATTGGGATTGATTATTCATGTGACCATATATTGAAATAATTTTAAATAATAACTTTGGAATAAATAAATTATTAATTTCAATTGTTTTGTATATACATAATACATATATATGTTTGTTTGATAATATATTAAATTGTAGATGTTTTTATTGTTTTATTTTTATATAATTTAGGTAGTAAAATCAGGGAAATAAACAAAAATCAGTAATATTAATTTTATAATTTAATTAATAAATTAACAATTTTTAAATGTAGGTACAGCTTGCAATGTTTAACGCGTTTTATACTATTTAGAAATATAAAATCCGTTTTATGTTTCTAAAAGTAAAATTTGGACGGTGCAAGCGACCTTGAAAAAATATTTAAAAAAATCAACAAACTTTAATTATAAAATTACTTATAATTATAACACGAGATGGAACACTTTACTAAAGCTACTAATACTTCTTGTGCTTTAAGCTCAGGAGCTGGAGTTTAACTTAATAATTTAACAAAATAATTTAGACCCTTCCTGGAAGAAATATGTCTTACAATTTTTGCACCACTTGTTAAGTAAGCATAAAATATGTAGAGTATAAAAAACTATATAACTTCAATAAAAAACAATACAATTTTTGCAATTATATACTTGAGTTATTTTATTTTATTAATTACTCCAAATTTAAAGTTTTACACACTCCCATAAAATTGGTGTTTTCTTACTTGTTACTTACGCATATCTTCCAAGAAAAGTGTGATATTAACGTGTATACTTAACAATAGTATTTCGCTATCTATTGTCGGTTAACACAATAAACGTAGTTTGAAACACCGACTGCTATTTATCAAAATATAACCTAACTATGACTACTATCATTTAAGTATCTATATACGCTTCAGTTGAGTTTAAAATGTTGTTAATATCATCTACAATATGTTCTCCACCGAAGTCCTCAATCATTCCTTTTATAGAAACATAAGCACCAGAAACGAGCGCTATTATGGAAATAATCATAATTGTAATGTTCTTCCATGCGACGTAGTTGAATTTCCCAAGACTCTTATCCCATCTGTAGACAGTGTCAATGGCCGCCGGGATAAAAAGGCCGAGAGTTGAAAAGAAAATGGCTCCGGCGAAACTTATTACCAATTCTAAATTTGGGAAGGCAGCCGCTATTCCAACTGAAATATATCATACTAATCAGACGTGATTTCAAAAGATATCGTTTCGGTTTTAGCGGTTCGACTTGCTTTCTTAAAAATATTTTTACAATTATATTTACTATAAATGAATATTAAAGACGATTATTGTCTATAAGGGATCTGAAAATCCCTACTAATATTATAAATGTGAATTTGTTTGTACGTTTTCACGCAACAACTACTTAATCGATCATCATGAAACTTTGTACACATATTTTTGGAGGTACTAGAAGTAACATAGGATACTTTTTATTAAAAAAAATTTATTTTTACTATAATTTCCAACTGACTATAGTTTCAGCTATTTGGAATCATATTGATTCATTTCTATTGAAATGATCTCTGATACTTATTTAATGACTTAAGTGCGAGCGAAGCTGCGGGTAAAAGCTAGTATTATTATAAAAATATATACAAAATATAAAAAATTTAACTAACCTGTAAGTGAAACCATAACAGTCCTAAGAGATATTTGAACTAGATTATGATATTTTTCACAGATTTTTACATGAAGTTTTTTCCAAATAATCTCCATGGGAACGTAAAACTGTAGTGCGTAAGTAAAGTAGATTGATAAGGCCATCAAAATTTTTGCTAATTGGGCAATCCTGAAACCAATCACAAATGTTATAATAATCACAAAAACTATTTTTAAAAAAATCAAAAGAATTGCTTACAAATCATCCTCAGGCAAGTTCAGCGTAACACTGCCTTTAACATCATCTCCAAATTTGAGATAACCGAAGAATCCAAAGATGCCATACAAACTAACAACTATCATCATAGCGATGTTTAAAACTCCTGGACATCCCAAAAACTGACGCGGCTTAGCCATTTGATTTTCAATTGGCATTACAACGCCGATTCCTTCCATTGCGAAAATTACCGTACTGGAAATTAATATATAGTATAAATTTATGTTCACCACAATAAAATTCAATTCAACTGTTTTGTATATAATAGTATGATTTATTGTAGTTAATTTTTAAGTAAGGTACTAAATTTTAGGAAACAATTATAATCTTAAACTTTAATACGGTTTCTATCGTTGTTTATTTATAGGTACGGCGAAACTGCGAGCTCATCTCAATTCTCATTATTGAAAATTAGCAAAACTACTTTCGGTCATTTAAATATGACGAGGGTCTGTTGTAATTTTGACAGTAAAATCAAACATAGTAATTTGTCAGACTTGAGATTTGAACCGACCACAAGTTTTATTATGTGCCTGTAATCCCATAAGAATATCCCTTATACTAAAATATTCTAAGTTATTAAAAGTCGTAACACTATTTGAGTTAGTATATGTAGCATGAAAACTTATTAAAAATATACTTTGAAATTTCTATATACATACATATTGGAGAGATTGGTTATTTGTTTTTTTTTTTTGTTATTTACTTTTAGTAAATGGGCTCCAATAGAGCGCTTCTACTCGTCAATATAAATGAAATAAATGTATTAATTTAATAATTATCAATTTGATTTTGGTACTGTATAGGGGCATTGTCATCCTATTATATACCTAAGGGTAAACATAAGATGGCATTGGTTATTGGTCCGTATCTCGATTTCCTTTGAAAGTATTTTTATTTCAATAGAAACTTCACTTTTAGTTAAGATTTCGCGGTATTTAATGTTCAAACTCGTTAAACTGTCCAAATTGATGAAAAGCAAATTTGCGGTAGCATTAGGTTATTGTCTAGACAAATTCAATTTGAAACTTTATTATTACCATTCATTGTTTAGTGTCGTTGTGGGTCTTTCCAAGTCTTTTCCTTAATTGATTTTATTTGTTTCAAAAAATTTATGGGTTTGTTATAGAATTACGGTACCTATATTTCGCTATCAGCGTCTTGAAGCTTTAAATATATTGTGACGCACGATTTTTATACATTTTTTTACATACTACTAAAACAATTGAAAAAAAAATGAACTTAAGAAAAAATATAGGTATAATACATATTTTAAACAGCTTCTATAGTACAATAGGTGGCGCGTCAGTCTGTTATGCTGAGGTACCGACTTCAATTACCGTTTGAAATAAATATTCATTATTAAATTATAAGTTTCGGGTTTGGGTCTTATGTAGATTTGTGTTCTGTGGGCTTATCACGAATTTAGTCTGGCTTTCGAATCGAGCTGTCACAAGTAAAACGGATCCGTTAGCAATCGGGATCATGAATTTTTAATAAAGACTAACGAGCACCACCAAACTATCAAATGAACGAAAGATAGAGACGTTCGAAAATTACCAAAAAGTATCTAAAATATTGTAGTTCCAAATCCGCACGCGGTGGCGCTGCTCAAATTTCCATACAAATCGCTTGAAGCGAACTCGGTTCGAAAGCCAGACTAAAATTCGTGATAAGCCCACTATTCTGTTGTATTAGTACTATATGAAACAAAACAATGCTATACAATATAATAATAATAGATAGAAATAAATAGTTGAATGTAACCGATAATCCTAATTGAAAGGAATGAAACTTCAGAGCTCTGGAGAAATTTAATAGTTCAGATTTAAAAGTTGAATGAAGTTCTCGCTTTATCGCTGGTTCGTTTATTAAATTTTCCGCTTTCATGCCAATAGCCTTATGCATAGTTAATATCGTCTGTAGAAATTTCAAAAGGAATGCTGTGAACCTCTTTGTAACTATAAACTTTAATTTTGTATCGAGACATAGTATCTTCAAAATTCGATATGGAACTGAATAAAATAATTTAAAAATCAATAATATTTATATTGCTTACACTTTAAATATATGCAGTACATGTTTAACAAGATATGTTTTTCATTTCATTTTGCAGATTTATTTTTTAATATATGGTAGCTCAAGAATGCTACCAGAGCCGTAAAACATATTATTAAAAAAATAATGGCACTCATTTTTCACGTGATTTTATAAAGTTGAGCGAATATTAAAACGGGGTGAACGAACTTTCTAAGATCAAATGTATTTATTTATTATTATTTTATTATATTCTATGGAAAGTAAACGTTATAAACTCAGTATTGAGCAAGAATATATATCAGTTAACATCAAAGATTTAAATATAACAAAATTTTATCCAGAATAATCGGTGAGATCAATGACCGCATGCGTCTTTACATCAAAGAGAGATCTGGATTAAATTACTAAGTGGGTTCAGTTTCTTTTTCAATTTCTTTCATTTTTAGAGCATATACACTTATACTTGCAACTCTCAGATATTTATGTATGTATTTTAGTTTGAGAAACATAGTAGGTAATATTGTAAGTTGTTACTTCCTTAAGTGCAATAAATGTCAACATTTTCAATATTACTACACTCTACAATTCTACATCTTCTATTATATTATTTTAGTAATTTATTTGAGTCAAGTCTCTATAATAATAGATCATCTTAAAAGCATAGGCGATGACTTTCTTCCAAATTTAAACAAGTTTCTACTAATTTCAAAATTAAGTTCGATTTTTTTGAATAAATAATACAAACTTTCCACAAATACAAACTCGTCGATACTACTGGCTATCAGCTGTTATGAAGACAGTGTGTTCGGAAACGCCTTATTTTTTTGAAACTTAGTTATGTACATATCATATGACATTAATTTATTTGTTCGCCATTGTGCAAAGTTTTTATTCGCGTAATAAAATTTCAAGTTCAACTAGTAATCAGAATCCATAATGTAGTCTTTATATAAAATACTAGCTGTTACCCGCGACTTCGTTCGCGTAGTAATGAAGATGTAAAGTACTATGAAGTTTAATGATGTTTCACATTTTAGTCAAGTAAAAATACCTATCACATCCCTGTCGCAAAATCCTTTCTTAGAGGATGTCTACTAACTACCTCTCTGCCAAATTTTTTCCTGTAATTTAGCCTATATTGATCAGTGATAATGTAGCATTCAAATGGTGAAAGAATTTTTGAAATCGGTCCAGTAGTTTTTGAGCTATTTCGTTACAAACATACAAAAATACAAATCTTTCCTCTTTATAATATTAGTATAGATGAAATATATATTAAAGAATCACTAGTTACCGAATTAAAAAAAAAGTCCAGCCACAATCTAAATAATATAGAATATAAATTTTAATAAAATTACCTTAAGAATAGAGGCCAATGTGTGACACTAACAATCATATTTCTTTCACTTGGTGGTGGGATATCGGTAAAAAGATAATACATGGTGATACCAAAAGTCACTACCAACATTAAATTGGCTGCGGCAGAACATGGTACTAAATACTTCAAATTTCTAATTTGGCAAACTAGGGCGAGAGGTACGAGGGTTATCGCACAATATATTTGAATTGATATCTTGTGTTCGGGATATATTGTGTCTAAAACCTGAAAATAGTTAATATTTTTAACTTTAAAATAACGTTTACTTCATTTGAAAAATAAACCCTTATAATCTAGAGCTTTTTAGTAGTATTGAGATTTAAGTATTAAAAATTAAAAATTGAGTATAAAATCAGTTTATACCTGATATATATGGAAGTTATGGAGGTATAAATCCTCCAGGTTATATTTATCTTACTTTATCAATTTTTTTAAACAATTTAATTTTAAGGCTTTTATAGTAAAAACGATATAATTTCAAAGTAAATACATATTTAACATACCTCTTTGAAGGAAGCCCCAATAAAAACCACGTAGACGCATAACACGCTGATATAAGTTAAAACTAATGAATAGTCAACTAGCGTTCTGAAATAATTTGAAAATAGAATTTAAAAAAAATGGGTATAAGATTTCGTTTAGGAATTACTAAAATTGTAGTATCGTATTGATTTTTATCAAACGCGAAAGCTTTACTGTTATCGTGATTGGAATGAGTATTTCTTTTTTGTAAGTATTAGTAAACCGTATAACATCTTTTAAATTATGTTCGTGAATTAATGAAACGTCATTAAAAACAAAAACAATAGCATTACAATTCGGGAAAGAGTACAAGAAAGGGCTTGAAAAAGTGTAGATTTATATTTTCCAAAAAAAAAAATATTATTTTTTATTTTTATAACTTACTTAATGAATCCACCCCATGATCTTACAGAAGGATGCCCATAAGTGAAAGCAGCTCCACATGTTTCAGCGAAACTCATAGACGGCTTTTTAGCATCAATGCACACTTTCTGAGAAATCCTTACCTGAAACGTACACTTTATAAATTACTAATAATAAAGGTATTTCAACATCACCTCGTTCTTGTTTCGATTGCTATAGTAAACCGCATAAAACTAGTTAACTGTAATCTCAATTTTTTTTTAAATAATAGCCAAGCATGTAGCAGCAGATGTCCGCGTGCAACAGTCAACTCCACTATGCTCTGTCCAAATTAACAGGGCATACTCCTCTCTTTATCCTGCCTACTTCCAAGCTGATCCCGAAACGCGACTAGATCACTTCATGGATATTCCGCTTGAAAGCGGTGGTACTACCCCGGGACGACATACTGGGCTAATGCCATCGTCAGTCTGCCTACCACTCTTAAATTTGATATAATTAAATGTATGTTTGATATAAAACATACAACAGCAGGAAGATTGCCAAAAGATAGATCACCTGGGTATATATATTTCCAGTTATCACGCAGAGAAACTATGCTTCAAGTTCACGGTCACGGAGCGTAACCTTATGAAACAACAGAAGTTCAATAAATTTTTCCCAATTGCCAAAACAATATATAAAGTGTTTTGTAAGTGATTTACCAGCCAACTTCACACTTTTATGGTTCTTACAAAGAATTATGGATCTTAAACTTGTTATAATAGGCTTTTATTAATTTAACAGATATTGATGAGGTTTTCAGCCCCATATGGAGTCCTAGGGCAGTAATATAATTTTTGATGACCTTGGCAGGTATATATATTCAGATGGTTGTAACTTCTTAAATTTTAGAATTATGCCTCATTCGTGAAGAGCGTTTTTAAATCGATGACAAAGTCGAAACGTTTTATATAAATAAAAAAACTTGGACTGTTTTTACTATACTATAGGATTTGGATTATATTTTGCAATGTTTAATTTACACAGCAAAAACTTTATTACAGCATAACATTTTATAACGACTGCTTCTAACTTTAAACAAATAAGTGATATTTGTAAGGTTATTTTTTACCATATTATACTTTTATTGGAAAATAAGGTGAGACATCGTGACGAAATAATATCAAGAGAGACAAGGTTACTACGTGGTCTTTTCGCTCCCGTAACCATGACCTCTATATTGCTTTAGCGCTCTAAGAGTCGTTTACTTAAATATTTATTAGAAAAATACAGAATTTTCTTTAGGTTTGTTAACGTAAAACTAAATTTTTATACAGTATGTTTCATATAAAATACTAACCAAAAGATGAACAGTATGCGTGCAGAGGATACCAGCTAAGAGTGTTCCGACTGATCCAGCCGCTAGACCTGCGTTTTTGAATGCAGCTGGCATTGCCAAGATACCAGAACCAAGACATGATTTTAATAAATGCAACAATGCCCCTAATGTTCTGCAAGAAAAAAATACATTGAATTTTAATACCAAAATTTATTTACGCTATCTCTCACAATATACAATAAAATATTAACGTCAATAATAATACTCGGATAATAAGGATATAATGTCAAAAAATAGAAATAAAAAGTTAAGATCAATCTATTTATTATATATTAATTTATACCAGAAATCGAATCCAGATTGCCCTTATTAGCCCGCCACAGACTAAATATTTTTAATACATTGTTCAAACGTAATTCCAGCTCATCTTCTTTTAAACTCATCAATACACGTGTATGGTATAACCTAACCCTCATCACCAGCCCCCAAAAGTCCAATCTTATTAATTCATCTTAATCCATTACGGGGGTGCCTTTCGGATTGCTAGATATTGAGTATCTGGCAAGTGGTTGTGGAAATTTCCGTACTACGTTTCTCTAACAATAAATTAATACGTCGAAAGGGAACGTCAAAGAGTAATTTAGTTTAAATGCAAAAGTCATATTTTGTTATATGATTTTTGTTTTTCAGCGATTTAGTTTTTTATAGTATAGTAGTATAGTAGTGTAGGATATCAGTTTATAAAAATAAACTGGTATCCTAAACAAATCCAATTAAGTTTATAATTGTATATATGTATTATTTTAATCTGAAGTTTCGAAATAAAATTTTGTAATTTAGTATCTATCTATAACTTATTATACTTACTGGCCCTTTGTAAAATTACAATTAAAAAGATAATAGGTAGAATCAAAGGCCTAAGTCTAGAGTTAGTTCGTAGATCTTTCTATTTTTTTAATAAGTCCGTTTCACAATAGCGTTCCTTCCTGAATGCTTTGTTTTCGACCTCTATTATTATGTCTTCTATTATTTTCAACTTATATTGGAATATAAGGACGATCAATTGTTTAGAAAATTATATGTGGAAGCATTTCTTTTAAGATTTGTGATGGACTTGACATAAATACAAATGGTGTTGCAATTTTGATATTATCTATGACTATTATGATAACGTAATAAATTTATGATAATATTTTCTTGGATTTATCCCTCAAATAATATTTAATAGATTCAATGTGAAATTTTATTGAGAGATGTCAATCATAAAAAGCTATTTTTACTTACGAAGTTGGATGTTCGACATCTCTGTGCTCAAATGGATTATATCTTTTCTCATCCTTTGAAGCAACAGAGGTTTGAGAATTAAATCCGAGATTGCTGGCAAGTTTGGCTCTGAAAGAATTTTTATTAAAAATAAATCTTTTGAATTTCGAACGAATGAACGACAATGATTTTAAATGTAACGCCTTTCCATTTTATTTATAAAATGTTCTATTTTTAAAATTGTAATGCCTATTCTCACCAAATTTTTAATTTTCAAGATATAACAATGTAGGTATTTGTTTCGTGTCTAAGCATTTCTACTGTTCGTGTGTTGTAGTGATGCTATTATACATATAAATGAATTAATACAAGTCGTTTTATTATATACTAGAAACATTGACATTTAGAACTGTCAAATATATCTATTGAAAATTAGTCTATAAGTAAAAGTTGTTGGTGAAAACGGACATAAAACAAACGCGTGTATTCTTAAAAATAACACAGAAGCAGTTCTTAATTTACATATTATAATAAATGAAAAACAAGTTACTTGCATCTTTATAGAAGACTATTGTTCTCTTAATAATTTCCGGTATATTATTTCTTAATACGAATAATAATTAAATATTAAATTAAATACACTTACGTTGAACTAAAATTTTCGCTTACAGATTTACTAGATTTTTCATTCGTCATTTTGCAGCCTGAAAAACAAATATTAAAATAAAATTATACCATACATATTTCAGGTTACTTAGAAACTTTCGTAAGATTTGCGGTCTCATTGCGATAATATTGATCAGAATACAACGCGATTTAAGTAGCGTAGTCTTTACGCGAGGGATACGTTCCGGAAAAAATCGCGTTAACAGAAATTCCCGCGACCATAGAGAAGTTGATGACTACATTATGTTTATACGCACTCTTTCTCGTAATGCGGGGCAGTTGAGCGCGAAATTTGAATTTCGCGTTATAGTGAAATCGCGCATAACGGGGTCGCGTAAAGCGGGGTATTACTGTAATCATAGTTAGGTCGAATCATATCGTAGGGGAACAATGCATTTTCATTGATTAACTCACATTAAGAAAATACAAATATTGTATGAATAAATAACAGCTGATCCCTTTAAACCATTTGCGATTAAAACATCCAATTCTGTAAAACCCATTCTAGCCCTAGCATTAGGTCTGTAGATAGAACATTGTAGCATCTAGGATATTTATACTTTGTGAAAATAAAGATGATTATTATTATTCTCAACGCTTTCTTTAGTATCACAACTAATCCATATTCCTTTCTATAGGTATATTGTTCACGACGAACGATCCGTTTCCGTGGACCCTTGTACCTCTCCTGGTGTCTGCTTCGCCTACTGAAGCAGGGAGCTCGTCCTGAGCTGATGAATAACCTGGGCTCCTCGCCTACTGAGGAACCACTCCCTCAATTCAAACAACAATTCAGCGACAACTCACTCGTCAGCCCTCTGACGACTCTTTTATATGCTTTATTTTAAAACAATAAACATCCAAATTCCTTATTCCATATCTTAAATTTAAACATTGACAATTATCTTCTAAAATTTACTAATACAAAACCTAACCTACGTCCGTCAATGTATCCTGTCATTGACATATATCATGTTTAAACGCATCCCACATACGTTTCTCAACGATGTAATGGTTGTAAATTTGCCACTAAGCAACTTACATAAGCGAAACTAATAATATTTGAATTTACTTCATATTTACTCATAAAATTTAACTTATATGTGTAAAGCCAAATGTTGTATTAACAAGCGAGTGACACATATTAATTGAATTGTCACGAAATCCTATACTTCGCTCGTCTATTGCGCTCAACACCACGCTGGCCGTTTACACCAACGTTCTCGTAAATTATGGAATATTCCTTATACTCATATTATAGCTTGAATCAGTTATAGTGTAACTTTTACATACATAATTCTGTGTTATGTATCCTTAAGTATTTTCGCAAGATACTTATAGCCTGATCGCATATACCTATAGATAATATGTATAATTAATAGATAGGTAACATTATATCCAAATATATATAACTCAAAGGTGACTGACTGACATAGTGATCTATCAACGCACAGCCCAAACCACTGGACGGATCGGGCTGAAATTTGGCATGCAGGTAGATGTTATGACGTAGGCTTCCGCTAAGAAAGGATTTTGATCAATTCTCCCCCAAGGGGATAAAATAGGGGACGAAAGTTTGTATAAATCTTCTTAGATTTTCGACTGATTGAACTGAAATTAAAGATTGGAGCTACTATGATGAAGACGTTCGCTTAAATAGGATTTTGATATTTTTTTTACACACGCTAAACAAAAGTAAAGCCGCAAAAACTATACCTAATTAATATTACTTCTTAACGCGAGCGAAGCCGCGGGCAAAAGCCAGTAATCAATATGAATCTCTATGGACTTATTCACGCATTCTGAAATTTGTCATTTTTCACGACTTAGACCCGTATTAAAAAATGACCATTGCTTGAGTGTAGAATTTATGTTTAAGTATGTCGTTTATTCCAAAAGAAAAAAAAGTGAATCTATGTTCCACTAAAATCCCGTTTCAAGTAGAAATCATTCGTTTCTGAATATGGACATTTGTAAACTTAATTTAAATGTATTAATTTTATTCAAATTTTTATACTTGTATTCATATATGTATTCACTAGTATATGTTATATAATATATGTATATTCGTTGAGCCCATGTCATAGTACATTTATATTTAAGCATTTTTTGCTTTTATAATTGAATATTTGTAATAAAAAACTCTCTCTTGCAAAAAAAATACTAGTAAAAAGAAAAGACATGATTTTATATGTGCTAATGTAATCAAGTCAAAGTCCTTAATAAGCATTAAGACAATGTAGGTATAAATAGACAATTTATATGAACGCAGTGTTCTTAACATTTGTATGTTGGTGCAACTGAGAAATTACAATAACGAAAATTTACTTCGAAAACATGTTTATTTAAATAAAGTCGAGATGTTCGATTTTTACGTGATTATTCTTAAGCGAGATATATTTTTATATTTGGAGAAGATAGCCCAAGTTGGTAACGCAAATGTGTTTCTATTAGAACATTATATTTATTTATAAGTTACACAAACCATAATTATATTGCCAACATAATAATAGTTTCAACACATTTATTGCCTCGATCCTCGACTAGGAACTGAACTTAGGATAATGACAATATCATAAGCCTCAATTAATTATCGTATGTAGCAGCAATTACAAACATATAATTATTATCAATACAGATGAATTCGTATGGACGCTGGTTTGTATAGGTCTTACAATAGGATACCTGTATAAGTCTAGATTAATCCGCTTGTGAATAAATCCCATTGTGTATTTAAGGACACAATATATAAATGAATGTATGGGTAAATAAATACCTAATGGTTCCGTATTATTTTATTTCACAAATAAATGACACTGCTGTTGTTTAGAGGTATTGGATGTGAAGAAGTTAGACATGCAAATAAAAGTTTCCAATAAGATTCCTCTTTCAAAAATTATTAACGCCGCAATCGCGGCAAACTCTTTCAAAAAAGATTCGAAGCGTTGGATTATGTTAAGCCGTACGAAGTCTTTTAATTTAGTTACAAGTAACTTAAGTAGCGAGCTTAAGTAGACGTAAGTACAACTTAAGAACATCTTAAGCAGAGAGCAAAACCTAATAAAACAGCACTTATTTTAGAGATTGAGAAAGGTTGTATGAAATTCCATGTTTTTAAACGTCCTATTAACATGGTAGCATCAACAAAATCATAATTTTATAGGAGAGCAATTTATAGTTGTCTTTGTACATAGTTTGTTTGTGTACCTAGGATTCTTCGTTGTAGTATTGAGTATTTATTTCAAAGCTTTTAATAATGAGTTAATTTTTTTTTCATATGTTAAAGAATTATATTTAAAAGAAAAACATAAAAATTGCCAAAATATTAGTTCCGATGCATATGTTAAAAGGGCTTGGTGAGTTTTTTTTAATAATTTTTTTTTCAGCAATCTTAAACAGTGTTTAAAGAATCTCAGCGACGTTAGTTACGTTATATATACGATAAATACAAACAAAAACATCAGTAATCAGTCACACATGCTAGCGTTGCAAATTCCAAAAATTCATCAATGATTTCATAGTAATCAGGTGGTTGATCAAATTGTGAAAGATCAACCTTCACGCTACATCGGCCCTCAATTTGCCGTGGATAGTTCGACATAGAAACACGCATAAACTAATTTAAACTCTAATGCTATAGTAATAAAGTTGGTTATATAAATTTTATTCTTAATAACTTTGTTCTACATTAATCTGTCAATAACCGTGACAGGAAGATGTCGATATCTAGTTGATAACAATAGAATTGCTAAATATGCCTTTTTTGAGTTCAATTATTCCCTTTAATCTAAAAAAAAGTAAACACAGAAGCAAAAAGTCAAGCCGTCAAAGAGTCAAATTCTTAAAATATTATTAACCCTTTGCACTCGGCTGTCCCCTCTGAGGGGACATGATAGTTTGTTAGCGATTACGGACAATGAAATTATTCCACCGCAATTTTTTAAGAAACGCGTTCCAGGATGTACGTTTTCGTTAAAAATTGGCGTCGAGTTGCTGGTAGGTAACGTCCGAAACGGTGCCGAGTGCAAAGGGTTAAAGAAATTGACTATATCAATCGACATATAAAAAATGCGAGTCAAGATTCTTACGCCTATATTCAGAAATAACGCTTGATCGTAGCTTGATCTGTGATCACTTGAACATTACTTAAATGCATTTTATTCAATTTTATGCTATAATAATTATTTACTAATAAATAATTAATCTTCAAAGATGACAACCATTTGACTGTAATTAAAATAAAATTACTATTTTCTGTTATTTAAGTAACGATTGAAACGATTTCTTGTAAATGCGTGTAACAAAACGTGATGACAGCTAGGTGACAGTAGACAGTTGCGATCATTGGCCAATAATCACGTCAACAATTTTTCAAGCGTGTGATTGGTCTATTTTATTTCGTACGATTGAATGAAATTTGGAGTTTTGAACTCTACTCAGGGAATCGGTTTGAGATGGTTTGATTTCTGTATTTAAAAAATCAGTGCGAATTTTAATAACTCCAAAACCCGATTCTTATCATTTATATTTCGAGATTTCTGCTTGCCGACCAATTTTCGTACATTAACGGATTGCCGATAAAATAGTAGATTAAAACAAAACACTTCTTATTTACTTAATCTACTTGATTAGGTCATGACAAGAATGACATATTGATCGTCGCTACAACACTTTGATCTGCCATTGATATATGTCAATTTGTATCTATTACAAAAGAACTATTAGATAAAGTGCTACTTATGTGTATATACTAGTGTATAAATAGAATATATACTTCCTTGTTAACGTTCAAAGAAGAGCAGAAATCAATATAAAATAATAACAATATTTTTAGAGCTAAATAATATACGAAATATTTTCTTAAATATTTTTGTCAAAAAAGACCTAATTAATATATTTTGTAACACTCCAACAATTTTAACGAATGGCAACTCTGTGTTTTCCGGAAGTGGTGAGCGGAGTCGGCCATCTTGTTTTTTTTTGTTTTCTTTTAGCAGTGATATAATTGTTTTACACTGTACAATATTTACATGCTTGTTAATATTTATTTAACAAAATAATTGTTTTACAGTGTTTATTATTTTTATTTGAACTTTTACTGCTTTTTTAAATGAGGGGACCAGGGGGGTGAACTTTTTTTTAGGGATTTCTTCAATCTATTGTTTATTGCTTCATTTTAGATATGATATTATTTTTGATAACTAGATACTTGTCTACGGGGCTGAGTGTCCCATTGTATAGGACGTATTTCTTCACCCACTATAATAATTTACTATCAGTACAACTTGATTACTAACTGTTGATTGATTCATAAAAATAGGCGGTAAAATAAAATAGAGATTCTACTTAAGATATCCACTACCAAAACGAATTTGCACTATTTAAATAAAATTGAGTTACAATCAATCTTTATGATGTACATATTGAAGTAATTGTTCAGAAATGGTCAAATGAGGAACACACGCGTGAAGAGTCATGTGACCTTTATGGGCGTCATATTTTAGTCTAGGACTTTCCAATAGTATATTTAAATGTAAAAAGTATTCAAAAACAACCATTAAACCTAATTGATTGCACAACTCTCGCCTTTTTATTATTTGCTTTTAAACTTCTACTAAAAAGTTATCTCGTTTAAAAATTCAACTTTTTCATTATCGTACACTTAACTGCTTAGTTAAAGAACGAATTTTGCTTAGAAAATAATTCACGTCAGTTCATATTCGCAAAGGAGATCTCTACTTAACTAAAACTCAGATAAATATATGTACCATTGCATTTATAAATTTATAATCGTTTCTCATTTTTATTCTTATAAGTAAAATATGTTATTTATATCTCTTTGTAATCCTTTGTAATTTACATTAATTATACAAATTCATATCTCTCTCTCCACACATGTCTCTTTAAGGTAGACAGAGAGTGCAGAACACTAGCGAGTTTTTTCCTTCACGAATCATTTCTCTTATCCACATTGTCAATGAAAGTCCTTCGAGGTTATTTATTCCCGAAATGTGAATAAGAAAGATCTTCTTTATGTGCCTCTGCTGTTTATTTTAGCATATTGTATAATCTTCCTTCGTTCAACTCTTTTTAGCATAAACTTAACCAGACTAATTTAAAATACTTTATGCGGCTTAATTTTGAGTTTATTTTGCTGCAGCGGGACTGACTGGAATCCCAAACTAGCTACTATTTTTAGCAATTAAAAAAAAATCAAATAGTTCAAACACATTCTTATAGGAAAATCATTCTAATTTCAATAATGGCATATCTATAAAAAATGCCTTTTCAAATTGAACTACAAAGGATTAAAATCGATATAGTAAGTTAAGCATAACTTATGTCTTCTTTTATCTCATACTCTTTTGAACTTTCATTTTACGGTCAAGTTCAGCTGTCAAAGTACATTTTAATATATTAAACTTTTGATTTTCATCAAATTAAGCACCGACCTAAGTATTTACTGTTTCTGTGACATTAAATAGTAATAATAATAATAATAAATATGTTTTATTTGTTTTAACATACAATTAATAATCCCTTCTACATTATAAATGTGAATGTGAGTTTTCACGCAACAACTACTTAACCAATCATCATGAAACCTTGTACACATATTTTTGGAAGTACTAGATGTAATATGGGATACTTTATAATAAAAAAATATATATAATTTTTTACTATAATTTCCAAATGACTATAGTTTCAGCTGTTTGGAATTTTTCTATATTTATTTTTATTTTCGTCTGTAATTTTTATATATGCAGTAGGTATAAAACTATTTGTATTTTTGAGGCTAGGTGTCATTTTTATGGTTAGATGCCACTTTATTATTTTAGATCTTACTGATACTTATTTAATAACTTAAATGCGAGCGAAGCCGTGGGTAAAAGCTAGTCTCATATAAATGACATATTAAATATAATTTACACAAAGTAATATAAAAACAACTGACGAATACTGAAATAACTGAAATACGACTTATGATATTTAAAGTATTTTTATTTCTACATAGTACTAAATCTTGGGTTAAAATTCTGACGATAAAAAGAAATAGCATTTCATGATGGAATTATTATGTCAGTTAGAAACAATTTTATTTATTATCTTATCATTTCTGATGATATCAGATCATCAATTGATGTCAAATCTTTATTAGATGAAGTCGTATTGATAGTTTATATATATGTACCTATATATAAATACATTTATTGGAATCAGGCGTACTGTGCGATCTTACATTACAGCGTAACTTATAGTATAATAATGTCATAATAAATTAAAACGAAACTTGATACAGCTAATTAAAATTATTTATATTGCTTGAATATTCGAAATATTTGCAATCTGGCGGCAATCACGTTTAATAAAATAATAGTTTGCAATTAAATAAAACTTTATTAACTATAGAAGTTTATTTCTTAATAAAAGTTTATCCTTAAACTGTGGGCTTATTACGAATTATGTCTGGCTTTCGAATCGAGCTGTCACAAGTAAAACGGATCCGTTAGCAATCGGGATTATTTTTTACTAATGACTAACGAGTACCAGCAATCTATCAAATGAACGAAAGATCGAGACGTTCGAAAATTAACAAAAAGTATTAGTAATATTGTAGTTCCAAATCCGCACGCGGTGGCGCTGCTCAAATTTCCATACAAATCGCTTGGAGCGAACTCGGTTCGAAAGCCAGACTAAAATTCGTGATAAGCCCCCTGAAGTATAGACAAAACTTTTGCATACGTAATTGATATTTATATTTATATATTTATTGATATTATTTCAATTATAGTGATAGCTCTTTTAACAGCATGCTAAATCTACGTACATATACTAGAAAAGTAATGTACTTGAAAGTGACCGAGGCCATAGAGAAGTCTCTGACTCTTCGTAGTCTCTACCTTCTCTAATTGTGAGACGTTATGACGCATCGGTTCTGGGGGGCTACTCAGGAATATCCGAAGTTTCGTGATACGGCCGTCACCTCTGTAGCTTACGTGAATTTTGATATATAAGCCCGTAAGAAGTCCTGACAAATATCCGTAAAATAAGCCTTGAGTAGCCTATCCGCCGTGACATCGCTGTCAAATTTGTACGCGTATGTAAGTGTCCCTGAGTAGGATACGTATTTTCGTCCTAAATTCGTGCGCCTGAGTAGCCCCTAGATCGAAAAAGTAATTAGACGTAATATGTATTTATTTATATTAAATTACTAGGTATTTGTTTCGTGTCTTGGTTGTCCTTGTTCTGTGAAACTCAAGATGTTCTAGTTTTGTTATAAGGACATTGTATAACTTAATTTAATAAGTAAAATATTTAAAAATAATATGTAAATGATTGAAGGAAGAACACTGTAATTATATTTCTAAATTAATACCAATATTACTCGCAGAAACTTGAATTATTTGTAATTAAAAGTAAAATTTATCAATAATAAAAATGTGTAAATATACTATGTTTTACAAATTATCATAAACAGAGGTCAACGGTGACTTACATTGTTTACATAAAACCTAAACACATTCTGTGCAACTACAATGAAAAATTACCGTTTAGTTATTTGTACGTAGAACTTTACAATCATTTTAAGTTCATCATTATACATTCTATCTTTATTAAGTTCTTTAGAAAATATTTGAGACAAATTTAACGAGCAGTAAAGAAATTATAGACTAGTTCACCTTCCAAAAGTTAAAAAAGTTACCTCATATTTCCGTAAAAATATAAACCTAGTGAAACTGAGTACTAGTGATAGTAAAAATGCCACGGAATTTTTCACGTTTATTCCCACTTGACTTTAACTTCTTTTCGACGTTCTACGTCTTTGAAATAAAATGATCGCTTTCAAATTAATATAATATGTATATATTTTATAAAGTTATTTATTAAAATATACCTTGAGATCATTACTTATAGGTATTTTAGGATATTTAATTTTAAAAAAGTACGTATATATATATACCTATTTATATTTAAAAAAAAAACACTAACCTTGTTATAATTCCATTAACGAGTAGTTTCTACCTCGCACTAAATAATAATAATAAATATATATTTTATATTATTTATTTCGCGTGCGCTATCTGTCACAGCGTATTGTTAACTGACTATAGATACTATATCCTGCTTCCGCAGGCGGCGTAAGCGCAGTGCAGCAATACCATAATCATAACAATTAAAGGTTCTTATAAGGAAAAAAATAACTGGACAATGATTTGTATATTTGCAAGAGTTAATTTTGTTTATTTTTCTTCTTAATTTTGTTTTCAATATACCTACATTTATTTATTATAAATATTGTATATAATACTCTATTTCGTGTAAGCTACTGCAGTGAAGAAGCGCGGGAGAAGTCCCTTGAGAGCATAAAGGAACATCAAGACTATAGCTTTTCTTCTAGAACAATGCAACAATAAATTTTTAGGTGGTCACGTTATAAGAACAGTGGAAGTCTTTGAAAATTTTCTAAGGAAATATACTTCTTCCAACGGAGTTGTAAAAAGGTATAAATATATAACATCGTTGCATAAATTAATTAAGCCAATTAAGTTACTAAGGATATCAGGTCCATTAAATCAATATCAATTTCTTTACCCACTGGGAAAAGAACAGAAAATTGTAAACAAAAATGTTTTTATAATAAATAAACCACTGTTTGCTAGACAAAACACAAACGCAAACTCAATGTTTTTATGAAAACAACTTTAATAACATTATTAATATGCATGTGCTTAGATATTGGAATAGGGTTTTGTTTAAAAAACCTAACCCTATACTAATATTAAAAAGAGGTAAACCTGGATCTAAGAATATTTCACTAATAAAAGGCTGCACTATTCCTGAGTAACATTAGATAAATATATATAAATATTCGTGCAGCGTGCTCTGATCAAATGACTGGATATTAGTCATCAATAGATCTAAAAAAAGGCAACTACACAATGTTCGGTACATTACGTATACAAACTAATCGCGAACAAATTCACATAACGACTTGTTTCGTATTTATTTCAATTTACCAATACATTTGTTTTCATAATACATTATTTTTATTTTTATTTAATATAAATAAATCTTTTTATGTCTGTATTCGATAATAATTTGTATTAAACGTAATATTTATATGCAAGCAAGATATTTCCGTGAACAGTAAGTCTCGGTAACTCGTTTCTCAGTTTTCTCATTGAATGGTTGTTGAAGGACACTCATAAACTCGCTGTTGTTTCTCTTTTGTATCCCAAAACTTGTTCTATTTATCCTCTAAACGTGTATGCGTATAACAACAAGGATAAATAAAGATGTCTTGTGATAATGCAAGGAAAAACAGTGACATGTGGGTACCAGGACACATGTAATGTTCTACACAGTTCCATCCCTACGATAAGGAAAGCGTGTTTTAGCTTGTACAGAATCGAAAATATCATATATTTTGTACAACTACATTGGTAAAAACAAAAATATATATGCAGTAATTATAATTATATTTTTTTTATAGTGCCTATACATATGGTTCCCAAAGTATGTGCATAAAAATATTATTCATTATACAAATATTGCGATTTGGATGCCTTGACAAATCAATTCATTAGTAATTGAGTTGTGAAGTGAAAAAGTTTGAGAAAGCCTGACTTTTTTAAATTAAACTGCTTTTTTAAATTAATTGTTGTTATGTGATCATGGTAGAGTTAATCTATGTTACTTCTGTTATTTAATTTAAATTCTTTAAATTTGTTTTCTTCGACTATGTTTGCAACCACTGAAATAAATAGATGATTTCCACGTTAGCAGCAGAAAGTGGAGCACCTCACTGCTAAATCATGTTTGTGGCAGCATTTTGAGGGTATTATTGCAGCAACTGATGTTGAAGAGATATAGCAGTTAATAACTTTACATTAATTAATTTAGCATTATGAGTATTGTCTCTAGTTTTAATGTTAAATGTACTATAATATTGACTTGTATAATTATTAGTTGTTACTTTGTTTTAAAATAAATAATCAAAGTAGCGAGGGCTATCGATTACGAGCCCTTTTATGCCAACTCAGGCCTTCTTTCGAAGTCATTAGCAGGAACAGTTAATCCTATTTAAGCCAATCCTAAAATTGGTTCAAAGCCATGTTTTCTTTTGGAAGCGACAGCAATTAGGTGTGAATATATGTTTGTAATTGACCCTTGTTAATTTGCGGAAGAATTCCATGTTGTCAGAAGTCTCAACTGTAATTAGTAAAATTAACCTTAAATCCTAGTTATTAACTATTTTTAACACTGAAACCTGGTTACTGATTCTTAATTGAAGGGATAATCCACGCTTATAATTGGATGACCCTGATACTCACTTGTTTCTATTTATTGTATAATATGTTTATTTGAAAATTTGAATTTCGAATTTACAAAAAAGAAAAACAAAATAGTATCAACAACAAAAAAAAAATAGTTGCAACTTTTGTAAACTAATTGTTGTGAACGGGATTTCCCGAAAGATCTGAAACGTAATTATGAGAGCTCGTGAGTTGGGTAATTTAATTTTATTTGAACAAAAGGAGTTAAAGTCTTAACACGGTCTAGATTTAAAAGTTTGTTTAAATATACCTTTATTGCTCTTGGTTTTAGGTCAGGCATTTTAGTCTCAATCGATCGTTATTTCTGGATTATAAGTTTTAGTTGTTATTTAAATATATTTTAATACTATAATATGTAATCTCTCTTATTAATGGAATAGACGTAAATAATCATAATCTATCCATATTAATGCAGTTTTAGTTCAGTAAATAGTGGATTGTACTATCCTAAATTCTTACGCCTTTTACTCTCCCTTAACATTGTTTTTTTCTCATAGCCATGGGCGTCACGTGACGTTCTTTTGTTTGTACCAAATATTTTATTACGTTAATAAAATGTCTAAAAGATAATCAATCAGCAACAATATATTTATTTAAAGGAAAATCGTACAACTCACAATATTATACTTCTGATAATAGCACTTATTGATTATGTCAAATTTTAAGTGGTTAAGATCAACTTATCATTCGATATTGTTTAAGATGAATTTTACTTTTATCTGTTACTACATTTTATTTTGGTATTGCAAAAGTTTTAGCCCTGACCTGACCCAAATTTTAATAAGAGGTAAGCCTGTAATCTTAAGAAACTGGAGTAAAGAGAGTTTTGAAATCAGTGTTTAAGTTATTTTCTACTAAATGTGCTATGTCATTTAACGGCTATTGGTGGTGTCAGGATTCCGAATTTGGTTAGGAGATTAGTCTGGAGCATAGAGCAGCCATTAAGCTTATGGGAAGTGACAACTGCTATCACGGAGAATACCAGCAGATTTGATAAACGAGTATGGTGTTGAAAGCGGTGGCATCCTGAGATGACGGACTTGGTTAATCCTCATCACTTGCTAGTTTCCACATTTCTTACACCTACATCTGTTTCATATATATATACATATATAAATGCAAATTCAAATATAGGAAAAAATAGTTATGACAATGATAGAAATACAATTAAAAAGCGACGTTTGATTTCATGACGATTTTTGGAAGTAGATTCGTATATTTAAATAAAGGGATTTATGTATCTGTAAAATGTGATTGAATTAAATATAGAATAATAGTAATAATAAATGGTGTAGCCTTTGCCTATTTTAATAAATATTGTACGAGGAACAATGGTAGTTTAAAGGCGATAGTCCATGTATGTGTTTTGCAACCTGAAGTTTGGTGTATATCGAATCTCCGTGAAGTTTGGTGCGGTTACAACGACCACTAATACACACAAATAAAGTAAACAGTTTTTTTTTATTTCAAATGACTTACAATATACGAACAGACACAAGCAACAAATCATAATACAACGATTCAGTTATCTCCAATATAATTGCTTGCAGTTGTCAGATGATATTGATAGATAACCTACATATTAAATTGACATAAAGTTATTCCTATTTCGTTCTACTTATATCCATATGTAGCATCGGCAGTGTCAAGGTAGTACTTATTTACATGCTATAGAATTAATGAGCCTAGTACAGTCAACTGCATTTTATGTTTAGACGGCCCTGACGCTTGTGACATATGAGCTATGTATTTTGTTCATTATCATAATACATATTTTAAATTTACATCTATGTTGTAATAAAAGCCACTAAGTACTAGTTTAATATTCTATCTCGACATCCTTAAAGGCAACTATCCACCAAGGCATATCGTAAAACTTCAACATATAAAACTATGTGGTTACATCATGTTAGTTTGTTATTTATGAATCGAATTTACGATTTGTGCTCTCTGGATCACGATAACTTCTGTTCGTAAACATTGTTAGTTTCAAAGCAAAGATTGCTTCGAACTTTATTGTTATGTAGCTTATTTTATTATGAGTTAAAATAAACACAGAAGTAACTAATCCTAAATAAATAATTTTTTATTGTTTTATTTTATTATTAATATAGAATTGTTATTCAAATTAATTTCATTTACATATTGCTCACAGCTTGGATATTAAGATAATTCTTTCGATTCTCTGGTACAGAATCACATTTTAAATTTAGTCATAGTTTTTGTTATAGTAAGGTAAAATATATATAAAAATTATCACAGATTTTTTCTATAACAAAATTACCTTTACTACAATGCTAATAGTAATTAACGTGGTGACAACTCTTCATTATCCCAAACAAATTTTATCGCTCCTTGTTCTATCAAAAATCCACCAATTAGAGTGCTAAGCTGATGCTTGCTAGGCCAGCGATTGGTGTATCGTTTTTAGTGAAATTTTAGTCCAATTGATTATCATTCAAAATTATCGTATAGTAATCGAATATTTGACTACTTCTTCGTACGCCTACATAGAATATAGAGTATAAAAATAGTTGTCAAGTCATATATTGTCTAACTTTAACATTTGTGTTCCGACAAACAATTGTTAAGCTCTATATAATATATTTTCTACAAAAATGAAGTGCAAGTTTTATACCACGACCGCGTGTTTCATAGTTGCACATACTGAAAACTTTGTGTGAAATATATTTTTACTTTGTAAAGTTACACGTGTCCAATCTGCTTCTTCGTAAATTTATGATAGCTCATGCAAGTTGCATGCAATGTTTACATGGCTGTAATAAACTTATCAATATAAAAATGGGGTAATAGTACTAAATAATATCATGGCCGCCATTTATAAGTTTCCCAAACTTTGAATATATACTTTGTTTTCCCACTTATAGGATTAAAATTAAGTGTAGGGGAAACAACTTTTAGATATATTTATCTATAATTTAAACTTTACAATCTTTATCAAATCTAATTGGTTGTTTCAGGCGTTACTTCGCGGAAATTCATATTAAAGAAAATTGTTCAAAATTATTTTGCTTATAATTCCCGCTACATTAGGTCGATGAAGGAAAATAACTTCCACCAACATTCAATAACTTGTCTCGACGCGTTTCGCTACTTCACGTGGCATCATCAGGATACTTGCGGTCGCTTCAGCTTCGCTTCGACGACTGAATTACCTACAATTACCTATCACGAATCTTTTTTGACATTTGTTTTTTTTCTTTTAAGAGATTCTCCTCAGCCCTGTTATCAATATAATAAGTATAAAAAACCCAACAACAATTTGCAAGTACAAATCTTGGAAGCGGAATTGTGAAGAAAAATAAAACTAAAATGGGACAGTGATAGCAGTTGCCTACTTTCGTGGGCCGTAAATATTCTAGAAACACCAAGGCGGAGTTCTGTAGAAGTAAAACTTTTGGTTATTTTGCATGTTTTCTCGCGAGTCAAAAGTAAATTACAGCGGTAATTATATCTTTGGTAGCAAATTTTGTTATCAATACTTTTTGAAATATATACTCCTGTCTATAAAGAATTTTGTTTGGAGAATACTTTGGAAATAATTGGGTATAATTAACATATAGCTGACATTACTCCATATTTCAGGTTATTTTTTAAATACGTTACAGTAATACCCCACTTTACGCGACCCCGTTATGCGCGGTTTCACTATAACGCGAAATTCAAATTTATTATTAAATTACGCGAGAGTGCGTATAAACATAATGTAGTCATCAACTTCTCTATGGTCGCGGGAATTACAGTTAACGCGATTTTTTCTGGAACGTATCCCTCGCGTAAAGCGGGGCATTACTGTATTTGTTTGCATATTTTTTATGAATATTCTGTCAATTTAAAAGAACTTTCTCGCATTTTAATTAATGTCTACAAATTCACGAAGATGTAAAGAGCAAAGGATTTATAAAACTCTATTCAGTTCTTTGTACGCGTAAGAACCAATGGTCTGGAAAAAGGTTTTTTTTTTGTTAAAGCCAAAATAATGACTAAGAATAGTTTTCCTTATAGAAATCCGATATTGTTATTATGTAAAACAAATTTGATATAAAAATGTATCTTTCTGTATTTTTTTAACCGTATAGAATAGGAAACACTGACTTTGTCATCCATCAAAACGCATGACTGGAAACTGTCTCTATGGATTTCAAACATTTGTTAGATCGAATTTATTTTAGTATATTGTGTTTTTTATAATTCAATATTTAATACCGTAAGGGTTAATATAGATATAAATCTCCCAAAGTTTCTAGTACCTATCTATAAATGAGGCATTTCCACTTTATGAAGCACATGTGTGGCTGGAGTGATTCGTGTCGCTGTTGTCATGCAAAACAGGTGATATAGGCGTCTTCAGTGGCAGCATCAAGCCCTAGATTACTATGTCAATAAAACTTATATGTCGTCTTACATAGCTCACAGTCACCTTCAATCGTTTCCCGCTTCGATGTCCCGATAAAGATGCAATGCTCATGCTCAAGGAAGATTCACTTTGTGCATACTTAACGATAATAAACAAAAGAAATTAGTGTTCTCTTTTGAATTTTTATGTTGCTATGCGCCCCGAGAAAAGATGACGTAACGGAACTTCTAAAATATGGTTTGGAATCTGATCACGAAATCAATAATGTAATTCTGTTATTATATAAGAAAAAGAAGTGTTTCTTCAACCGTCGATTGAAATTTCTGTACATAATTTTAGTTTAGAAAAGCCTACTAACGAATTCATTGAGAAAGTGCCCCCTACTTTTAAGAAATTCCAAGTGTTTCCAAAAGTTTACAGAAAATGCTTTTTATACCAAAGAAAATTTTAAACTAACTTTCTAAAATTATTTTGAGTAAAATTCATAATTAATTAAAAACATCATTGTGTTTTCAAAAATATTTAATTATAATGACACTTACGCTTTCTTAAAACAAATATTTAGTCTGGCAACAATATAAATGTTAAGCGCCATCTCAAGGAAATAATTGGTACTAGCGAACAATAAGTTGTAGTAAAATTTATTAATGTTAGTTGTAATGCCAATAAAATTTATCAACATAGATTTATATCAATATTATTCTGGTGTCTTGATGATGCTGTCTTTGACCATGAACCAGATTTATCAGAGATTTAGCAGGCTATTATAAAAACATCTTAGTGAAGTTTGTAGGTAATATTAGTCATTTTTGAAACATTTCGGAGTTACTCTATGCATAATAACTCACTTTGTCGAAGCAATTTCAAGCTTTTCACGACCAGTATACTTCATTAAATACATTTTAAAGGATCTTGCGACATTTTCCTCATATCATATCATAATATTATTTGTATCACGTTTTCACATACATCTAAGAAACGCGGAAGCTACATTTTTGGTATGATAATATCGTAGTTTTTTTTTATTGTATTGCTATTCTATTACTATGACAAAATACGAACCCTTTTTTCGTGCAAATCATTTATCTTTATTGTTAAATGCTGTGAATAATAATAATAATAATGATGCTTTATTCAAATATTTAAGTGAATACATAAAGAATTCACCAATGGTTTTCACATTAGGCCAAACCTGTCCTGTGGGCTTATCACGAATTTAGTCTGGCTTTCGAATCGTGCTGTCACAAGTAAAACGGATTCGTTAGCAATCGGGATCATGAATTTTTACTAACGACTAACGAGCACCAGCAATCTATCAAATGAACGAGAGATCGAGACGTTCGAAAATTAACAAAAAGTATCTAAAATATTGTAGTTACAAATCCGGACGCGGTGGCGCTGCTCAAATTTCCATACAAATCGCTTGAAGCGAACTCGGTTCGAAAGCCAGACTAAAATTTGTAATAAGCCCACTGTATACAAATTGCGCACACTAGGTTAGGTAGAAAAGGTGGAAGGGAGAGAATTTCTGATAATATAATAATTATATATACATATAGGTTTAAAAAGAATAATAGTAGGTACAACAGTATTGAATTTAAGTCTTTCTATGACTGACACAGGAGGACTGTCTCAGTTTCGTTATAATTTAGACTAAGGAGGTGTTGTTTAGTTAATTAAATAGCTTCTAAAATTATTTCGTATGTTTTGGCGTTCTAGACAGCGTAGAGCAGCGGTTCTCAAACTTTTTTGGCGAAGGAAAAAGCCTTAATATAATTATAAAAAACTGATTTAAGTAGGTATATGTATTTATGAATAATCATATTGCAATGTAATATTACGTAATATTTAGTTGGAATATTTAGATGTAACCTTATAATCTCCCTTTGGTAGGTATTTTTTGCAGTATTTTAGCCCTAGGGTTCCGCGGAGCACCACTTTGAGAATGGCTGGCCTAGAGTCTAGACGAAGCTAATAAGTATTATTTTAAAGAAGTGAACAGAGGCTGCGAGCAACTGTCTGCTCATCCCCGTGGGAACAAGCAAAACGCGCACATTACTTCTGAGTATTATACTAAATTTCAAGCTTATTATTTTATAAGAATATTAATTAATTTATATGTATTATATTTAGTTCTTTATTATTATTGTTTTGCAATAAATTCTTTAATAAATTAATACGAGTACCACACAAGCGCCAACGTTAATAGATGAATCACATATTTGTAAAGATACTAAATACATTAAATAAAGTTTGAAATTATACAACATTTCAAAGTGATCGTAAATTATATTCTATGCGTGTAGGTACCTACCTATATGATTTATGTAAATGCAATTCATTCGTATATTTACAAATATTTTACATATTATGCATATTTTCATCTTCGTTTCAAAGATTAGTGCTTATGCATTGCGTGCATGTTTTTATGTGACCTGCCCCACAAAGACAAGTTTATTTTATTTTATTATTTACTTTTAGTAATTGGGCTCCAATAGAGCACTTTTACTCGTCAAAATAAATAGAAATATAAATAAATTATTATCAATTCGATTTAGCTGCTGTATACTGGCATTGTCCACAAGTCATTCATATAACAACATATTGAATTGCAAATTGTATTTACGAGTTTCTTGTGATATTCTTCTCGCCATACGCCTTTCCGAAGTCACGGTAGAGTCTAACGATGAGCAAGTGCACGCCTTTAGTGCCTATGCTAATAAACGATTTTCATTTCATTTCATAAATCACGAAATAACACAAAATAATAGTAACGAAATACACAAATTACATTCATTTTTTAAATTAATACTCCAATTCGACTATTCGATAGTAATTTCAAAATTGTTATCTCCATTCTACGTTTCTGATAAACAACTTTTGACAACGAGGAAAATGAGGTAAAAATTAAACCGAACATGTATGCGAGTAATTATGCCCTGTCTGGGGGTCATCGTTTTATCAAGATGCATGAACGAACATAATATTATATTATACTTCCATTGTTGTTTACAAAATATAATAAATACACGTGTCTCTATTCTTCAAGCTTTATTGTTGGGATAAAATAAGGTTCCTGTTGTATGTCATATACATAAGAGAGCATATAATTTTTAAAAACTTTGCATCGCTTCTAAGTGCCTAAACAGTGGGCTTATCACGAATTTTAGTCTGGCTTTCGAACCGAGTTCGCTTCAAGCGATTTGTATGGAAATTTGAGCAGCGCCACCGCGTGCGGATTTGGAACTACAATATTTTAGATACTTTTTGTTAATTTTTGAACGTCTCGATCTTTCGTTCATTTGATAGATTGCTGGCGCTCGTTAGTCGTTAGTAAAAATTCATGATCCCGATTGCTAACGGATCCGTTTTACTTGTGACAGCTCGATTCGAAAGCCAGACTAAACTCGTGATAAGCCCACAGTTCATTCCATTGTAATGAAAGGCTGAATTAATTTAAGAAAGTTTTAAGGGTTTTTGATGCCAATAGAAATGAATTAATTGAATAATGGATTGTATTAACAATAAGTGTTATTTTTAACTCTAGAAAATATTGTATTAGTATCACGATATACATTAGCTATGTAATAATTTGGAATCTATTATTATTTTTAAGGCGTTTAAATTTCCAAATATTAATGTCTATAGTTAGGTATACAAACAAAAAAGTCAAAGAAACAAGAGTTACCACAAACAGCAAAATATTTATTACACGTACTTCCTTTGAAATAATACAAAATAAATACAATTTCAAGGAAAAAAACTTAATATTTATTTTATTAGCCACTTACAAAAGAATATATTACGTACATGTTATATTAGGTCTAATCAAACAAAAATAATCAAAACACAATTATACTAAAGCCCAATTATTTATTCGTATTTAAAAACAAGTAAATATAAAACACTGAAAGGAAAAACATCTCAAATGGCGTTCATTATATTTTATTAAATGAACCGAAAAAAAAACGGAACTCATCAAAAATAAACATCAACTCAAAAATGCGAGATCTTACAAATTACAATTAATACTTGATTCTAGGAACTTTACATAAAATACATTTTTATACGGATGCATAAAAAGCAAGCCTTGTAGTATTGACTCCGTAGACCTTAACTTTTAGCTTTTGACACACTATAAACTACCATTAATAAGAGATTCTTTAATCTCATTGGTGGAATATATCAAGTCGAAGGTTTTGATTGGTCGTTACCGCACATGTTGTGATGACATAGTTTAGTATCAATATCTGTATAGCTAAATTACCTAGCGTACATTTTCAATATTAAACTTAGCAACAATGTCTCTAATCGACGTGTAGCAACCAGCGACAAGAACTACCAAATAAAACAATAATAATATAATATTTTTCCAAAGTATCCATTTAAAAGTACCGAGTCCTCTGTCCCATTTGTGAACTGTTTCGACGACCGTTGGTGTGAGGAGACCCAATGTGGAGAAGAAGATAGCTCCGACCAGACCGATTAGGATTTCCAAATCTGGTACCACTACTGCCATAATAACTGTAATAATATTTACATTAATAAAATTTGCATTGCAGACTTTGTGCAGCTTACTTCTTCTTCTTCTTCCTTTATTAATGGCCTCGATGAAGAGAATTCTGCCAATGGCAAAAATTTGGGCAATAGCCCAATAAGAAATTTCAAATTTTAATATACCCTCATGTCAAAAAGCCATAATACATCTTGTGCAGATTTCAACTAATTATAATAATATACTTTACATTTAGTATACATAAAGGATTTAACTGTAAGACATATGGTTATTATTGTTTGTATTTCCTGTATCGAGTATTGTGGTTTTTAAGTATACAATCAGGATGATATTTCGTTGAAATAATTAATTTTATTTTTGAGCAAAATTGTCATTGGTGTCTTGTTTTTATCATCATGGAAAGACTAAATAATTATTGTCAAGTAATTTGTCGGGTTGTGGCTTTTAAAATTAATAATGATAATTTCTTATTGGAATATCCGAATACTCGACATTGGCAGAATTGTCTTTAACACTAGATTTACCAGACCAGTCAAAATGACTGGTCTTGCAAGAACAAATTAAAATTCCTACTGCGTGTAACATTTTCTTTAATTCTTCTAATCTTGTTTAATTTATAACAGAAGAATTAGTTTTATGAATTTTATATTATTTTATATATATTTGTAACAAATATATACTTTTTTGGTTTTGGTAGAAATAGCTATATTTAAGCTGGTAAATCTAGTGTTAATGGATATCTGAAGCCATTAATAAAAGAAAATTAATAAGTAAAATTATAAAAAAGAGAAATAAACCATTATAAAATCATCAATTACTATTATATTTCCGAGATATAGATTGGTTTATTTTACAATTGCATTTATTTTTATTAAAGTTATCCGATTCAAAGCTAAGCAGTCATCGTGATTGGAGAAACATCTCATATAATTCTTATAAATTAAATAACCTGAAAATATTCACACATCATTTGAAAATAGCAAAAGGGAATACGAAAACTTAGACCTATTACGTTAAAGACGTTGAAGCTTCTAGAATCTACTGCGTAGTTATTTGCCGGTATTCTGTTAGCGTGTCTTACATAACTTATTCAATGTGGAATATGAATACTTGTCATTTACACAGCTCTATTAGGTATAATGTGAAGTAAATTCTTGAATTTCGTGCTTCGTGTAGTTGTAATACAATTTGGTTCATGTAGGTATATACTGCACATATTATGACCTAATTAACACACACACACACACACACACACACACACACACACTTCTGATTAGTTATGTATTGTATTGTAACTTATATAGTGAAAAGTGAAAAATTGAAAACAGTATTTGTAGTGACATACTAGTTCTTTTATATTTATTGGCTTTTCTACCAACTTGACAACTGTGACCATCGTTCTTGTAATAATCAAATAAAAAACGCGATAACAAGCTACGTAAATTATTTTATTATAATACTATGTTATGATGATTCCTGTCATCGACTGTTTTCTTTAAATTATAGTATGCATTTGGGCAAAATAAAAAAAAAAATCTTTTTCATACAGAAGATATGTAAGTAGGTATAGATTTTAGATTATGATATTGTTTTTTTTCTTCTTCTTTTAAATCTTAAATCTGCTTTATTTATTAGGCATGAGAGTGTCTAAAGCAGTGTTTCTCAAAGTGGGGCCCACGCCCCACAGGGGAACAATTTGATTGTTAAGGGGAGCAATTCGAAAACGGACTCGACACGAGTTTAACCCTTTCGCTTCGGGCCATTTAAATGCAATACTAGATTTCGGTGCCAAAATTAACGAAAAAAGCAAATTCTTAAATAATCGCGGTAAATAAATATTAGGTATAATTTAGCTTGACGAGACTAAAATATCAACTGGGTGTTTGGTTACATAGGGAAGGCATAAGAATTTTAGAAAGACTAAGGTGGGGCATGGCATAAAAAAGGTTGGGAAACACTGGTCTAAATTATTAGTTTCCATACTCTAATAACAAAAAGCGTACTCACCAGATAACCCAACGCAAATGATTCGTAAAACCACTTGACTAATATTGTGATATTTTACAATAATTTTATCTTGTAATCGATTCCATATAATATCGACGGGCACATACATTTGTAGACAATAAGTAAATAATACTGCCACAGCGACCAATGTGATCGCTGCTATTGCTAATCTGAAACGTATAATGTATTGGGAGTTTGTTGGAATTTAATATTGAAAATATTCCATTCTATTCCAATAAAAAATATCTTCGAATTGGAAATTTTATATTAGATATTTTCAATCTGCATTTAGTTTTGTTGTTATGAATTGTAAAAAAACATCGTAGTGCTCGCTTAATAAGGTATAAACGAACGTATTTCGATATTACGACAATTATCATACAAATTGATGAACTTAAAATTCGCTTAGTGATCGAAAACATCATATATAATATTTACTACTATAACTTAACAATTGAATGTTATCTATATCTATACTAATCTATACTAATATTATAAAAAAGAAAAATTTGTATTTTTGTATGTTTGTAATGAATTAGCTCAAAAACTACTGGATCAATTTTAAAAATTCTTTCACCATTTGAATGCTACATTATCACTGATCAGTAGAGGCTATATAAATTTCAGGAAAAAATAAGGATCCTTACTAAAACTACAATAATGTAACCAAAGGTTGCCAAAAATGTCTTCATCGCTTATTCTAAAATTCCAAATGTTTAAAAAATAAATGTCCACCCGTCCGAAGCCGGGACGGACCGCTAGTTATCTATATCCAGAAATACTTGTCAATCTTAGGTGGAATTGAAGTGATATTTGACTTAAACAAACAAGATATTCGGCATAATGGATTTTCTCTGAACAGTTCTTTCATTTCTTACGCTGTATTTTAGTAACACCAAGCGAAATTCGGTCAGATGTCTGACTTCAATAAAAAAAACACAAACTTTTTGTACTAGACTTATTGTATATAACAAAAATTCAGGCGTATCCCTAAAAAACAGAAAGCTAAACTTTTCTTTCACAAACGAGCATTGACAAAAAATCCATTCACGTTCTGTAAAGTACACACTAAGGCTTCAAATGTTGTATTCTTTTTCACACCATTTATTTATTTGTTTCGCCACGTACACGGAAATCCACTTTTCTTTCCGTACGTCTAGACTAATGGAAACTTTACCTGGATAAAGATTAAAAGGTAAAGTGAGTATTTATAATATATTAGAACAATTATTTTGAAGTTATATCTGAGATTAATCGCAGACATTTCTAAACTTACTTAAAAGAATACATTTGAAAAGTCGGTTAAAAATTAATCAAAATAAACGCGTTAGTAAAATAAAGACTAAAATTAATAAAGGATTATTTGTGAAACTATATTCATTTGTTTTTAATTTGTGGTATTCCCTTAAAAGGAGTTTCATTAAATTTCACACTTTAATTCCGTCTGACATTAGAAAATGTATTGTATTAAGTTGACCATCAATAGAAAAAATAATTCTCGAAAAAGATTTAGTATTAATCGACCAAACCATGTTGATAATTGCCGATTAAGTTGGCTTTTTTAGCGTTTCGCAAATAAACAAAAGCTGTATTTTCGCATATAACGTCACTACAATATTCCATTAAATTGCCAATCAATTTTAATTACGTGACAATTTCCATTAGGATGTGCTAGTTGGTTACTCGTGTGTCTTCCTGAATTATTGTGTAGTTTAAATCAGTCATATTGTACGCATTTGCATTTGTTATTACTATTATAATCAATCGATTTCAAAGTTAGCCCTTAAATGGACGATTTTTGTTTCACGTTTTAAAAAAATATATTTGTGTAATAGACATGCATTACTGTCTAGGAAAAATGAGTAAAAAAATCTAGACATGAATTTACTATACTTTTTTTGCAATAATGTGAGTGTTGTTTAAAAACAACATTGTCCTCTAGACATGAATTTACTATACTTTTTTTGCAATAATGTGAGTGTTGTTTAAAAACAACATTGTCCATTTAAGGGTTAAATCTTACATTTGTAATCTACATTAAGTTTAATGATATATCCTATTACGTATTAATCCCTATTTATTATTGTAATAATCACTCGTAAATGGTAACTTTAATTTAAAAAATCTAAGCTCATAATATTTATTATTATCCAAAAAAAACTCAATTACTTAAAATAAAAATGTTCTTGCAATTACCATTATTTTTTGAGGTCAATGCACTTAGACCTACGTACATATGTCACGCTCAGACAAAATAATAAATTAAAGTAATGTGTATTATAACAATTGTATTATTTATTTTATTTTGCACCAAAATATAATACATATTTAGTTTTTATTTTCCTTTTGTTGTTTAATCCTTATTTATCACCACGAATTCTCCTTCAGTTAATCTTAAAGACGTATTTCAAATGAAACAAAAGCAAAACAATAATAAAACAAACGAGTTACCACACAACACGGGAAAATAATAAAAAAAGTACTCACGGTTCACCTTGAGGCAAATTTAATGTGACACTTCCCCGCACATCGTTCCCAAATTTAACGTACCCAAGTAAACCCACCAAAGAATACAGCAACGCAACAAATGTCATTGTAAAATTCAAAATTCCCGGGCAACCAAGAAAATGTTCCGGATGAGCCATCTCGTTTTCAACTGGCATTACTACATTTATTCCTTCCATTGCGAATATTGCTGTACTTAAAACAAGAAAAAATGCATAATAAATTATATCACCAGATAACAGATGTCGGTTTTGAATTTGTTCCTTAAACTAGTATTAATATAAAGTCATTATCAATTATTAAATTCAAATTAGTGAATAGGTAAATGATTTAAGACAGAAGTTTCAAAGGCAAGTAATCGCTTTGACTTGAAGAAAACACGACCTGCGTGAATCTAACTCGACAAGGTTAAAAAACAATCGTATGTTTTAGGGGACAAACAAAGAAATATTTATTCAAATAAGGAACAAGATTCAAATAGAACGCAAGCCAATCAGCCGTAAGTCACTATTTAAAAGTCAATCTCTAGTCAGCATCTGTCCAATAAAATTAATGTTGAACAGTCCGGCGACGTTTCCATAAAGTATAAAATTAGTTACGACGAGAAGCTTGTAAACCTGAAAACGTGACTTTCATATTAATTGCTTTTGATTGTCTCACAATGTAACCTTCATTTAGAGCTTAGGTTAGAACTTTCCAAACACAAATTAAGTCACACGAAGCAGTTTTTCGCGGGTGTCCTGGAACTATAGAAGTTTGGCGTTAGTGATATGTTGAATTTGATCAAGACCTAATATAAAATTGCCGAAATTAAAAGGAAGAATTACTGTAATGTTTTTGTTTACGTAAAGTCATATAAAACTATAGAAATAAAATAAAATAAAAATAAAATAAAATAAAAAATAAAATAATTGAAATGTCAAGATTTCTCAAAGTGGTCTATCTCATAGGCTTTGAGCTAACTTCGAGTTTATATCTAACCTAATTTTCAAAGTTAGTAAAGCGATGAATATAGAGCCTAACCCTTTTAATAATAAACCAGACTCTATGTAAAGTAATTATCATAAAATTATCAAGGTTAACCAAATTTTTAAGAAACTACCAAGTTTTTAATTTTGAAATACTTTTTTTAACACTAGGTTTACGGGCGTTTTCTATATACCTACTTCTACTAAAACGCGTCAATTTGACGCATATCGTAGAGATAGGTATACCATATAGACAAGTTCAGTAATTCAACACTTTTAAAGAAAATAGACTTCAATTTATATTTCCCTCGATCAATGAATAAAAGTCATACAAAGAGATAAAATAAAAATTGAAACAGTTTTTGGTAATTCTCTGATAAAAGTCAAAATGCGTCAAATTGACGCGTCCCGTAAACCTAGTGTTAATAAGTAGATTTTTAATAGTATATGTGGCGGTCGATTCTTCGAAAATCTTTACTACGAAATTTGGGGTTTTGATGTTTATTCTGTCAATGTCATCTTTCTTGTGTTTTTATCGGTTCTTTTTATTGTCACAATGCATTGTGATAATTATCTTTTTAATCCTCAATATTATTTCACATAAGTTTCTCTAAATATATAATAGAAAAAATACATTTTAAGGAATGCATGCTATAAGGTACTTGGAGAAAGATTTACATTTAGAGTACAATCGTGGCTTGTGCATGCGAGGAAATGATTATCAATAAACCTGCATGTAGAGAGTTAATGCGCAATATTCAAACACGTTATGGCTGCTTGATGATAATTAGAGATCATCCCACTTCTGGCACCAAATATTGCTGCTATTTCGCAATATATTATATATTTGAGTCCGTGCAAAAGAAAAATCCACTTTTCGCTTTTCAGTTTTTTATTAGGACTGCTTGACATTGACAATCGTATTTTTTATAAAACGTTATGTAATTTATAAAAATCAAAAGGAGGTTGCGATCGCCAACACACGTCTTTAACAGTTCAAACCATTTATTTGTCAGTTGTTATAACTGACAATCCTTTTCCATTACTTCTTTTTATTTTATTAATGGTTTCAGATATATAATATACTAGCTGTTGCCCGCAACTATGTGTGCGTAATAATGAATGAAATAAGCTTAAGATGATTTATACAAACTTTCATCCCCAATTTTATCCCCTTAGGGGTGGAATTGATCAAAATCCTTTCTTAGCGGATGCCTACGTCATAACATCTACCTGCATGCCAAATTTCAGCCCGATCCGTCCAGTGGTTTGGGCTGTGCGTTGATAGATCACTATGTCAGTCAGTCACCTTTGAGTTATATATATTTAGATTAAATCAATTCTGCCAAAAGTCGAGTATTAGAACAGCCCAATAAGAAATTATAAAATTTTAATTCACACATAACCCTCAACAAAAAAATAGTTATCTAAAACTGTATCTAGAAACATAATACATTTCAATAGTTGTTCTATGCGGATCTGAGGCCTAGATAGTTATTAATGTAGCTATATTTCCATTATAACAATTAAACAATAATTTGTAAGATTATTTAATATTGACAATTTAATTGACAATATTAAATATCAATACAAAAGCCTCCTCCCTTTAAAACAACGTTTGCATTTGCCTTTAATTAAAAATTGGGATGTTAAAAGAATTCTTTGATCCCTATAACAATTCAGATAAGAATTAAGAAAAAAGCGAATTGATTGACGAAAAATCTATCAAAGAAAATAAGATAAATATCCTTGTCAAAAAATTCCTTATAATGTCCGTAAACAAAAAATAAATAAATAGGTATCTTACATCTCAGAAATCCAGCAAATAATCAATATCAAAGAAATGAGAAAACTGATCAGTTCTAATCTTAGCGTCAATAAGATTCTCTTGGAGTCTTCACAAGTATTTTTCCATACTCATATTACTGTATTACGTTTATAATCTAAGTAGGCAGCATATTTTCTCCATTTAAATATTAGAATTTCAATAAAATAAACAAATGAACTCAGAAAATAATCCTTCTATGATAGAGAACGATTGGACAAAGATGTAGTATTGACGTGTATCATACTGTATAACGACCGGATTAACCGGATTATTAAAATTAACTATGTGTGATAAGTTCAGAAATTACGTTCGAGCAGAGTCACTCAAAAAATAGTTGGCTTGCATTTTGACCAATGATAACAATCAATTGCAACTGTTTAAGTCACTTAGTGTCATTACGTTCTGTTACACGCATTTATAAGAAATCGTTTCAATCGTTACTTATTGATATATAAATAACAGTAAGAAAAAATGCAAATTAATGTTTCAACTAATAATTTGATATTATAAGTATATGTAACATATTACTAATATATTTTATTTTGATCAATTCCTAATGTTTAAAGATTTATTATGTATTAATAAATGCATGGAATAACGTGCATTTAAGTAAGTTTTAGTGTCAAATATAAGCACAGTATAGACAGATAAATATTTATATGATCATAAAAAAAATTGCTTAAAAGTACTTACCTAATAAACATAGGCCATTCCCCGACATTCGCCGTCAAACTCCTCTGCGATATATCAGGTATATCGGTCAAACAATAGTAACATGTGATACAGACTGTAATGCCAAGACAGGCATTGGCGAACACTGAGAATGGCACAAGAAACTTCAAGTAACGAAATTGCGTTATCAACATTAGAGGTAACAGGAGTATGAGACAAAATATCTCTATTGACAACTTTTTCTCGGGTAAAAAATGATCACACAGCTGAAACAAAAACTAGACTAGATGTTTTGGAATTGATCAAAGGGTTTTATACACACAATAAAAGGATTATTTATGAGTGTAATCGCATTCCCTCTAAAATTAAGCTAGAGCGCAGTCCATAAACGAAAGACAGCTGCCTAATATCTATCATGAGTCTAATATGATTACTCTATTTAATTCCCCTAAATGACAATAAATGAATTAAGTCATAAATAAATCTCACATCTTTTATAGAAGAAGCAATAAACATAATGTAAATACTGGTTCCACCTAAACATACGCCAGCCATCGAATAATCCATAAAATATCTGAAAACAGAATAAAAATTAGGCCCAATTTATATGAGAAAATTTTCCAGTAATTGATCACTTAAATCTTGTTCTACAATTCTATATTCCCAATTGTTTTACATGTAATATTAAATTGTACATACACATATGTATATCATAAAGTATATTAATAAATAATATTCAAAAATATCCAAAACAAAATAAAGCATTATAATTAGAGATGTGCCGATTATGACTTTGGCCGACTAGCCGAGTAGTCGGTTGTAAATAAGCCGACTAGTCGGCCGACTAATCGGCCAAGCCGACTACGGTTTAGGGGATTCCCGTGGCGCTTCGTTTACAGCTGATTCGCTACAATTTCAGTCACTACTGACATGTGGACAAATATAAATAACAAAAAAAGTTTCACAGCTCACTAGTTTGACGATAGTTTCAAATATCATCACGCAGTATTGCAATATATGTCATTAAATATTATGTTGATTTGTTTTTTAATTAAGATACTAATTTTGTTTGATAAATGTCATCAATATATTTTCTTTACAAGGAAGTAACACATACATTTTATTGAGAAATAGACACAAAGTAAGAAGCCGGATAGTCGGCGCTTTTTATCGATTAGTCGCCGACTAGTCGCCGACTACGATAATGGCCGGATAGTCGGCTTTACCGACTAGTGGCCGACTAGTCGGAACATCTCTAATTATAATATTACAAAAGGATTTCTACTCAAAATATTGTACGTAGTTTATAATTTGTATAAAAATTATATGTACATAGATTATTTACTGACATAATTTAAAATAATTAGAGATTTAATAGTCTTAATAGTTAATTAGACTAATAATTTTGAGAACTTTCCTAGATTGCATTGATTTTATGTAGTTTTAAGTTAATATTAAATATATTTCATGCTATGAAAATCGTTTATTAGCATAGGCACTAAAGGCGTGCACTTGCTCATCGTTAGACTCTACCGTGACTTCGGAAAGGCGTATGGCGAGAAGAGTTTCACAAGAAACTCACCAATCATAGCCTGTACATAAAATAATAATAATAAAAAAAAACTGAATTTTCAGAAAATTCAGAAAAAAAAAGTGATAAACAATTTATAAATCAGATTACACAGTGGTTACAATAAATGTCAAATTAATAACATATATGTATATAAAATACATATATATGTCCAATTTTGCTAGATTTTGTATTAAAAAAGTTACGTGCATTTTTTAGAAATAAATTGAACTAAATTGTTATTCAAATCTGAAGCCAAATACAAAAGGTTAAACATAAAACAAAACAAAAGCAGGATAGAAAAGATTCGAACGTTCAGCTGTTTTGTTCACCAGAAAATACAAGTATGTTAATCCATAAATAATAGGTATTTATACGCTCATGTCTCCATTAATAGCATGCTTTAAGTTGAGTTTTCAATATAAAAGAAAAGATTGGTAGGTAAATATGTACCGAACAAAATTCGAATAACCACGAAGTCTTTTGGGTCCATGTTTGAATACGGCTTCACATGTATCCGCATAACTGAGCGAGGGCTTTTGTACTTCTTTGCATATTTCTTGAGAAGTTCTGACCTGAAAACGTATGATTATTTATCTATTTGACAAATAAGATAGGGGTCCCTTCCTGCAGTCTTGAAAAGGGTTGAAAAGAAAAGGTCTAAAGAAATTAATGAAATATTCTACGTAGGAGTCGTTTATGTAATACCGAAAACAGAATTTATTCATGCCCAATAAAACTCCAAAATTGTGTTTGTAGTCAATTTTGATATTAGCTTTGATAATTATTGAGGAGCTCTGCGACCTTTTGAATTTAAAAAATATGAGGATTTTCAATTTAAATATAGATTTGTTTTCGGTTATTCTAGAACGTGACTTAACGACAATCATTGCGGTCGCGGCCAGTTTGTTGAGCTTTCGAAAAATCAAGTTCAAAATAATCAAATTAAACACATTAGTAAGCATATTTTTCTTTTATTTCTTTTCTTTCTTTTTGTGATAGAATTGTACTCTCACTAAAATCATATCACTATCAGTCATAGTTGCACTTAAGTCAATACATATTAGTATCTCTCTAATAATTGCCTCATTCAATATCGTACAAATGTTGTGATTATATTAGGTAGGATGAGAAACAACATGACAGACCCACACTACAATATTAGTAAATTCCGTTTTCGCAAATGAGAATTAATTTGAATGCATCAATTACCAACTTGTGGTTGCTTTTAGTTGCTTATGATTTACGAATTTTGGTGGCTAACAAGCCGCATGCGGGTATTTTCCGCATGCCATGTCCAATACCACACTTTACGAATGTAAATGCAGAATCTGCAGTTGTATTTATATACGAACTTTAACACATGTGATATAGAATTCTCCCGCATTCCGCATGCGATTTTTATTGCCCAATAGAAGTTTAACATTTTTATGTAATAAATATTTTATCGCATAAATACGATTAGAGTTTCCTTATTTTGTTTTAAATATAAACAAAAGGCTAAACGAATTTTATTAATAAATTTTGATACAATAATGGAAGATTGCGAGAAAAATATTTGTATATTTGATGTTAATGGATATCAATGAAATAAATCCAAATCCAAAATAAACGTAGTAATATTGAAATATTCGAGAGATCGGTAAAAGCGTAAATGAAATTCTAAATATAAAAAAAGAACATTGGAAATATGTGATTTATTTATTTATCGAGAGTATTTAGCGAGTCCAAACATACAAGTATATTGTCTGGTCCTATTATCATGGTAGGATATATAAAATCGCAATTTTACGGGAGAACCATTTAAAGTTGTTATTGTGTGTAAACAAACTTTTATTGTTTCTTCGTTGTTGTATTGAGTATCTCAGTAACAATTGAGAAAATGTTAATTTGTTTTTCTATGAGATGGAAAATTATATTATGAACCTATTTTGGCAAAAAAAAAAGTCAAAATTAGTTTCAACGATGTTAATAGAATCCGACGATATTAACCAGGGGTAGCCAAGCTTCTAGTCATTTTCAGAAATTAAATACAAATGTAAAAGGTTTGCAAAAAGGGTATTAAAAAAATGTTTCACTTAGTCTTTCATATTTGTTGTCAGTAATTTAAAATACGTTTTGAAATACACACGAAAAATAATATATTTTCAAAAATATAATAGCACAAAAATGAAAAGGGAACTCGGGTTCATTTATCGAGAGCCACAAATAATCCTTTAAAGAGTCGCATGTGGCTCGCGAGCCGCAAGTTTGCCCCCCTGATATATACAAAAAATTCATACTCACTAATATTTGTACACAATGTGTAGCAATAAAGGCCACTAGAAACGTTCCTATAGTCCCATAAACCAAGCCAGTGTGCTTGAAAGCAGCCGGCATGGCTAATAAACCGGACCCTAAAGATGATTTTAGCAAATGAAAAAATGCACCAACTGTCCTGTAAAGAAATTCATATAGGTATATAAAGAGTAATGATGGTTATTAACAGAATCTGCTGTCACAGGATATCAGTATAGGATATCAATCACTTACATGTATTTCATAGTGGAAGTATATATACCTACTAACTAAATATAGGTATAACTATGACGTGTATTAAGTTGATATAGTACACACGGCTGCTTAAATATCACTTAAATATCACATTCAAGCTTAACTTATTATTAAGTGTTGTTTTATGCTACAAAAAACTTGAAGAACTCATAATTTTCATATTAATACTTAACCTATAGACGTTTTTTTGTGTTACCTACTTATGTTTGTGTAATTTTTTTTACATAAGACAGAATCTGATGTTACACGAAAAATATCAACAGCTGAATTTGACATAATGTTACATTTACTCTTTGAAGTAGAAAATGTCGTCTACAAAATACATGAAAGGGTGAACATGAATACCTATCTTCAATGAGAATGTATGAATGTATATTATATGTGTAAAATATATACTTACGATGTCGGATGAGCTACATTCCGGTTTGCAAATGGATCATATTCATTATCTGTCTTTATTTTCGAAATTGCATTATTTCCATTGATAACAACAGATGTTATTGGCGCTTCTTTACTTGTGATTTGTTGTTTACTTAAAATAAATAGAAGTTGTTTTAATCTGGCAACTCACGGATGTTGTTTTGTTTTGTATTCCTACTCTATATACTTATTGTTCCGTACCAAATTCATAGGTAATTTTTTCCCCTATTTATTGTTTATTTTTGCTGGCTGGCAACATTCCTGTTCCCCCCGCCACCTTATTTCGTCCCGATGGCAGCGCCCTCTCGGCGACAGTGTGTGTAACTAGGAACAACCTCGTGAACGCACGCGCTCGGATCACCGCCGACAAATAAATCGTGCATCATCACCATTACAACGTAATCAAAAGAAGAATCGACTAATACAATAAATCAGCACCTATGTTCGCTCCGGAGACGACAGTGGAAGAGAGGGAAAGCCGAGCCCATCGTGAGTACCCCTTTCTTTTCCATTCTTGCATACTGTCCGTCAGCCAGCATTGTATATCACACACTTATATTTCTGATTATTTCAAGACAATATCGAACAATAAAACAAATGAATTTAAAATTGAAAATAATTAGCTTAGTTTAAAAAAAAACTACTATTTTGATTCAAGTTAATCAAAATAAAAACGATTGTAAGACGCGTAAATAGTATTATAAGGAATTATTATTATAAACATAATTAAGAATACATATAGGTGGTGAATAATAACATAAATGAAATCAGCAGTGATTTGTTTAGGACTTGAAGCAGGTTTTATAAAGTCAATGTTACTTTCGGGGTATTAAAATGCAAATTGGGCCAATTATTTTGGCGTTAATGAGTGTTCCTGTTTATTTTAATTATTAAGATTATTTACTCGATACATATCACCGAGGTCTATTAACATAGTAAGATCTACAAATTGCAATTTTACAGGAGATTAATTTAAAGTCGTTATTGTACATAGTTTGTTTGTGTAGATTCTTCGTTGTTGTATTGAGCATCTCAGAAACTATTGGGATTATTTTTTTCCATGAGATGGAGAATTATATTTTGAAGGTATTTCAAGAAAAAAAAAATTAAAAATGTAGTTCTAAGTTAATAGTAGTCGACGATATAATTAATGATTAAACGAACTTATCTGTGCGTGAAGTTCTATCATAATTATACGATAGTTTTCGTCCGACGAGATTGGCATCTATTTACATTGTCTTATGCCAATCTCGAGTACAAAAACTTAAGTATAATGTATATATAACGTGAAAGGAAATAAAATCGTGTGTATATCTGAAAAATATCTATAGCAACACAAAACGAATTAGTCTCCTTCATCCCTTGTCTCAGTTCAATGACCAAGATACGATATTTGCAAGCAGGTCACGTTGAATTTGAATAGGAAACGTAAGTACTAAGTATCCATTATGGTCTTGGAAAATAGGAAGTTTTATATTTATAAATGTGGAAATTGTGTGACGAGGCGTATAAAAGGGATTTGGAAAATTAAGCAATTGATTTTCAGTATGTTACCATATGAGTGAGTATGTATTACGATGTAAGTTTTTTGTTTTGTTATAAAATAAATAAATACATCATATAGCACAAAATTTCTAAATGCATTAAGTTCACCTTTTGCATTTTTAATATTGTATGTTTCGAAGGTGAAACTGTTAAAGAGTAAACATATATAGGTAGGTACTATTTCATAAAAATTAAAAAAAAAACACATGAAAACTAGTTCCAGCCTCTTTTGTTCCTTATATTGCATAAGGAACAAAGAATTACAAAAAATATTTAAAAAGTTAAAAAGAAAAGTATAGAGTAATATAATATAAAGCATAAAAGTATTTCTAATAGTTTTATTTGTTTTTCATTGTGTGGTAGTTAACCTTGCGGATACCAGACATGCAGAGTAGACGTTACGATTATAATATTTAAGTACATCACATACACATAATACAGTCTTTGTATCTTCTTCAAAATAACAGATATTTCATACTAAATACACAATAAAAAATACTGTATAAATTACGACATCTTTTATCTAAATTACAGTAAACACTCGACGCTAACGCAAATATTTCATGTTATCATTAAGTACAACAATAATTCTGCGTTTTCATGCAATTCAATTAAAATTTAATTTTACAAAAACAATATACATTTTATGCACAAAATTTATTGAGTAATTAATTCTAAGATATATTAAATAGCTAATTTAATGTTTTGACGTCAAACTAATACTCTTTGAGTGTCAAAAAATAACATAAATAAAAAACACTTACCTAGAATTATTGTCATCCATTTTATATTACAATTTAAAACATCAAAAACGCAACTATTTATATAAACAATTAACCCACTTCTAAGTGAGAAATTCGCACTAAGCACAGCGGAGCATTCGTTGCCGGTTCTTAGTTAAGAATGCCCGCGCAAATCCGATAGTTTTTCTTTTCAAACACAATGTGACCATGAAGTTGGTAAATAGAGTAGGACTTCACTAAAAGCTTTTTCTTGTCTAAAATAATCTCACTTCAATTTAGGATAGGCTCTCTATCCTTTTATATTGTAATGTATAGTATGTTTAATATATAATATATTAAAATAGTAATAATAAAAATATTAATAAAATAATAATAAAAATAAAATCATAATAAAAATATTGTAATATTTTATATTCTATGCACAAAATTAGCGTTGTGTTTGTATAAACCAATTGTTATATATGAAATATAAAATAAATGAACATAGTTCTTTTGTTTTTCAAATAAAACATTGTATCTAATAGTCTAATGTTGGATATATTTTAAAATGCATCATATAACTTCACTTGAATTCACTAAGTAAAAAACAATTCTAAATGCATGTATATATTTCTTTAATTTTAAATACATATTAAAAGAATAATCATACGTAGATTGTGTTATAATTGTACAGTCAAACGAACTTACCTGTAAGTGATGTTCGACTGAAATTATTTCCGTGTTGTCTCTTCCGAAGACGATGAAAGACTACTATCTGTTAGTTTCGTTTCTACACTCACTGGCATCACATAATTTTAAAGAAAGAAAATTTTGAACGCATCCCTCCTTCGTCGCGCACGCGTCTCGCTCTTCATTTATTTTAAAGACTTCCTGATTCTAAAAAAACTTGGGAAAAAACCAGGTAACTGAAACCCCAGGGAAGGGTGGGTTTCATCGTCTTCGGAAGAGACAACACGGAAATAATTTCAGTCGAACATCACTTACAGGTAAGTTCGTTTGACTGTACAATTATATCCGTGTTGTCTCTTCCTCGACGATGAAAGACTACTATCTGTTAGATGTTTAAAGAGAATTTTTAGAATCAGCTACTTATTCTCTTATTTAATCAGAGATACTTATTTAGCTCAGTTCCGCCTCTATTGGACGGTTCTAGAACCTAAACAAATTGAATTATCAGTCCTACGAGCTATGAGCTGATAATACAGCTATACCTATGTAATTCTCCTAATTCAATCCATCGGTTGATTGTATAGACCAGTCACCTTTTTATAAGGTTCTGTAATCTTTAAATAACTCAATAGAGTTGTAGTAGGCCAAATCAGTAAAATGGTTGTAGAAAGGTAGCCCAATGAAGGGTGATCTTTACTGGAACCTAAAGCTTTCAATGCTTAAAACAAATCTTAATATTATCTATATTTATGGAATTAATGGTTTTAGCACATTTATATTGGTCATTAATATCTGTCTAATTACTCTCAATAAAATTTAAAATATATATCATTATTATATCCCAGTTATAATGAAACCTAGGCTTAGTAGGTCCTAATATATAGAATCCCCTAAATAACCTTTTAATGCTATGATCCTTATCCACATGCGGACCTAACACCGATGACAAGTCATGTCTAATTGAATTCATGGCTCTATATGACATTCTTTCATGAAACTTTGTGTTAGGTAATTTATAATAACTGTAATGTTTGCAGTAATAGGATCAATGTTAATATACTCACAGCAGTTGAGCTAGTTTTTCACGTGTTACCTGAATATTTAATTCATCATAACTTCAACAGCTTCTTTGTTGATACCACAACTCATGAATCTCTGTCGGAGAGTAGGTCTACTCTCAATGATAAATTCCTGTGATAGTGGATATGAAAATTGTAAAAAATCAAAAGCAACTAATTTATATGCACCTGGGCGTGGGTACCAAGTAACATATTCAGAACATTTTCTAATGTTCAAGAACAAATATATATTTGGATGTCCATGTATTATAATTTTTATGTAATATCTTCCATTTCATTTTCCTTTTATGTTTCTAATCACTCTTCTAGATTCAAAGTAGCATTATCTTTTGTATTGATATATGAAATGAGCATCCCATGTTATATAACACACACCACTGTCAAATACCTTAGTAATTTTGAGTGAACTCTACATCCCCTGAGCGGTTCATACTCATATGACACATCAGACACAATATCTATTCTTAACAAAATATTACAATCATGAAATGTTTGACAAAATCCTTAAGGCCAAGGCAGCTTTCAATTCTACAGTGTTGATATGAAGACTAGATTAAGATTCTGTCCTGTTCTGTAACCCGAAATGGCGCCCCCCTGTCTTTGAAGCACCTGAATATAACTCCATAGAGAATCTGTTACTTCTAGTCTGGCACAAGCCTTAGGTAAGGACATAATTGCATTACATTCATTTATATATATATATTACTCCTTAAGAGACATAAATATACTACCCTGTTCCTTACAGTTGTTTTGTATATAACATGCCATACTTTATGGCTGGACATATAGATATTAGTTAGTGTTCCTATGACACAAGATAAGAATCTAATATAAATAAATATCTGTATTATTATTACTATAATATTTTATTATTATTTTTTTTTACTTTTTAAAAGGATCAACTTCTATTTTTGTTTCAATATTTATTCTTATCAAATTTAATAATTTGATAAAGATTCTAAAAACTTTGAACAATTACTTCTTTTATCCAGTATATGTATGTATGTATGGAAATAGAGATATCCTTGGAATTGAGTACAAAACCAAAAAATGCATATTGCTGAGGCGGTCAAAAATTACCATTATCCTTAAAGTTTGATCTAATTGATCAAAACATTCAGTATAAGATTAGATATAATAATAAAATCATCAAAATGTTGTATTAATTGAACATTCTTCATTTCAAACTTGAAATTACTGTTAGTGTTTTAGTAAGCACATAAGATGCTGAACACACAGGGAGTACATTAAATTGATACAATTTGTCATCAAAATGAAATTTTAAATATTTGCTATGTTCAAAAGCAATATCTATCATGTAACAGGGATTTTCTAATTCCAAAGATGCTATTAGCCATCTTTTTATACTAATTTGCACACAGTACAGTAAACCTCTAACCTAAATGCTCAGTTAGCACCATTCATTGAGATTTTTAAAGTATAAATCTCTAAAAAAAACATGCTTGAACAAAATTGTCCCCATACAGGCTTACACATCTCAATGGCTCCTAAAATTTATTAATGAAGTTAAATGACTTTGTAAAAAAGAAATTCTTCAAATTAACCTTCATTTGGTGTGGTGAATTTATAAACGGTATTTTATAACCCTCATTCACGACGCCTCTGTTGGAAAGATGGCCTCCTATCCTCCCTCTTGTGTTGTGCTCCCAATCTTGCTCCTGTCACACTACCAACTTTGTTACGCAGTGGGGGAGGGCTCAATAGCTAAACTTACCTTCTTAAAGATAGCTGAACTAGATTCGGGATAATACCACAGTAGGTTTGAGACTGTTTGCATTTTTCTAGTAATTTTAATTCTCTCATTTAAGTTTTTACCAAATAGTAAGCTATTTCGGTCCTCTGCTAATTACTCTCTCATTTCCTTATTCAAGGTAGAAGATATCAATTGCCCTTTGGCAAAGATGTCTGTGTGAAAAGAGTCATATACCTACTATATTATCTTTGAGGTGTCGTTTACATATTCTATGACATTTACTTTTTGTAATTCCTTTCTTAATAAAGGAAACCATATGTCTACAATTCCTCCTTAGTATTTCACCTTCGACCTCTGAAGATACAATTTTGGGTCTATCGCATCCTTAGTCGCCTGCTGTTCCTGAATATCCTGGCTAATCACCTCATCGTCCAGATCCAGCGCCATAACATGTGGACGTCTGGCCTCCTGGTTATCATTAACCGTTGGAAGACATTGACTTACACTGAAATCCTTCAATCAAATTAATGGATATAGCCGGTATTACATGATCAATGTAATTACTAAATTTAATAGATCTAAATTTAGTTTGGTGCAACTAATTATGGAATCAACCCTATACATTCCCTCGGGATGTGTTAGATTCAATAGCCAGCATTACTTGCTTGTATAAGTTTGTGTTATAAGACAAAACATGTGCCTATCCTAGAATACCCTAGGTTCAATATTAAACAATAATTTTGCTTGTAAAAATTTATGTTATCAGCAACCCCGTACATTCACTTAGAATGTTCTAAGTTCAATAGTTAGCATTGTTTGCTTATATAAATTTGTGCTAGAAGGCAAAACATGTGGATTCCTGGAATGTTTTAGGTTCAATAATTAGCATTATTTGCTTATATGAATTTGTGCTAGAAGACAAAACATGTGGATTCCTAGAATGTTCTAGGTTCAAT
>JAPWLS010000721.1:0-241470 GCA_028551675.1 Tineola bisselliella | reverse complement strand
ACCTTTAAGTACCGACGTGCATTTTTTGTAACGTTAGTACCGACGTGAGGCCTGAGAGGCCGCTTATATTATGTATTGTTTTTTAATGAAAGTGTTGATTTAAATATTTGTTTGTGCAATATGATAGAAAATAAGGGTTTTTAAGAAAAAATAAGTATAAAAAGACAACGAACTTTATTATATTTTTAAATTTAACACTACAATCATATTTGGCTTGAATTTTGGGGGAAAATCCGACTAATAGACATAAAAAATCAAAACACAAAAAATAATCCCCTTAGAATAACAAAAAATAGTATTTCCTACTTAAGACTAATATAACTTTAAGAAAAAAATTATAGTAGGAATATAAAACTTCTGGAAAAAAAAATGTCCACAATCGAACTACCCCTTAAATTCTAAGCACAGTGAGGGCACGCTTGTTTGGCGCATTGTGAACAAATGTGCTTTTTTGCACGAATAGCACCTATATGTCAATTTTCTTTTTAGTTTAGATTGACAAAAATCTTCGCCAACGTCGTCAACCTCAGATCCGCTGGAATCTTCATCTGCGATCCAGCTCTCAATCACCCGCGTATAATTTGGATTAAATTCATTAATACCTATCCAAGGTTTCCTTGAATGATGTAAATCTGTCGCAGAACTATTTCTTTTACTTAAGAGACATTATAAAGGGATTCCGGCAGTTTGTGTTCTCCAAACCCATGTCTGTATAAACTCGATTGTGATTACCTTCTATTAAAATTATAACGTAGCCAATTTAAAATACTGCATGCGGTTTACTGTCATGTTTATTTTGATTAATTTGTAATACAATCTATCGAACATTTGCAGCGTCGGTATAAATGAATAAAAAATAAACGTGACAGTAAGCTATAAATTACTTTTAAAACTATTTCATGGAAAAAATTTGAAAATAAAAAATAATAATGTAAAAACAGATAACGGTTTCTGAAACCTACCCGTAATTATACAATTAAATATATAAATACTCGAGATGTTCCGACTAGTCGGCCACTATCGTAGTCGGCGACTAGTCGGCGACTAATCGGTAAAAAGCGCTGACTATCCGGCTTGTTACTTTGTGTCTATTTCTCAATAAAATGTATGTGTTACTTCCTTGTAAAGAAAATATATTGATGACATTTATCGAACAAAATTAGTATCTTAATTAAAAAACAAATCAACACAATATTTAATGTCATAAATTGCAATACTGTGTGATGATATTTGAAACTATCGTCAAACTCTAGTGAGCTATAAAACTCAAAAAACTTTCTTTGTTATTTATATTTGTCCACATGTCAGTAGTGACTGAAATTGCAGCGAATCAGCTATAAACAAAGCGTCACGGGAATCCCCTAAACCGTAATCGGCTTATTTACAATTCGGCTAGTCGGCCAAAGTCATAATCGGCACATCTCTAATAAATATCTTTCCCTATCCAATATCTTACTACTATTTCATTATTTATAATGTTGTATTAAGCTAGACCAGCGGTTCTCAAACTTTTTTGACGAAGGAAAAAGCCTTAATATAAATATAAAAAACTGATTTATATGTATTTATGAATAATCATATTGCAATGTAATATTACGTAATATTTAGTTGGAATATTTAGATGTAACCTTATAATCTCCCTTTGGTAGGTATTTTTTGCAGTATTTTAGTCCTAGGGTTCCGCGGAACACACTTTGAGAATGGCTGAGCTAGACTATGCTATATTAAGTTAAGTTATATTAATGTTAAGAAATATAAAACGAATTTGCAGCGCCAAGACAAACCAACACTGGATTTTGGTGCCAAGGCAACAAATTGTACAAAAAATTTCTAACAAACGTTTTATTTATTTATTTAATGGAATTGTTCCACTTACTTCCAAAAACAATTGGCAGTAGAAATAACCAAGCGTTGGTTCAACAATGCTCCAGAACACCAATGTTCATTGTTGTACTGAATGGAGACTACGTAGGGGAATTCTTCTATTTTTCCATCATTTGCTCCTATTAGGCGACGGACGCGTTTACCTATTTCAATGTAAATTACAATTATGGCATAAGGTACAGGGAAGGTCTTTCAAAGGCTCCGAATTCACGAACACACTTCTCGCTTGAAAGTAGCGGTACTACCCCGACACGGCAGAAATGACTTATGAAATGAAAATCGTTTATTAGCATAAGCACTAAAGGCGTGCGCTTGCTCTTCGTTAGACTCTACCGTGACTTCGGAAAGGCGTATGACGAGAAGAAGACCACAAGAAACTCGTAAATGACCATGACTGTAAATTTATTTATTTACTTTTAGTAATTGGACTCCCATCGAACGATTTTGATTTCGTCAAAATAAATACAAATATAAATGAAATAAATTTAATAATTATCAAATTGATTTAGCTGCTATATACTGGCATTGTCCACTTACATACTAATGTCATAATAATATATAATAAGTCTACGTGACGTAGAAGACTAGCTGTTGTATAGGGGCATTAAATGTATGTTATTTTAAAGTAGAAGAATATACCTGGTGTATCTCTTTTGTTCCTCTTCTTCCCTCTTCTTAAACGTCGCTTTCTCTTCTTATTTCTATGAGACCTTTTATGATTGTGATGATGTATTTTTATTTTAGGTTTATTGGGTTTCTTAGATCTTTTGGGTGCAGACCGTTTATTTCTAATAACACTGCCGTATGTATCAAAAAAGTCCTTTTTAAGAGTGTTCTTATGGTAGTCGTCCCTGAAATACGGACTTTCTGGGACGAATATATTTCCAATTACATCTTCAGCATTGGCATTTTCAAAATATACATTTCGAAATTTAGATTCATGCAAATGATCACTGAAAACCTTACCGCCTAATGAATTTCTTGAGTTTCCTATATAAATTTTGTGATCGAGTTTTTTAGTTATATTATGACAGTATATTAGAGAAATACATTTCGCGTAAAATATAATCGCTAATTTATTCATTTTTATTCGAAACGGTACATTTTTCGTGTTTCCTTTTTTATGTTGACATAAAAAATGTATTTATACCGATAAGGGACATTCAATTTCATGCTGGTTGAAACTTTATGGTGTTATTTATTACAGAGTTACATGTACAAAATATGCAAAAATAAAAACCAAAACCACGAGCGATTACATACTTTTCTCCACAATGCCCATGGAATACACAATGGTACTTTATTATTAATAAATAAAATAAATAAATATAATATTTCAAATAAAATTAAAAATTTATATATATGTAACATAATATAAAACCTAATAGCGTATTTTTTTTTATCTATGTCTAATGCAGCTGTTCTCAAACTTTTTTGGCGAAGGAATAAGCCTTAATATAATTATAAAAAACGGATTTATATGTATTTATGAATAATCGTATTGCAATGTAATATTTAGATGTAACCTTATAATCTCCCTTTGGTAGGTATTTTTTGCAGTATTTTAGCCATAGGGTTCCGCGGAACACTACTTTGAGAATGGCTGGTCTAATGTCTTCTCTATGAATATTTAACTCTATGGTTAATTATGTTTACTTTAAATGAAACAAATTTTTACAATTTCTTATTATTTATTTAAATTAAATTAATACATTTGTTTTATTTATACAAAATCATGTTTACTCTTCATGCGACTTCAAAACTATTCAAAACCTTACATACACACTTGTCTCTCGCGTCAGTATAGTTAAGATTTCTATCATTCGACCGCACTTTAGCTAAACATCATACAAACTGCGGTCACACGTCGGACTACTATTAAATATATACTATTTTATTTATAATTCGTAGCTATGACATATATTATGATAGTCAGTCTATCACAATGGATATGTTCTGACAAATGTATTTATTCTGATATATATATATATATATATATATTCTAACAGTTTTATTTATATATCTTTCTATCATACATCTAATTCAGTAACTGGGGTACCCAGTAGAACAGGTTTCCGAACCTAGTACAGGGGCCCTTGCTATTTTTATGCACCAAAATTATTTACTACTGAACTATTTTATTTTATTTATTATATCTTATATGACCGCACTCTGGCTGAACATCAGACAGAATGCGGTGACGAGGCCGCTATAAATAAACCCGTACTTCTAATCCTTATTCCCTATTTTCTTATACGTAGCAAGTTGTACAGCGAGTTGGTGCAGTATGTCTTTAGCAGTTCCAGCCATCGCGTCTTTATCCCCAATACCGATACCAGCTTTGGACAAACGCAATACTCGACCACATTCTCGTATGTAATATTCCAAGTCGTGATCTATCCTACGACTGTCGCCTGAAATAAATATTGAAATATTGTTTATAGCAGGTCAGCATGCAAGCATACATTTGTTGTTAACACTAGATTTACCAGACCAGTCAAAATGACTGGTCTTGCAAGATCAAATTAAAGTCCCTACATTTTCTTTAATTCATCTAATCTTCTTTAATTTATAACAGAAGAATTAGTTTTATGAACTTCATATTATTATATATATACATTCGTAAATCTTTTTTTTTTGGTAGAAATAGGCATATTTAAATACGTGGTAAATCTAGTGTTAAGCTTGATAGCAGTCATGAAACTATGGATCTCCTTCTGAAAGGAAATAAAATAAATGCATACCTTGTCCACCATTTAAATGTGCTGGCATCAAACACTTATTGGTTAATCTTGCTAATTGTGATCTTTCTGAACTGAACGCTTCATCCAGGTCAAAAAGTTCCAACGGCGGGGGTGGTGGCTCACGGAATGTCGGGGGAAATACCTGATATATAAATAATAGAAGTACATCTACATAAATCGTCTTGGCAACTTGGATGTTGGACACTACAAAAGGTCAGTAAATGTTTTTAATGTGTTGAACATGTAGTTAGGAAGAAAGTTAAGAAAATATAATTCAAAGGTGTTTAGAAAGTACATTATGTGTGCTGTAATGTGTACGTCGTAGTTATGGAAATAAAAGTCTTTCTTGAGTGTGAACATTTATCTAGCTTGCTAACGACTACCAGACAGTGAGGTAGTCACGTCCCATTATACAATTCAATAAAAACCTTACAAAACTACCCTCTAATCACAACTTACATATATAACAAGCTCAAAATTTATTATATAAATAGTTCTCCACTCTGTCTGGTGTTATAAGTACTAAGAAGACAGCTGCTATCGTTAAATTGTCCCTGAAGATACACTGGGACATAAACTTAACTGATAACATCACCTTTTTATGATATTATAGAAACTTACAGCCAACTGTAGAGGAGGGAATGGTGTTTCAAACTGTGGCGCAATCAAACGCAGAGGTTCATGTTTAATTCCTAACTTCTCATAAAGCCCTAGTACTTCTGGTACTGGAACAGAACATAATATCTTCATGACACTTTTGAGAAAAGAAATTCATTGTTTATTTACAGTAGTCTAGCCCACATTTAGTCTGAAATTAAGCTAAAGTGCTACTACGAATAAATAGCTTGAAAGTGAAGGTAGTATTCCTGGGATATAGATTAACATCAGACAAAATATGGTATCGTGACTGCAGTATTAAATAAAAAAAATTACATCCAGCCAAATTCAATGAGAATAACTGCCATTTGAAGAGAGCATGTGGATGAAGACCAGTCAATCGTGGTGGTGGTGCACTTGCGGGCTCCGGCAGAGGTATTGTACTTATGTACATTATATCACCTAATGTACGGTATTCGTTTATCTGCAAATATAAATTGTCGTTACAGAAACTCGTGTTTACAATTTTAATTTCGTTCAACCGCAATCTGTCTGGTGTCCAGCTAGACTGCAGTCACACATGGGCGTAGCCAGCCATGGGCTCAGGATGGGGCAGCAGTCTAAAATAATATGTAACTAGCAAACTATTTACCCCGATTAATTTTTTTGTGTCGACTGACGACTGTCGAGTGTGAACTTTTTTATGTATATTAAGTATTGTAGTTAGTACCTAGATATTTGAGTTTTTTAGGTTTGATTAGGAACTTTATAGGTCAGAGCCAGGGTGAGGCAAGCGCTTCACCCTGGCCCACCGTGGCTATGCCCATGGGGTCACATGAGCGGATACTATAATAGTTCCACGTATAAAAAAAATATAGGCAGCAAGTAGTATCTACTCTAGTGAATCACAGAGCAGACTCATCTCGAAAATAATCATCTAAGAAAAGCTACGTACATCAGGATCCTCAATGTCAATAGAATTCAAGTGAATCTCGGTAATACCACCAAGATGATTAAATAGAAGCTCCCTAATTAAGTCATTCGATTCACATTCCAGATATTGATCAGCGAAGAAGTGTCCCGAACCAAATACGCATAGTTTACCTGAAATTAATTAGTAGAATATGCAAATATAGTAAATATTATTAGATCAATCAATTTAAGCGGGAAATATGACATTAGTGACTGTCTAGACTGGACAACGTAAGTTTATCGGTATATATTAACATATAGGAAATTATTTAAAATTATCGAGTCGTTGAAGTGAAGCCGAAGCGACCGCACGTATCCTGATGATGCCACGTGAAGTGGCGAAACGCATCGAGACAAATTACTGAATGTTGTAGCGGGAATTATAAGCAAAATAATTTTAAATAATTTCCTATAATATGGATTTCCGCAAAGTAACGCTTGAAACAACTAATTATATATTAACATAGTTTTCTAGTAACTGTGATTTAAAGATGCTTACCACCAGATTTATCAGACGTATACAGGGAAGCAAGTGGTCTCTTTACAGGATAACAAACATCGCTGCTAGTTAAAATTGGTACTGACGGCTTCTTAACGTTCAACGTTGCTCCATATGGATAAACAAAATTCGGTGTGGCTGGTTCTTCTCTAAAAAACATATAGAACGATTATGCCTCTGAGGTTCCATAATTTGGATTTGAATGAAAACGAAATTTGAAAAATAATCCCCTAATTTTTTCAGCTTGTAAAAGTTTTGAAAAAAATATTATAAAATACTGGCAACACTATTTAATAGACAATTAAGCATAGACACACTCCTCTATTTTAAGGTCTTATATAAAAGAGGTGAATTTAAAAATCTTGTAGTGAGATCTCAGACTAACAGAAGACATATATTTTACATACATATAATCATTAGATTCACTGCTATAGTTCGGCAATTTCATAATAGCCTTCATGAGTCCCCTATTCAATATGCCGTTGGAAATATGACACTGTTTCGGATGATAAAATTTATGATACTTCGCTCTTACGACGCAATCTGAAACAATACGTCAGTTGTAATGACTTTGAATTGGTCTTGACAGCTTCACCAATGAGTGTACTCTATGTCACCACGCCATCATGTGTGATTCAGGTGATTGCTAGTTGCAAATATTGTTGTGACAGTAGGTATCAAAGAAATAAGATATAAAATTAAGGCTAGTCGCTAATATAATAACACTCAATATATAACGGCTTTGATATTATTGGTGAAAAATACTATGTCACTATAAATTAAATATTTTATTTTGGGAAAGGAGATTTTTCGCATATTGTCAGTTTAATATTTATTTTTGGGACAGCCACTAGTGTGAATGTCAATTTTTTTGTATTTTAAATAGTCAGATAACAGGTTTATTATATAGTACATATTCACTTCTAATATTTTACTCCATTGAATGATATTGAAGCTAGTTCCCTAGTTTAAATAAAGAACTTTTAAAAAAAACTAGATGAGCGTTTTAGTGTTGGCCAAGCCAAGTTAATCAAGTTCACTGACCTATTTCGAATAATAATCAATCTACCTTACCATTATTAACAATAACACCATATTCTTCCAAAAAGAAGTTAATGTTTGTATTCATTCTTTCCTCTCCGCCATCAGACATGAGCACCAGGACAGCATCACCTCGGTCAACCACCTTCTTCATGCATCCGAGCTCATCATCCGTGAACACATTCTGCGGACCAGCTACCACGAGGATTTTTACGTCCTCCACGATATTAGATGTTAACGCATCACGATTTCTAAAAAACCAATACTGCACAATTTAATTTTGTAAATCACTAAACTTGGAGTTTATCAAAGGGTAGTGGAGCCCTGTAACTGTGTTTCAAAATTAGTAGCCTAAAACCGCTTACTTGAAGTGGAACAAAATCTTCTGTCCTGCCTGTATAAGCAAATTCAAATAAAAATGACAATGTAAGGGAAGTACCACCACTCAACTTAACTGCTACTTTGATACTAGACACTAACAAATACTTACATTAAGACTTTCCAAGTACTTTTCAATTTTCTATGTAATAGTTTATAATTTTCGTTAATTTTAAACAGTTCATTTTTTGATACATCAAATAGTATTGTGTTCACTGCCGATTTCATTTTAAACACTTTAAAGCGCTTCTTGATAGCGCTCTGTCTTACCCACAAACTATGCACTGTAAGTGTAAACACTAATTCGAAATCGTAATGTATACACTAGGTCATAATAGAACCTAATGTTAACATAGCCCTTAGATTTATTTTCTCAACATTGTCACACTTATATTTAATCTTATACAATGTTTTGACGTTAGTTGCTTGGCAACGACTAAAATAAAAATTAAATGTCGCGCGGTTGGGTGACAGCTGTCAATTAGATGGATGCGTTCATAGTTCGGAGAAAATATGGGTGCGTTCAATTTATGAATACTTTTAGAAGAAGGCCCTTTAAGTATTTTCATTGTTTAAGATCAATTTACACCAAGCCGAAAAATAAAACAATATGTAATATTAAATTATGTAATATATTTTTTTGTTATTTACAAAACTCAGACATAAATTCATTCATATGCATACGTCTAATCTTAAAATACAATTGCAACTACTAAATTACACCGATCTGTCATATCGCTGGGTCCTATTACCATAGACGGAAGTAACATTTTGGCAATTTTCATTTTTATCAAATACCTTCAAAATGAAAACATTTTCTCAATGGTTTCTGAGATACTCAATACAGGCAGTCCTCAATTACGTCGTTTCGAGTTACGTTGAACAATTGTTTGACACTATTCCTCAAGCATACGTCAATTGTTTCGATTTCCGGCATAGGAGAATTCACTTGTCGCGGAGTTTTGTTCCTCGAAACACGACTTTGTTGTTGCAACCATTGGATCAAAGAGTTATTGCGTCTTTATATTCGTCTTTATCGTCTATTATCTTTGAACCTAACCCTTGGGTTTTACATGTAAACATATTAAAAAATATGTCTCAACATACGTTGTTTCGATTTGCGTTGCTTATTCCGAGAATAAACCTAACCTAACTTGCCGTAAGTATGAGGACTGCAATGAAGAATCTACACAAACTATGCACAATAACAACTTAAATCGCTATGTTGTAAAATTGCGATTTTATAGACCCTACCATGTTAATAGGACCGGAATATATAACTTTTTTCTATATAATAATAAATCTACAATTTTAAACATAATATTGCGTTTCATGACAAAATATAATATAAAAGGACGTTGTACTACATTTAAATAACAAAAATATTACATATGGACATACGAACGAAATGTAAAATTAGATAATATGTCAAAAACAATGTTATCCTGCGAATTTAATATTTACAATCGAATTGTAGGTATGTAAGCGATAGAAACAGAAACGATTGTAGTGTCGTGAACGGCAAAGGAGATATCTGTATCTCTTTCACACATGCCTCAACTTCGACACGATAAGAATATAATTATCCCTTTCCAATGATTGTTTCTTACAGTCCAAAGTCCGATCTGTATCCATTCGTGACTACATCCAATCATAGATTAGTAAAACAGATAGGACACTATTAGCTAAAAAAAAGAGATACTTAAAAATTTTTACTGAACCGTATGTATGCACTTTATTTAAATATCCATATGAAATAAATTCGCTTGAAATAGATTGTGTAATTGCGTTTTAAAAAATAATTTTTCATAAAAAATGTCATATTTACAAAATAAATCTATACATACAGGGTGTTTGAGAACATACTTGAAAATACAAAGTTAGCACTGTTTGTATCAATAGTTTAATAAATATATCATCGGAACACACCCTGTATAAATAAAATTACCAAAAAAAAAAAACATTTAGTAGGAATGGATTCAACTTAAATATAAATATTGTGTAATTTTGTGAAATAATAATAATACGTATATTTACATAAATTTTGAGCTATTTTTGAGCAGATAAAATTAAAGATTTGATTTTTAAAATATAATTTAACAGCTACTTTATCTTAATAATAATAATAAAAAGATATTTTTATAGATCACAAATCTCATATCATGAGCATTATTCTTTGAGTCACTAGTTCCACCCAAAAATATGTCTTTATTTGATAAAATTGCAATAAAAATTACGAATTTAAATGAATCAATCGATAAATGAATTAAGTCCCAATTACAATTCCAATTTTAAATATTTAAACAAAATTAAATTTCAAATTTCGAATCTAATTTTTGAACAGTAATTCTAAATTATAACAGAATTTCAAATTTCGAATCTTATTTTTGAACAGTAATTCTAAATTATAACAGAATTTCAAATTTCGAATGTAATTTTTAAAAAGTAATTCTAAATTATAACAGCATTTCAAATTTCGAATTGCAATTGAAAAATTCCAAAAGTTGAGTGTCAAACGAACTCCTCCATAGCATAATCATAAAAAGCCCATGTCCAGTGCATTGTATAGAGCGGCTAAGTCCGAATGACCGGATATCCTCCAGAACGGGTAATTTTTAGCTTTGGCTGCGGCTTCCTCGTCACGCCCATCGCCGATAACCACATATGTGCATCGATCACCGAAACGTTGTTTAATTTTTTCGAAGCAAGTTTCTTTTCCTATAACAAAAACAATAATTAACTCAATACGTAAACAAAACTTAAGTGTATAAGAATCAAGTAAGAAAACGCACCGGTTTTGGTTGCAGAAAATATATTATCAATAGGGAACGCGTCACCCAAACCAAACAGCATGACCTTAGACAGTGCTGGCACTAACTGTGTCGTAGTCACTAACACGTTGACACAATTCTCTCTGAAAACAACACACATTTATAAATTGCTAATGGGCATAGAAATAACCAAACGATAAAATCGCTCATGTGACAACCCTAGAACAACTCAGTCGATAAAACAGAAACGACAAAACAAATGAGTTTTGACGGCTGATGCTAGGAATAAAATTTTCCCTCCAAAACTGTGAAAATTAAAAATGAAATTCGACTTGACTATTCTATGTAAGTAGAGAATACTGATAAATCGATTTCTTGAATATTTACTTTAAAACTGTCCAATCATTATAGGCATATAACAGTATTATACCGGCTTACCTGGAATTAATTAGTTTAAGACATTTAACAGATAGGGTCAACCACCTATCTGTCGCTTGATCAAGATCAGCTCGTAGTTGCAACCATTGCTCGCGTTTACCAGGTTCCAGAAGAGCTCCAACACTGCAAACCAGAAGGTATGTTTTATTCGATTTTCATCAATAGATAATGTTCTTAAATTGGTATAAAATTAAAAAAAAAATAGATATTATTACATACTAAGATGCTGTTATCGAAGTAACCAAACTACCCTCTGTATATCACTAAAATATATACCAGCTTTTACCCGCGGCTTCGCTCGCATTTAAGTCATTAAATAAGTATCAGAGATCAATTCAATAAAAATGAATCAATATGATTCCAAACAGCTGAAACTATAGTCAGTTGGAAAATATAGAAAAAAAAATTTTTTTTAAAATAAAAAGTATCCTATATTACTTCTAGTACCTCCAAAAATATACATACAAAGTTTCATGATGATGGGTTAAGTAGTTGTTGCGTGAAAACGTAACAAACAAACTCACATTCACATTTATATTAGTAAAGGGATATATTCTGATGTAAGGGGTCACAATTCGAAAAATTGCCAAAGTATCAGTCCCGACTATGTGATATAATCCCGCTAATATTACAACTGTATGTATATATGTACTGAATCTTTTATGTTAAAAAATACATACTTATTCCTATAACTATTGTATGTATCTTTAATTTTTCTATATCGGAATGCCAGCTTCCTCATCCAATCGACCCCACCACGCACGCCTGGCGCACACAGACCGGTGTTAGGAGCTGCGTTGGCATGAAAACCGTCCGTTGCAAAGTTATACGCTGTCAAGTCTTGCCCGTTATCATCTGCTGCCACCGCATCTATGTGCTCCTGGTCGCATTCCTGGAAAATTCATTGAACTTGTAACACATATGACCTGTGGACTGAAATGAAATGAAAATCGTTTATTAGCATAGGCACTAAAGGCGTGCGCTTGTTCATCGTTAGACTCTACCGTGACTTCAGAAAGGCGTATGACGAGAAGAAGACCAAAGAAACTCGTTAATCGACAGTCCACACTCTAGTTCTGATAATAAGAATCACTTATTTAAAGGGAATCAAATAATATAAATAGCTAATTCATTCAAGTTTTTATTAGTCTACACCAGACTCTAGTTTAACATCAGTCATAGCACAGCTTAAAAGTAGCCAGAGTATACAAAAATAAAATAAAAATTTACCTCTATATCATTAAAAAAGAAATGTGTATCAGCTAAACCATATATCATTTCTTCCATTCTAAAACCTAACTGAACTATGTGGTGAGACTCTTGTGAACTCTGCAAAAGTAAAAAATACAATTTATGGTAACACATTACGATGTCAGAACAAAAATATGTAAATCTAAAAAAAAGTAAATTGCACCGAAATTCAAACGCCAAAAATTAATCGCCACAATAATATCAGAAAAATTTTCACATGGGCCATGGTAACTTTATTAGATAATTTAGTTAAAAATGTATTTTTTTCAACTGAAACAATATACCATTATATAATTATATTTATTGCATTTTATTGTTTGTAGTAAGCCAAGAAATTTTCAGGTTTTGTTCCTGATGGCCAAGCTTTCGAAACATAATGCAAATGTATTGTTTGCGTCGGACATCTGAGATTGACGTGGCCTTCTACCAAATCGCATACGTCAGAGATATATGACTGACATGGCTCATGTAGAACTTCTTAGCGTCAGACACATATGACTGACATGGCGATTAACGTGTTAAGGTAGCTTATGTCACTTTTAGTGTGATACTATTGACTATTCAGATTGTTACTTGATCCCACAGGACTGACCCGACCCAGTATGGGATCCACCAGTACAGTAAAAATAATCTTCAAAAGACACAGAAGTGTTTAATTAAATTTATTATTATTATTATTATTACTACTAACCTTATTATATTTTGTACCATAAGTGCCAGTCAATAAAGTGTGAAACACAATAATGGTTTCGTCCAAATCCCATATAAATACTCTATCAGTCGCCGGCTTCGGCATTTGTTGTGCTGGAGATGAGGTGGTGTTCCTTCTGCCTCTGCCACGGGATCTAGTTGAGGAGTTCTCACTGGAATATGAGGTATAAACGTAAGAAGTTGATTTTTGCCACTTACAACAAGACAGTCACCAACATTTAACACTTTCAAGCTCAGGCTCTTCAAGCACTAACTTGACGTGCAGTGCAAATAAAAACTATTTATAACTCACCCGGAGCTATCCCTACATCTTCTACTAACAATATGAGTTTCATTTTTAATCGGCGACATAGGACTCGTGTCTGTTAATGGAGGCAAAATAGACGATGGCGAATCTGTAATCAATTTTATTAGGATCAAAATTTAAAAACAAATAATTAAGATACAGTAATGCCCCGCTTTACACGAGGGATACGTTTTCCCGCGATCATAGAGAAGTTGATGACTACATTATGTTTATACGCATTCTTTCGCGTAATTTAATAATAAATTTGAATTTCGAGTTATAGTGAAACCGCGCATAACGGGGTATTACTGTATAGTATAAATTGTGACATTCTTATATTAATGGTCTTAGATGTCTAATGAAGACAAGAAATTATAAAATTTTAATACACACATGAATCCTCATGTCAAAAAAATATTTTAGAAGCAAAACGTAAGTTGAAAACACAAACTAGATACTGAGTCAAAGCAATTTAAAAAAATAATCGTTGAGAACTTTTACTGCTTTATTAGATGATCTAATTAAAATAAAACCAATAATCACATACGTAATTAATTTGTTTTATATTTCGTTATTTTTAGAAATTCATTTAACCGAATGTAACTGTATGTTTAATCCAATTTTTGAGATGATCTCACTTACAACTTTCTTTTAAGAACAGGAACTATATAGTAAATATAAGCAAAGATAGTATCCTATGTCATACCACTGTCATAATCCGTATCTTCCCAATCGTCCGGATAAATATCATCGCAACTATCGTAATTATAGTTTTTAAACAATTCCGTGTCTACTTTTCTCTTCTTATTATTATTATTATTCATTGTTTCAGTTTATCCACCAATTTAAGATCACAGATAACAATTTTTAATTAAATACGTTCGAATGCAATATTCATGGAAGTTTTCCCGATATGGAACCAATTAATTCCAATAACAAAACTGACATTTTATCTAATATGATCCTATCAGTTTAGAATGTCACAACAAAAAGTTTGTATTCAGTAATGAATTATGACTCTAATATTTAGTCAGGTTATTTATATTAGCCAATAGTATCAAGTCGGAGCACATTTTGTTTACACAACAGCAAACTTCAGTTTTAAAGCAACCACCAGAACTAAATAATTTTTTTTTAGTTGTTACAAAGTAATTATTTAAAAAAATTACCTGCCAACGTACCGCTCAGATGGTAGGACGTATGTCCCGCGCTTCCACTACTGCTAGGAGAGCTGACATAAGGCGAATAAGTAGGAGTGGCATAATAGCCACCATATTGTGCTACATTATGGTCTGCATACCCTGCTGCATAACTGCTATAATCCTTTGAAAGAAGTAATATTATTACAATGTTATCTGTTTAAAAATGTAGCATTTATAGATTTATATCGCTTACCTGTTGAGAACTAGGGAAACTCTGTGGTAGTCCACTATTATACGAGGAATACGCATAAGGTGAATGTTGAGCTCCGAAACTACTGCTAGGAACACCACTCATACTGCCCACTCCATAAGCACTGAGATATGTCGGCGTCGCTTTACATGACGACCTGTAGGGGCGTAAACAATCATGAGACCAATGCCTAGTTTTCAATAATTAAAATATGATGTTTTTATAGAATTGGAAATGGAGAACTAAGGACATGGCTGTACGGGCTCGATCCCTTTGCCTTAAAATGAAACAAAAAATAAGAATTAAAATATGAGTACTTTTTATATTTCTATTGTAAAATTTGAATTTAGAATTTGAATTACGGAAACTGGTATATTAAATCCATGTAATTTATTTTAACAAATCAAGAGTTGATATTGTACGTATATTAAATATAGTTACCTATTAGTAGTATTATGCGAGGGAGGGTAGGCTGTATATGGTTGGTTATAGAGCGTAGAGCCCATATATGAAGATGTTGGACCTGTGCCTCCATATTGTTGCATACTGAAAAAAAAACACAACAAAATTTTTAAATTTAGAATTATTAGGGATGTTTACCATTCAATTAGTTATTAAATTTGATACTTTAATTTGATGATTAAAATAAACGCCTGAATTTTGGGATAAACGTAACGTTTTCAGGCGTTATGCTTACCTATTGTAATATTGATAGGAAAATGCGGACTGATCGTATGGCAGTCCTTCGCCGCAATATAGCGGCTCCCCGTTGACCGCCACGTCAGTGTCGCACAGCCCAGGGCTGCGTACCTCACTTTTCACACCACCTTGAGGAACAAAAAAATGAATGAAGATGATGATGATAATTTAAAAATAGAACACGACCTGATCCATATTACCTATATATATTCTTTTGTTTATAGTATAAGTTATTTGTAATATATTTTTTATCAGTTGGTAATAATGTAAATTTATTATAAATATCGCCGGAAGTAACAGTTTGACAATTTCGTGTTTTTTTTTTGTTTTGTTGAAATAGCTTTAGAATTTAATTCTTCTTCTCATGAAAAACAAATGTAATCAATATAACAAAGAACACAATATCAACTTTACATCGTTTTCCTGGACTAATATGCAATTTTAACCTAACCATGTTATATAATAGGACCCGACGAAATATACAACTGTGTTAATAACTCACTTGCAAAATTGTTAAGTTGCAAGCCCTCGCTCACACTGTCTTCATTCATTAACCAGGCTACAGCAGAAGACGAGGTCGTAGAACAAGTGCCGGTCGTTAATGCTAAACAACCTAAGTTCGACGCGCTAGAGCATCCATTAACGAGCCCGCAACTCTCATCCGCAGTACCAGGCAAGCATAAATTGTCATGAGTTAGATTTAAACCCGCGTTCGGAGATGTATTGACTAGAGAATTCTGGAACACTGTTGTGCCGCCTGATACTAGGAGTGCAGGTAATGTCGCTTCGTGGAGCAAGGGAGGGGAAGGCGTTGATACGGACTCACAGGGACTCGTGTTAGCCTCTCCCGATAATCTGAAACAAAAATTATATATTTAGATCAGCGTTGCCAAAATTATTTTTTTGCCAGGTCGTGATTTTGAAACTTTTTGAATGAAAAAAGCGGGATTCTTTCGTCGAAAGCGGGACATAGTAAAAAAAACGTATATAATCACTGGCGGCTCGTCCTAAAGAGCGCTGGTGCAGTGCACTCCCACGAAAATTACAGAAGTAATCTATATTTCTTCATAATACATACTATCCTTACATTACATTCATTCTATTCTACTATGCCTATACAATAGTATATTATATTACCTATATCTACGCGTATATTTGGCGTCAAGTTGTAACGAGTGGAGCGCCAGCGATTGCGCTCCTATGAAACGAAGTTTAGTACGATTCCTAGCATTGTATTTAATGAGTGCGAAAGAGAAACATGCCGACGCGTGAAAAAAAAGATTTCGTATGAGAAATTAACCTAATCTGGAGCGCCGCTCACGCGCGACGTTGCCAAACCGTGCGTTCGGCCGTGCCGCGCGCCGCGGGGAATGATAATCATAGAAAAACGCCTAATTAACGGTAACGTTGATTTAGATAAAAATTACAAACGCAAATTTAAGTCTATACAATGAAAGCAACTAAACGCTATGCAGTTCATTTAGTGGGGCATCTTACAAAAAAATGCAAATAAATCCCGTAATAAAATAAATTGAAAACTGGTGTTGGGTTAGGTTACGTTATAATATCAGGTATTTTTTCACTTCTTGAAAAGTTAACAGACTTAAAGAAGCTTATTACGTCAAAATCAAATATCTATATTTCGCATAGGCTTTTACGCAGTCAGAATGTACAAAATTTTGGAAAGACATGACGTGAAGAAATAACAAGAATGGCAATAGGTACATTGTTGGTTAGCTTTAAATTAGGCAGCTTTAAAAATTCAGTACAATGAATGTAAATAAAACTAGTACCTAAGTATATAAGCACACCAATATCCACACAAAATCATCTCAGTCAGACAGGTTGTGAACAAGATAGTTATTTTCTTATAAGAATCCCATAAATAAACGTTTCTTTAATACGTTCCTTAAACAAAGGCGAAGGCAGAATTGCCTAGGCCAGGGGTTCCCAATCTTTTTCAGCCCAAAAAGATATCCGCGAATATTTGTGGTTTCGGATAATGATAGAGGATAGACTCACGGTGGTGCCCCTCTACTTTTACGGCGCACACTTTGGGAACCCCTGGACTAGGCAACTTACACATTTTGCCAGACGAATATGAGGTAACGCTAATACCTTCCTACTTCATATTTCACGCGGACGTATGTTATAATCCTTCTTATAACTGCTACGTTTATAAAATGCGTCTCTTAAAATAAGCTAAGATGTCGCAGTAACCTTCAAAAGGCATAAAGGGAACCGCGACGGATGTTATTATTGTTTTCGAATTACAACTAAAGCCCGTCACAGCGTATAAATTATGGCATGTTATGATATTTTTTTATAATAATGTGAGTGATCACACTGGACATGAATTTATATTAATAGTAGTTATGAAAACTTTTTTTACACAAATTGGTATATTAGCATTATCTATCTGATAAAACTCGTAGTTTAATAAAATAACTAACAAAAACTTTGAGAACTTAACTTTTGAAAGGCGGGTAAATGTGTTTTTCTAGAAAATTATTATTACTAAAAATTTCTTCTTAAAATTGAAATGTTATTTTTTTATTCAAAAATCATATTACACGTTAGATGAATATCTTACTGATAATAAAGCTTGGACATAACCAATGTCATTTTATGTTTATCCTTAGGTATACAATAAGATGACAATGCCCCTATACAGCAGCTAAATCAAATTGGTAATAATTACATTAATAAATTTATGTCATTTGTATTTGTATTGACGAGTAAAAGCGTTCTATTGGAGACCAATTACTAAAAGTAAAAAAAGGTAGCCTTTGGTCAAATGACCGCAACCGTTTTTTAAGTGTTAAACATTTAACGGTAAGATTACGTTAAAAGCGTTTGTTTTCTGAACACTAAACCGATCTTTTTGAAAAATAAAAACGAGTCGTAAAAAAAACAAAATCGCCTCCGGTGCCCTCTTTGTAATGTTTACGAAGGGATCTCTTTAAAACCGTCACTTATTTTAAAATGTCTTAATTTGGAAACCATTAACGGGTCTATCTTTAAAACGGACAATTAACAGTTTTTTTGTTGTTTTGTTTTTTGTTTATACATTTACGCTAACTTCCTTTAATTGCTGCCAATAAAATAATTTAAATATAGAACGCGCGCAAGACCCGGAAGTCCAAACTCCTATCTATATTATTTTCTTTATAACTCAGTGTTAGGATCATAAACTAGAATACCTTAGACCAGTGATTCTCAACAGTGCCTTCAAATTTTAGTTATATAATAATGTTAATATTATTAAATAATATGATTTTAAAAAATTTAAACTTATTTTTTTCTTTGTTTGTCGCCAAATTTTTAAATCGTTAAAAGTGTGTCGCAACAAAAAAAATTTACTGCCTTAGATACTATATACGTATAGTACAATTGTTTTAAGAGTATTATTTCGTCTTGAGGTATACTCAACACTACACTCAGCTTGATGCTAAGCTTGAGTGAGGTCCTTGAGCGAAGACAATCGTTACTAGGTACATTCAGGTATATGCGTGCAGCATTCGCCTATGCTGGTTTGAGGAGACGAAAGTGCTCCGTCCAGTGATCACGAATTTTAGTCAGGCTTTCGAACCGAGTTCGCTTCAAGCGATTTGTATAGAAATTTGAGCAGCGCCACCGCGTGCGGATTTGGAACTACAATATTTTAGATACTGTTTGTTAATTTTCGAACGTCTCGATCTTTCGTTCATTTGGTAGATTGCTGGTGCTCGTTAGTCGTTAGTAAAAATTCATGATCCCGATTGCTAACGGATCCGTTTTACTTGTGACAGCTCGATTCGAAAGCCAGACTAAATTCGTGATAAGCCCACAGATTGATAGTACACACTACACAGTGACAATCCCAAAGCGTGATTAGGTTACTTCACGGGTCCTAGGACGGCATACTGGACTAATAACTCTTTATTTATGCCTATATTTAGGCTTTACGCCTATAATATGCTGTACAAAGTTGCACTAGTACCGGCTTAATTTTTGATAGATTCTAACACGATCGCTCTTAAGTATAGCTTGTACAGCTCAAGTTTATGCGATCAAACAAAAGAAAACAAAACACTAAAAACAAATGACGAATAGAGTCATAAACGAAACTAACAAAAAAACAAACAAACATGAAGTTTATCTAAATGTTAACACGTGTTTAGATTAACATTGTAATTAATATTAAAAAAGATTGTACCTACTCGACACAGCTGTCTATCAAATTACTGTTTTTGTGTCGCACACATTATCGAGATAACTTGTACTCAACAAATTCATTTTAAATACATACATAACAGAGCAAAACTTTTAAATTGCTTGTTATTATTACTAATTAGGGTATGTTTTTAAAACGTTTCGTCATAAATAATTCAGTACCAACGTAAATACATACGTATAAAATACGCGAATAACACAAATATTTTACATCCGAACTCGAAACCTGGGGGGCTACTCAGGCATATCCGAAGTTTCATCATACGGCCGTCACCTCTGTAGCTTACGTGAATTTTGACATATAAGCCCGTAAAAATTCCTGTCAAATATCCGTAAAATAAGCGTTGTCTGGCCTATTCGTCGTAACGTCTCGCTGTAAAATCCGTAATTGCGTGAATGATTACGTAAGTGTTCCTGAGTAGGAAACGTCTGTATTTTCGTCCGAAATGCGTCTGAGTAGCCCCCCAGGATCTTCGTGTGACAGATTGGTATGCTAACCACTATGTCACGAAGACTGTAGGCAATACACACAGAACAATAAATAAAATGGTTTAATAACAATGCGATAAACAAAACAATAAATGTTTGATTCGCAATCATTTATTTAAAATACGTTACGCTTCTTATCAGTTTTTTTTATTGATAGCCCAACATATGACCACACTCCGTCTGATGTTAGATAGAGTGCAGTCCATGAGCATAGACAACTGTTACCACAGACAGATGTTCGCGCGTAACAGTCGACTTCACTATGCCGGCTTGAGGAGACGAATGTGCTCTGTCCAAATCAACGGGTTGCCCTTAAAACGAATTTGAACATTAAAAACGCGGCAATTTTGTATATATCAATAGTTTTTTTTTCTATATAGACAATAGAGCGATTCAATGAGAACTTAGCGGTAAGTGGCAAACCCAAAGGCCCCCCCTTTTTTAAAAAAAGAAAACTGTCGTGTAGCAGTAAGTAGTAAGTAGCTATAATCACGATAGCTGCAAAGATTTCGAAATGTCAATTTAAATTATCAAAATAAAGTCTTTTAAAGTAAAGAAAAATACATGTAGTAGCAATAATTATAATAAATTAACCGCACCTATTGATTAAAAAAATTTGCATAACATTAATTAATACAATATTATATAAGTTAGTGTGTTTAATAATAAAAACAAAAATGGTCAAGAGCGAGTTCTATTTGAGTACACAGGGTTCTGTAGACAAATGGTAACACTTTATTAAACATATATACATTTTTTTAAATCAAATTTATTGTTCGGGCCCTTAGCCGTGTCAGGGGGGCTACTCAGGCGTACCCGAAGTTTCGTAATACGGCCGTCACTTCTATAGTTTATATAAGTTTTGACACATAAGCTCGTAAAAAGTCCTGTCAAATGTCCATAAAATAAGCATTGTGTGGCCTATCCATCGTGACGTCGCTGTCAAATGCGTAATTTTGTGAATGATTTCGTAAGTGTTCTTGAGTAGGAAACGTCCGTATTTTCGTCCGAAGTGCGCCTGAGTAGCCCCCCAGGTCCAAAATACCTACTTCAAAATTACAACTATATAGGTACATAAACAAAACTAAAATTCTATGCCTTCGCCATCTTATATATTAATTTACACAAATATGACTCTTCCACGAGTCCAGGACTTGCCAACAAAGGGATGAGCATACCCACATCTTGCCTGCTGAAATTGAATCTTTATTAAATACATATTATATACATTATAAAAATATATTAAAATAGCTAAACGACACCTTTTTTGGGCATATCTCCTAAATACTACTTACTTACTGTTACTTTAGTTTCATCTGCACCTACACTCTTCCCATATTCATGTCGATTAAGAATGTTTTAATATAGACCTTTCAGAGCAGGTGATCGATCTGATTCGAAATTTGTTTCTACTTAAATCCTATTGGATTCTAAATTGTCAATATAAAGTCAAAAATACCGCGCGGTATTCATTTAATCGCATGCAAATTACGATCTTTATTTGTCATTAATATTATTATTTTGACATTGGTATTAACACTAGGTTTACGGACGTTTTCTATATACCTACTTCTACTAAAACGCGCCAATTTGATTGTATACCACATAGACAAGTTCAGTAATTAAACACTTTTAAAGAAAATAGACTTCAATATATATTTCCCTCGATCAATGAATAAAAGTCATACAAGGAGATAAAATAAAAATTTAAACAGTTTTTGGTAATTCTATGATAAAAGTCTAAATGCGTCAAATTGACGCGTTTCGTAAACCTAGTGTTAATATTATGCTTTAAACGACATATCACACGAGTTCCTGGGAATATTTTTTTGAGATGCGGGTTTATGTGTGTTTTCTTATTGGGTTGTTGCCCGAATAGTCGACATTGGCAGAATTGTCTTCATTAGATATCTGAGGTCATAACCAAAAGAAAAAGAAGAAGGACATATCGTACATGATTTGTCAATGATTATTATAATTTGTACTATATTATACGGTTTTTTGTTACTTGTATACAACTCAAACATCACTTCATATCACTTACATCATATGAAGTGATACGGATCTCTAAAATTTAATTTTAATAACATGAATTTTTATTCGTAACAAGCTCGTATCAGGCGTCCCGCTGTTCCTCAATTTAATTTACGATGCGTTTAAATGATTTCTCAAATCTACTTAATATTCCAATTTTTATACAAAACTTTTGTTAAAACACTAAATTAGTTGTTAGTCATTGATTCAAATATAATAGAGTTGACACGTAAAATGAAGAATAAAGTAAATCGGAACTAACATTTTGCCAATTTAATTGGTTGTTTCAGGCGTTATACTTTGCGGAAATCCATATTAAAGGAAATTATTTAAAATTATTTTGCTTATAATTCCCGCTACATTAGGTCGATGAAGGAAAATAACCTCCATCAACATTCAATAACTTGTCTCGACGCGTTTCGCTACTTCACGTGGTCGCTTCGGCTTCGCTTCGACGACTGATTTCATAATAAATAATTTCGTTTATTTTGCCAATTTTCTTTTTTTTTTTGTTGCAATCTATCTCATAAATAGAAAAATTAATATTTTCTCAATGGTTTCTGAGATACTCAATACAACAACGAAGAATCTACACAAACTATGCACGATAACAACTTTAAACCTCCTGTAAAATTCCGATTTGCAGATTAATAAGACCCGAATCGAACACGACAACATTAGTGACCTTTCTTTTAACCCAATTAAAATAGTCACTTTTATTTATTATTTACTAGCTTTTACCCGCGGCTTCGCTCGCATTTAAGTCATTAAATAAGCTGAAACTATAGTTGAAATTATATTTTTTTAAATAAAAAGTATCCTATGTTACTTGTAGTACCTCCAAAAATATGTGTACAAAGTTTCATGATGATCGATAAAGTAGCTGTTGCTTGAAAACGTAACAAACAAACTCACATTCACATTTATAATATTAGTAGGGATTACTAAATGTTTTATTATTCAATTGAATCACACGCTGTTCTTCTTCTTCTTTCTCAGTTGTCTAATGAAGACAAGCCTCTAAATATCGAGTATTCAGATAAGAGTCCAATAAGTGATTCATCCACACTTTTTTATCCCAAATAAGTCTCAATAAAAGATTAAATTTAAAAAATAGAATAAGGCACGTTTTGCTTCTAATTATATTATCTCTACATTTACGTATTATAGAACGAGTTTTATGTCACGAGAAGAAATATTTTTAGTAGCAATAGTTTTTAAAATATATATATATTTTTATCTTATTGCTTACATTGCTATAGATATTTTTCATAAGAATATTTAATACGGGAGGTAGTATTCGATAAAATAGGTATTTCAAAACTGAGATCTATGTCATAATCTCTACGATAGACAAAAAAATGGTGAAAAAATAAGACTTATACATAGTGATGACTGGCGATTAATAGATTTTTTAATTTATTTATTAAAAAAAATACTTTTGATCTACTTTATAACCTATTTTAACCCCCATTATAAAACTTATTTATAAATTCCTTTTGACAAAAGAGTCTTTTACGACTAGGTACTTAAAAAAACAATTTCAATTAAAGCAGTTTAGTGACAACAGTACTAACAAGACAATTCGGGCCGGGAGATCTTTTTGATATTCGATAGTGTTGTTTGAGCCACACCAAGTGGCGGCAAAAAGCAAAAGTGACACTTGAAAAAGGCGGCAACTAATATCAATAACGATTTTTTATACTAAACAATACCGACGTTTGTTCTAATGACACGAACTGGCCTTTTTGTGGTATGATTTATCATATAAATCACATAAATAGTATATCATTGTTCAAGAAATAATTTATTCATGTAGAACTATATAACGTACATGTGGGTATTTATTGTAATGGAATGAAACTCTATGGAACCTTTACGTCAGTTTTGTGCATTACAAATATCCGTATAGAGTTTTGAAATTTGGAGCTTTCTAAATTATGAAAAGCGGAAAAACATCAAAAGTGCTAATTTTTTTTCACCCGTCAAAAATGACAAGAACATGGGATGTAAGTATTACATTAAAACATATGGGTTATAACAATCCCCTTTGTTTAAAGACATTTGGTCCCCACGTGTCCAGCACGCGTTGTCAAAAACGTTAAAATGAAATCTTACATTAATTGCCTTTTTTTTCTACTACACAAATATGTTCGCTTCCATCTTTAATGACAAATGTTTGGCCTTGATTATTTTGACGCTAAAAAATGTTTTAATGATTTTAAAAATAGAACTCGTGCCAATCGACGAATTTGAAATTAATTTTGTAATACACTTTTTTAAAAATAGAACACGACTATTTCACGAATTAAACAAATGAATTAGTAGTTAAACAAACTAAATTAAAAAAGGAACTAATTATAACTGTTAACAACAAAAATCGAAGCAATTCGATATTTGAAATCCTGTTTGTCAAAAGTTTTTTTTAATTTTAAAAAAGATAACGAAACGGAATTGTGACAAAAATTGTGATTTATTAAAGTAAACATTTTAGTGTAGTTTATTTTTGGATTGAGTTTTGTTTTAAAGCCATTTATAATTAAAAGGATGACACCTAATGCACTAATTGACCTAACTAAATGGATATTTGACACGGAATTTGAGCACGGAGGCGCGTACAACTTTTTTTTTACGCCAAGAAGTGTTAAAAAAACTTTAAGGGCCTTTTTTAGTGTGTGTTTTTTACTATTATTTTTTTGTATTTAATACCGTAATTTTAAATTATTATATATAAATATAAATAATATAAATATTTATTCATATATCATAATAAAAAAATATTACCAAAAAACATTCAGGAAATGCGATCTCCGCCCATTTATAGACAATTTGAGTTTTAAAAAAAAACTCATCGGAAACTCCTCCTACGAGATATTTTCAAATGCATTTATGAGCTAAAAATCAGTGCAACTCGACACCCATACGGTTATCTTTTGATATAGGTGATAAGTGCATAAAAGTCCTTCAGAATGGAGGGCTTTTGCATTGTTCGTTTACATTAAGTAGTCCCTTTTTCACGGCAATTGTGTTCCGACTATACGGATTATCTAGTAGGGCTGTTCACAGTACGCTACAAGTTACTTTTGCCATAATGAATTCCTTTACATTTTCGAGTGTAATACCCGTCAAGCGAGCTAGAAGTGTGCCATACAATCGTTTCCATTAATAGAAACTAACTACGGTCATGTGTCAGACTTAAAAGATATATGACGAATTTGTCTATATATGGCAAATTGGGACATGACGAAATTGCAACAACCCTTCTTGAGGATTTAAAAGACCCTTTGTTGATGTTAGCGTGTAGAGCCGCGTGTTTGAGTTTATTAAAAACAGTGTATTATTTTAATTGTTGACGGTACTCAGGTTCGAATCTTAATTTGGGTTTATTACCGAGTTGTACGTAAGGGTGAAGTGTTTGAATGCAACGCACTCCACCTGATGATACACTACACTACACTGGTCCTTGAACGGAGACAACAGACAGATACAGTCACCTCCACAATGTCGGGTTGAGGACACGAATTACTTAATTAAGTGGTTTAATTTATATTTTTAATGTTTAAGTCATATTTAAAACGTAAGTGCATGTAGAATTTATCTAGAATAAGCTATGAAATAAAAATAAATAATTATATGTACCTATACGGAAGAAGTTATTTCGCTCGCATTTAAGTCATTAAATAAGTATCAGAGCTCATTTCAATAGAAATGAATCAACATGAATCCAAACAGATGAAACTATAGTCAGTTGGAAACTATAGTAAAAAATAAATATTTTTTTAAAATAAAAAGTACCCTATGTGACTTCTAGTACCTACCTCCAAAAATATGTGTACAAAGTTTCACGAAGATCGGTTAAGTAGTTGTTGCGTGAAAACGTAACAAACAAACTCACATTTCACATTTATATGTTACAGGGATATTAAAAAAATATTCGTTTAAATTGGGCTTTTATTAACATATATAAATATATAAAAACATATATCTTAAGAAAAACTGTCGCTCGTGATATCATTTATTTAATCATTAATAAATATTAACGCAAATATGAAATAAACAATTATGTTTCGGTAAAAAAAAATTAACTAAAAAAATATATTCGTAAGCGCCAATACGTTGCCATATTAAAAATATTTTTATGATACGCGTCAATTCAAATACGGGCATAAACAAACCAGTTATGATTATGAATATTAATTTATAAGTGGAATTATGATTGTCAACAAAAACGGTACAAGTGAAATTTTATTATACGACTTTTATTTTCTGTAGGCATATAAAAAGAAATATTTTAAATATCTTATTAGTAATAATAACATTAGCTTCAATAATAATCCCCTGGCCCCAAAATTAGAATACCCTGTCCTATAGGTATCAAGACCAGGACAACGCAAACCTACTAAACCCAGACCCAAAACATTTTTTAAATTATTATTACGAATAAATATTAGTTTCGACTGGGAATCGAACTCAGGACTTATATATTGCTAGTCACTGCATAGAAGTCCTTTTAATATACTAAAGAAGATATTAGAAACAAATTTGTGACGTAAAAAATCAATATATAAATATAAATATAGGAAATGTAAATTTTGTTCAAATTCATTTGTTTGTTTCTTATAAAGTTATTATAATTTAAATTTAGAAACACGTCTTGCCACGGAAAGTAATAGTGGCTAACTAAACCAGATTAGCCCGCTGGACTAATAACGTAAGCGGAAAATAACATTGTACCTGGTGTCTCTATAAAAATAATATGTTTCACTCAATTTTTTAATTAATATATGGTTGAGAGTGAAAACGTAAAATGAGAAAGCGTTTTTTTTTTCGCCAACAAAATGTCACTTACCGGTCAGATACATCTGTAGTGTCGGTGTCGATTCTAGATCTTTTTGCCTGGAACAAGAAATATTAAATATAACTTATTTTGATTATATATAGTTCTTGTAAAATCTCAGTATAATTTTAATTAAACAACAAAACGAATTTAAAATCAACAATCGTTATATCGCATAAGCCGCTGTCTTTTGTTTTGCATTGACACAATGTACCGTGATTTCGGAAATAATAATAATAATAAATCTTTTATTGCTTCTTATTGGAGAACCAGTGTTAGTAACGGATGAGACTACCTTTTTAATTAAGATATAAATTTATAACAATAAATAACACACATATATAAATTTAATATATACAAATATTATTTAGAACAGCCATTCTCAAAGTGGTGTTCCGCGGAACCCTAGGGCTAAAATACTGCAAAAAATACCTACCAAAGGGAGATTATAAGGTTACATCTAAATATTCCAACTAAATATTACGTAATATTACATTGCAATATGATTATTCATAAATACATATCAGTTTTTTATAATTATATTAAGGCTTTTTCCTTCGCCAAAAAAGTTTGAGAACCGCTGATTTAAAAAAAGAGAGATATAGTAATTTAAGGAAAAGTATATGACAAGAAAAAGTCGCAAAAAACTGACCAATCATAGCTTGTATAATATAATGTTAGCAATATATACATACAAGCAGTCCTCGACTTGCGTCGTTTCGAGTTACGTCAAACAAATTTTTGACACTATTCCTCAAGCTTACGTCAATTGTTTCGATTTCCGGCATAGGAGAATTCAGTTATCACGAAGTTTTGTTACTGCGTCCATTGGATCAAAGAGTTATTGCGTCTTTCAAGGCCTATCTTTGAACCCTTGGATTTTACATGTAAAAATATGTTTCGATTTACGTTGCTTATTTCGAGAACCTAATATGCCGTAAGTACGAGGACTGCCTGTATATATACATACATATATATATTTTATTAGCGTGAGTAGACATCATTATTGGCCTATATTTCGCACTATTTAAATCTCACATTCTTTCACAATGACAATGAAATTCTCGGAAAGGTTAGCTGTGTTTTGCAAAAAAAATTGTCGCCCATTATTTAGTAGTTTACATCTGCTATGAATGAGCTCCTGTACGAATATGTGTGCCTGGTATTTTTGACAAATAATAATCTTCACTATCACGCCTCTTATCCCTTGTAGGGTAGTCAGAGATTAATCTGTTAAGCCGTATATTAGTTGATCGTGTTATTAAGTTTAGTTGAGCGTGTTTTTGGATTTTTAATTTCTAGTGTTACATTCGTAAAGTGGCTTAAATTAGTTTTTATATTACCTATTATAAAAAATAGGTGTGTACCCTGTCAACCTAGAGGTTACTACCTATTAAGCTTCGAATTATAATTTAAAAAAGAGAAAGTCATAGTAGCTTTTATTTATACAACCATAAGTAGTCATATTAAACTAATTAGTCAACAACTATATCAAGATAAGAAATATTTAAAGCGATAACAAGTTCAATAAATTCCTAACAGATTTGAATGCGTCTTCGGAATCTAAACCATTTAAGACTTTTATTGACGCTATCGTTAATTTACCTTTCTCTCTGATTAACGATCAAATAGTTCTATGTTCAAATTTTTTAATCTATTATATTCCCTCTCTTTCACTCAACATTTAAATGAGAAAGACAAATGAAAATTTCATTAAATACTAGATATATCAAAAAGAACCATGTTAACAGACTGACATATTTTAATCAGTAATAATTGTCATGTCAATAAACCGATCTGCTTTTCTTCTTGTATAATAAAACAAAGATTGGAGCAGGGGGGCTACTCAGGCGCACGAACCTCGGACGAAAATATGGACGTTTCCTACTCAGGAACACTCATCATTTACGAAATTACGGATTTGACAGCGACGTCACGACGGAAAGGCTCAATGATTACTATACGGACATTTGACAGGAGTTTTACGGGCTTATATGTCAAAATTCACGTAATTTACAGAGATGACGGCCGTATCACGAAACGTCGGATATGCCTGAGTAAGGTAAAAAATATTTTTGCTCAGACATCGATAAAATAAAATGGTTGTTTATTACTGTGAAATTAAAAAATAAACCTTGAAAATTACACCAAAAACGTTAAGAAATGAGTTAAATAACGCGACAATGTTACCAGGGACACAGATCTTTAAGGAGATAAAGACGCCTAACTAATTTGTTTTAATGCTTGTTGGAAATCCGAAATATGTTGAGCTTTGACTAACGCACGTTCCACAAAAAAAAAACCGAGATATATCTACACTTATAAATAATGTAAATAGTATTATGTCGCCTTGCTTTTTGGAGGTGTGCTTACACGTTTCAAGTGTTTTATTCAAGGACCTATCTAGTTAAGTATTGTTTTTATAGTTATATCGGCTTAAAATAATAATAATAATAAATTTATTTGTCTGGACACATGTTATTTGTGATACACCGATTTCATCGACGTGCAAATGTACGGTATTTAAATTTTAATAAATGTAAAATACAAAAAAAAAACAAATGATATCTTTTGACATTTAAAAATTAAAATTCGATAAGAACGACATACTGGGCTAATGCCATCATCAGTCTGCCTACCACTCTTTGTGTGCCTATATTATTATACTATAGGCATTGAGCGACCAAAGTACATATAACAAAGTTACATTGGTACCGGCTTAATTTTTGAGAAATTCGAACACGGGGTCTCTCGACCGCGAGTGCGCACCCTCAACCACTAGGCCACGGTCACTCTTAAATTTAATATTTTTTTTCAAAAATCAATATCTAAACCAACCTTTAGGCTTTTTACGTTTACAATTCCTGCTTAGCTCCAATTAAGCATCTTAAAATTTTTAATAATTATTGTTGAATAGGAAATTAAGTACAATATAAAAAATGAAATGTAAATGAGCAGTCACGATCAAGATTAAAAAAGGGCCTAGGTACGAACCGGCCATTAATAAAATTACCGAAAATTTATTTTTATATCTTCACGAAGGCGCCACCAAGTCTCGTCACTATATCACTTCATCTTAAATTCATTTCATGTATCACACGTTTTTTATGTTACGTGTGTTTAGAATTATTAATTTTATTGTTATTTCGATTTGGGTGGTTTGTTTTTACGTCACTTATTCAAAGAGGCTATGGCAGAAATGCTTACCGTTTTTAACTTGAAAAACAATTGCTATGACAAATTAAAAATATTTGGTTAATACCCGTCAAATAAAGAACTATTAAATAATGTAGTTATGATTCTTCATATTCTTCTTTTAATAAGAGGTATAATGAAAAAATAGTTCTGCCAATGTTGATGAGTGTTCGGGCAACAAAGAAAGGGGGTTTACGTATGAATTAAAATTTTATAATTACTTATTAAGCTGCTGGCAGAATTGTCTTTAATAGATATCTGAAGCCATTAATAAAAGAAGAAGAAGAAGTCATGAAATTGTCATTATTTTCCAATACAAATATTAAATTTAAAATTAGATTAATTTTCCCGCCTTTCTGTCGTGTCCTGTTCGTTCAATGTTAGACTCTCTAAATCGATCATAATTAGGTTCAAAAAAATAACGATCCGATTCAATTTAAACGTATGCTCATAACAAAAAGCGATTTGCAATTTCTTAAAACAATGTTGAGGTCGTGTGAAAGAGTGTGTAACTCGTAAAAGGGCACCAGTTCGAGGTGTGACGAGGGTGGGCCGATGTCACGATAGCACGGACTAATTTATTCGTTTATCCTCGGCGACAACGCACCACGAGATATATCCACAGCATGTTCTATAAGTAATTCACGAAACTATTTTTTATAATCATACAAATTATTACAATAACTCTTTTTTTTTAAATTAATTAATTTATACAAACGTGTAATAACCTAGTCGCGTTTTGGGTATAGCTCGGAAGTAGACGGGATATAATTAATGTATTTTCTAAACGCGATTTTTTTTTTAAATATCACGTTACGTTTATCCCTTTCTCTTCATCCGCGTTATATTTACGTGACATTACTAAAACAATAGACCAGCCATTCTCAAAGTGTGTTCCGCGGAACCCTAGGGCTAAAATACTGCAAAAAATACCTACCAAAGGGAGATTATAAGGTTACATCTAAATATTCCAACTAAATATTACATTGCAATATGATTATTCATAAATACATATAAATCAGTTTTTTATAATTATATTAAGGCTTTTGCCTTCGCCAAAAAGTTTGAGAATCGCTGCAATAGACACTCAGATTGGATCCAAAGAGCCGCTCGTCATACACTTGGGTCTGAGTGGTATATGCTCTAAAGTCTAAACTAAATGGATCTTACTGTATATAACAAACAAACAGTAAGACACAACTGTTCTTTATATTATATGTATTACGTTCATTGTTTTATCTTCAATAAAATTTACGATCATCGATTTAAGAGTTGACACTTTAGCCGCAGATCCTCCTCGTGTAATAAATATAATAAATTATTATATTTATTTTTTAGATCATTCGATAACGCACGCATTCATTATAGATTTATAAATTGTTATTCACTTTTTTTTCTGAATTAAAATTCAGTTTTTTTTATTATCATTACTTTATGTACAGGCTATGATTGACGAGTTTCTTGTGATATTCTTCTCGCCATACGCCTTTCCGAAGTCACGGTAGAGTCTAACGATGAGCAAGTGCACGCCTTTAGTGCCTATGCTAATAAACGATTCATTTCATTTCATGGGTTTTTTTTGTTATTGCCTATATAGGAATAGATCTTGAAACGGCATAGTGAGAGCGAGTGTTATTATTTTTTTCTCTCTCCCCTCTTCCTTGCATCTATTTGGTTCTTGTTCTTTATTTTTATGTATTTTTGTAATGTTATTAGAAGTGTAGTATCTATCCCTTTATCATGCCTAGAGCATGCCGTTCTATCCTATAATTAAAATTTCATTTAATTTATATAATAGTAGTCCTTTTTATAATATGTAGTTCTAATGTAATTTTGTAGGTAGGTAAATATTTATTTGTGATAATTGTCTTTGTTCGTTCTAGCTTGGCATCAGATGGAGTGTGGTCATATAAATATGCTTACCTAGATGTTTTCTTTAACTTGTATAAGTGTTTTTTGTTTGTTTGTTAAATTTATTTACTAAAGTAACAAACTTCTGTCGTAGCTATTATAATATAATGTAATATATATAATAGAAAGTGAATTATTGAATAGTTCTTTTATTTATGATTTAAATTTACCTATCTTTCTATAGACGAGTTAAACAACGCAATACAATCTTGGACAACTCAAAAAAAAATGATAAACGCAAACCGCGACCGCTTACCTCGATGTAACGCCAGCGACTGACGCATTGCGAAGTTCGCTTAGCTCAGCGGTTCTCAAACTTTTTTGGCGAAGGAAAAAGCCTTAATATAATTATAAAAAACTGGTTTATATGTATTTATGAATAATCATATTGCAATGTAATATTTAGTTGGAATATTTAGATGTAACCTTATAATCTCCCTTTGGTAGGTATTTTTTGCAGTATTTTAGCCCTAGGGTTCCGCGGAACACACTTTGAGAATGGCTGGCTTAGACGTTCTGTTGCTACGCGTGATATTAGTAATTTATAGACGCTTGAATGTTTCATGTGATTCCACTTTTGTTAAAACTAAATGGCCGTAGTACACAAAAAATATCTAAAAATCGTCTCGTCTATATTTAACTATATACTAAATAACAAAATAATAATAATATTGTAGATTTATGTCTAATAAATAAGTTGAAATCTATTTTATTTTATATAATTATTAAGGACGACGTAATTCACAGCATAGGGGCCTTAAAAGATTTAAGACATTATCAAGAAAGACATCTTTTACGATAAATCGTATCAGAGTCTCGGACAAAACGATTTGTTTTTATCGGTTTAATGTACGGGTGGTTCTTGTTAGCTCTTTACATTTCTGTTATCCTGGTAACTTGTGCTCGTAAATGTTCGATTTAACTCACACTTTCTGTTTGGTTTTATTTAAACAAAAAGGTGAGAATTTAACATAGCGGTCGGATTAAAATATAAAGTTTTATATTAGTTGAAATTAAACAAACAATAAAGAATAATGCGACCTAAAATTCCAATGCCAACTTGTCATACGAAACGTTTAAAAATTATCACCATCGTGTTATGATAGCCTGGTATCCGATGGCTAACGACGCACTGTCCCGTAGGTAGAGTCATGACACCGACTGAATGGGTTACGACTTTTTAATAGCCTCTAAAGATTAACGTATGAATTGGTAATCCGATCGGTTGAATGTACATGAAAAAACAAACATACGTATGTAAGTACAAATCGTACAAACCCTTTATGTGCTTACTGCTTAGAGACCGAGACCGGTGGGCTTATCACGAATTCAGTCTGGCTTTCGAATCGAGCTGTCACAAGTAAAACGGATCCGTTGGCAATCGGGATCATGAATTTTTACTAATGACTAACGAGCACCAGCAATCTATCAAATGAACGAAAGATCGAGACGTTCGAAAATTAACAAAAAGTATCTAAAATATTGTAGTTCCAAATCCACACGCGGTGGCGCTGATCAAATTTCCATACAAATCGCTTGAAGCGAACTCGGCTCGAAAGCCAGACTAAAATACGTGATAAGCCCACCGTATTTAGTAAGGAACGTCGATTATTCCGAGAGTAAAAAGTGGATTCATGCTCGAGCGCGTTTCTAGAATAACTAAAATCCTGTTTCAAGTAGAGAGCATTGCTTCAGCGACTTATTTATTTCATTAAAAAAAGACGTCTAGTTTTATTCAATTTGACATACACGTAAAAAAACTGACATTTACCATCTATGGTAAAATTGTATGACTCCCGAACTAACATTTAAATATGTAAATAATTTAAATAACCAAAATTAACAAAAGCATTCTTCTTCTTCTTCTTTTATTAATGGCCTCAGATATCTATTAAAGACAATTCTGCCAATGTCGAGTATTCAGGCACTCCAATAAGAATTTATAAAATTTTAATTCACACGTAAACTCTCATGTCAAAAAGCATTTTTTCAACAAAAGCATTAAAAACGGAACAATATTTTACATTTTATATAATCAGTATTGCCAGCATAACATTTTCATTTTCCCATGTTTAGGGGTAATTATATCAATGAATCAAGAATCTTGCGCATGTCACATGCTTACCTATTTCAGTGTCGTATCTCTGATTTCGTTACATTTATGGTCCTGTCCACATATGGCTATGGAATGTGAAGCATATGAATAATAATATAAAATAGAACTTGTTATATTTTATAATAATAGCTACCTAGATGTGCTAAGATACAAAAAAAATATAAAGGTATATAATAAATAAATAAATAAAACAACATGCAATTAATATAAATAATTATAACATGCAAATATTAAAAAAAAAACATGCCAAAACCAACATCAAATTAAAAAAGCAAAAGTCAGGCAAAATATTTTACAATTATTTAAGGGTTGCATTTTTTCACATACAAATGCAGAAATTCAAAAAGACTAAATAACAAGTTTGTAATCTTGTAAGACTTTTATACTTCCTATTATGAATATTGTATTGTAGATTTTTTGAGTGACTACATTGTCATTGATGCTTTATTTTTATCATCTGGTAACACCGGAGAGTGATTGTCAAGTAATTTGTGATTTTTAAAATTATAAAAAGGGGAATAAAGCTTTTAATAATCTGCTACATTTTTTAGATAGAGGTTGTCTTGTTTTATTTATCTTTATTTCCTCAAATACAAAAGCCCTATATATACAATATTGCTTTATCTACAGAACTAATCATAGGACTGTTTCTGTAGATAGTGCTCTTCAGTACATTAATACCAAAATGTATAGAGTTAAATTCTGCGCGTGCGTGCGTGCGTGTGTGTGCGTGAATGCGTGTGTATCTACTAAAATAAATTGAAAACACTTTATGTGTCTTACTAACTGTAATTAAAATAAAATAAATGCATTCTAACCTTTGGTTCAGCATGATCGAGACCGCATCTGGTCTGAGACGTCCCGCCGAGATAACCGCACGGCATTAAAGTCACCATCGTCTATGTTATATGGATCACAATTGCGTAACACACGTTCACTATCATTGTTTGATTTTCACTAATTTTTCACTGTTTTTCTTTGACATTTCTTCTCTATATTATAATACATATATTTTGTTATTCATTGTTAACTATAGAAATATTTTCAGCGGCTTACTAACGAGTTTATTTTGCTTATTTCGTCTTGTCAATAGAGATGGAAAACATAGAGCTAACGTTACAAATAATCTATTGCGCTTATACTATTAGTCCAGTGTGCTAATCACTCACTCAATTAACATTAGTATATTTATAAATTATAATATTATGCCTATGAATTTACTCTAATAAAATAATTAAAATAAACATGACAGTAAGCCGCTAAAAGTCGCCACTCGCTCATAGGTGGCGCTATCTCAATCGTATCACGACACAAGTTATTAACAAATATAACCGTAGAGCGACAATGGTTTAGGGCACTCGCTTGTTATTTTTGAAGGGTTTTATTTCACCTATAAACCATTTAAAATATTTCCTAATTGGTTTATTTCATTAATAGAAATACCTAATTGTTTGTATTATAATTACTGTGAAATATTTGTTATCAAAACGGGAGCTTGAATCTTAAAATAAATCTATCAGTTTTAATTACGTCCACACGTCGAATTTATGATGAATAGAGTTGACAAGAATTGACAGCTCTGTGTGGGTGGTCCACGCTCGATGGTCTGTGCCTTTAAAAAAAAGAAAGTCGCTTTTTTTTTGTTCTAACATGATTTCTCGTAGATTTATTTATATTTTATTTGTTTATTAATTTATTTTGATTGATTTATTATTTCAAATACGACTTGGTTGCTGAGTTACGTTATAATTGACTTAAAAATTATTACAATTCCTTCAGAGCAGCCATTCTCAAAGTGTGTTCCGCGGAACCCTAGGGCTAAAATACTGCAAAAAATACCTACCAAAGGGAGATTATAGGGTTACATCCAACTAAATATTACGTAATATTACATTGCAATATGATTATTCATAAATACATATAAATCAGTTTTTTATTATTATATTAAGGCTTTTTCCTTCGCCAAAAATATTTGAGAACTGCTGCTTCAGAGTATCATAAATGTAGTGGTTTTCTGACCTGAGCGTTTATATGTGAATTAAAATTTTATAATTTATTATTGGGATATTGCGTGAATACCCTTTTGGCATAATTGTCTTCATTAGACATCTGAGGCTATGAATGAAAGAAGAACTATATTTATGGTCTAAAATAAAAATGTACGCGGTGGATAGATTGAAAACCATTGTTTGTTTGTACGTAAAAGTAAGTATTTGTTTTGAATTTAAATACTAAAGAGTAACATTGTATACAATAAAGGCTCTTTACCACCAAATTAGATTCAAATACTCAACGAATCTAGTTATAATAAAGAAGAAGAAATGTAAGATACAGAACAAGAAATATCTACGATTTTCTATATAAAGGGCCAATGTACTAATCAATACATACAGTGCCCTGGCCCCAAACTAGAATACCCCATACGTACACCCAGATCCCAAATAAACAATTAGTATACAGTAATACCCCGCTTTACGCGACCCCGTTATGCCCGGTTTCACTATAACGCGAATTTCAAATTTATTATTAAATTACGCGAAAGAGTGCGTATAAACATAATGTAGTCATCAACTTCTCTATGGTCGCGGGAATTTTAGTTAACGCGATTTTTTTCGGAACGCATCCCTCGCGTAAAGCGGGGCATTACTGTACTTCATGATTCACGGGAACCTTAAAACCATATACCTACAGAAATTAACCTCAAGCATAGATTGACTGAGTAGAGTTCAAAACACCAAATGTCGCTCAGTCGTACAAAACAAAATAGACCAATCGCACGCTTGAAAAATTGTTGACGTGATTTTTGACCAATGATAATAATCCATTGCAACTGTCTACTGTCACCTAGCTGTCATTACGTTCTGTTACACGCATTTATAAGAAATCGTTTTAATCGTTACTTATTAATATATAAATAACAGAAAGAAATTTGAAATATATGTCATATGCAACATATTACTATTTTATTTTGATTATTGTCTAATAGTTGCTGTGTTTAACGATTTATTATTTAGTGGTAAATAATTTTTACTGCATAAACTGAATAAAATGGATTTAAGTAATGATCAGTGGGCTTACCACGAATTTAGTCTGGCTTTCGAATCGAGCTGTCACAAGTAAAACGGATCCGTTAGCAATCGGGATCATGAATTTTTACTAACGACTAACGAGCACCAACAATCTATCAAATGAACGAAAGATCGAGACGTTCGAAAATTAAGAAAAACTATCTAAAATATTGTAGTTCCAAATCCGCACGAGGTGGCGCTGCTCAAATTTCCATACAAATCGCTTGAAGCGAACTCGGTTCGAGAGCCAAACTAAAATTCGTGATAAGCCCACAGATGATCACAGATCGAACTACGTTCGTGCGACTTTTGTGAATATGTGCCTTAGAATCACCAACTATAAATGTTATATGATTAATAGATCTATAAATAGGTACTTATATTTGTTTCAGCCAGGAATGGAACTCGTGAGCCCTGTGTAACTAACGTGTTGGCTTTATATGTTATTAGGTATATTAATTTTTTATCATCAAGAAGTTGCCTTGTCAATATTAATTAAACAGCTTTTTGTTTAAGTTAAAAAACAAAACAATTTCCTTAGTCATTTGTTTTATTTGATGTTTTTAGTGTTGTGTGTTGTTTGTTATCGATAAATTGGTCACTTAAAAGTATTTTACCGCATTTGTTACTAGTATTGTACTGTACTTATACGCTATACAATGCTTTAATGGAACCCCCTAGCGCAGCGCTCTCCAACTTATCATAGTCCGCGGGCCACATTTTCTTCACTAAACATTTCGGGGGCTCTCAGCGATCTTGAAATTCTCGATTTTCGAGGTCTATTTTTCTTTTATTAGTAGCACTCATTCAATAATTATTTTAATTCTTAAATAAATATGAAATTAAGTTAATAATATTATAACAAATTCAACAAATTCTAGAAATATTTTAACATAAATTTATTCATAGTAAAACCACCAGTTGGACAGCTCTGCCCTAACGTAAACTTTAATACGAGTTACATATACTAAATTTATAATTGGCAAACTTTATATAAAGCGAATCAATGCGAACCTATCAGCGCGGCGCAGAACTAAAACACCCCATACAAAAAGAAACTGTTAACATTTTTGAAATGACTGCGTTTTCTATGTTAAATTCTATAATGCTAGCCATTTAATTCGCCTTACAATACAGTTTCAATAACTTGGTACTATTAATTTTTGATAACTTAAAGAATACACCTAAATCAGTGTTTCCCAACGTGGGGCCCACACTTCACAGGGGAGCAATTTGATTGTTAGGAGGAGTAATTCGAAAATGTACTCGACACGAGTTTAACCCTTTCGCTCCGGGCCATTTAAATGCAATGCTAGATTTCGGTGCCAAATTTAACTATAAAAGCAAATTATTAAATAATTGCGGTAAATAATTATTAGGTATAATTTCACTTGACGAGACCAAAATATCAACTGGGTGTTTGGTTACATAGGGGGGCATAAGAATTTTAGAAAGGCTAAGGTGAGGGAGGCATGGCACAAAAAAGGTTGGGAAACACTGATCTAAATATTAAGACCATCGATATCTCAAATGAATAACATCACTGCATGAACTGTATTTTAGTATTATCGTATACAAGATATTTGTTTGTTTTTAGGAGCCATGGGGGGTTCAACAGTAGCGTGGCCTCACCGCGTGAAATGGTTAGTACAATCGCGTACATAAGTGCCTATTATTATTGCTCTTTTGGGGTTAACAGTTGGTAACGAACGATTACTTTTAAGGACAATCGCATTGAAAAACGTTTAATTGAAACTTTGTGTAAATAATATAAAAACAATTGCTACGCCATATTGTTGTGATACAGTTAGCTTCTATTGAGAGATAATTCTAGAAAGGACTATACTAAAATGTACAATCCCAAACTCAAGTGCGAAAAATATAACAATTTTTTAAGTAGTAAAGTTGTTCTTTTAAAAAAAAATTTATATATCGACGACTGTACTAACTGGAATATATTATTATTTGAACCAGAATGAAGCATTTAAATTCTATAAACTGAAGAAACAATGTATGGTTTTTGATCTGTGCTATATTTCGAAGTATTTTATCGCTGTACCGATGTGACCTCTCGTGGTGGGCGGGCTTCGAACTAGCAGAAGTCTTATATATTGATGTTCATTTAAAACCGTTGATTTTATACTTCCACGTGATAGACCTTATAGTGAGCCGCGTAAACAACTTCTTTGCACTTACGTTATTGGCCCAGGGGTCTAACACGGCTTAGTCCCTTATCAATGCTTTTCGTAATATAACGCATTCTTTTGTTTAAAAAAAAATGTACCGTCTGATTGAATACTGCTCTATGAAATGAAATTCGTTTATTAGCATAGACACTAAAGACGTGCTCATCGTTAGACTCTACCGTTACTTCGGAAAGGTGTATGACGAGAAGAAGACCACAAGAAACTCGTCAATAAATAAACAAATGGCACGCGTTTTGACTAACGAACATATCTTTTCTATAATATGTAATCTGTGAAAGTGAGTACATGAGTGACGTCACATAGATATAGGTATAGCCAAAATTCAGTTTTAGCTGGCAAGGCGTGGTCAAAGCTGGGCGGGGCGGATGACAGAGACGAACAGAAAATCATCTGGCATATCGTGTTGTCTTCCTTTTTACGACGGATAAATTTTATTACGATGCAAATATAATATTATTTCACAGATATTGGGACATTTGAACGCATCTAAATATTATAAATGTGAATGTGAGTTTGTTTGTTACGTTTTCACGCAACAACTGCTTAACCGATCATCATGAAATTTTGTACACATATTTTTGGAGGTACTAGAAGTAACACATACTATAGTTTCCAACTGACTATAGTTTCAGCTGTTTGGAATTATATTGATTCATTTCTATTGAAATGATCTCTGATACTTATTTAATGCCTTACTTGCGAGCAAAGCCGCGGGTAAAAGCTAGTATAATATCAATAGCACTTTAGCTTAATATCAGGTGAGGTATGGTCACATGTCAAGCTATTACAAAAAAAAAACAAGTAATTTTCTTTGAAATAGACGCTTAATTTAAAATATATGTGGTATTTATTTTGACTATATTCAAACTAAGGGTTTGATTTTCAGAATTCGCGGTCACAAAGTAAATTGGTTAAATAAATGGTTGATAATATAAGACGATATTTATAATTTTGTTTCCTAGGATAAGATTCCAGAATACATTGTAAAAGAAGCAAGCACTACTGGATGTAAACAACTCACTACAAAGTTGTCCAATTCTTTCATAAATTGTATATTTATGCTAAAAGCTCCAGCCGTCGCAAGCTGTTTTTGTAATTAACAATATTAAAGAATTCTTTTTAAAATAATTAAATTAACATTTTAAAAACAAACTTTTTCTTCAAGTCAAACCGTTTATAGGCGCGCTAAATTTAAGAAACAGTGTTTTGGATCTCGGTACTTCATTTGTTACCTGAAAAATTGCCCCAGGTGGATGCATTTAAGATTGTCTGTCTTCAAAAAAGAACAAACAATCTCTTGTTGGACTCTTCTCCTAATACTTGACATTGACAGAAGAAGAATAAATAATCAGTGCTTCTCACGTGGACAGTCATATGTTCGTATTTACATAAATAAAAGACAATCGCTTTCTTTGAACGAATTTCGAATCTACTAACCTATCCAAGTTTTGTTTATAACCCGCTTTGTATAATAGCCCTTCTTTGGATCAAATTAGTTGGTGTAAGCTTAACCAATGTAGATGCATGAAACAGAATGAAGACAGACGGATATTATTGGTACTTCTCAATCCAAGACGACTCCAATAGGGCATAAATAAATTATCATATTACTTGAATTGCTCGTCAACAAAAATCTTTATTACCTAAATCATGTGCATAACTGAAGTACCAGGTTAACATGAAAGTAAGCAGTTAGCATGCAAATGATCGAAAACAACGAATCCCACTACTTATTTACTGAATTTTATGTTACTTAGTATCCCAGTATGACGTCATGTGACGTTTACAAATTTATTATCTCCTGGTATGTTTTAATTAGCTATTTACATGTGTAATTAGTTATTTAACCGTTTACATACAAGTTTGTATAGTATACCAATCTTAATGCGTGTATTTTCTCCGCAGTACAATTGTCACATGATCGCTGCAAAGCTTCGAAACATCTGATTAAAATAGACCATTCTGACTGAATCGATGTAGGATAGGTATTTGGGATTTTGTAAGATGATTTGTCAATGACTTCTTCAAGATTTTGAAGATAATAGTTAAAGCGCTATGGTATTGATATATCTTAGGAGACTAAAGCCTCATCTCAATAATTAAATAACAAAAAGGTGATAGGAAGTCTTTCAAATTAGTAGTGATATTAAACATAGTGATAATAAACGCAGGACTCCTTTTATGTCTTGTAAATTGAAATGACTAAAGTCTGTTATAGGATTAATGTTCCTAAACAGCCCATTATCAGTTCCAAACAACCAACTGAATCACCCACCCTGTATATCCTTTAAATTATTATTATTTTTGATTATGAAAAATCATTAATTAAAGCTCTATCTAATCCAGTGATCTTCTTAAACCAAAACTATATTACGATTAATTTTTTTATTCAAAAATATTTCTCCAAAAAACTGTTCAACCATGAAATGAAGGAATCCGGTGATGTTGAAAGATAACATGCTAACACGTTGAAAGGGCTCTAAAGATCATTATCACGCATGACGGGAGTATCTCCTACAAGTTTATGAATGCCTGGTACTTTGTGGCCCATACTTTTGTATAATTTATCACATATTTTTTTGTGGGTCATAAAAGATGTCACTCGAATTGATTTTTACATACGACTAATTATCCTCCTTCTTTGATATCTAATATAACTTTTCTTCTTCCTTTATATTAACGACCAATGAAAACTATTCTACCAATATCGAGCTTTCAAACAATAGCCGAATAACGAAATTTTTTATACACACATTAAACCTCATGTCAAAAGCGTCAATAATAATCTCAATAACTTGTATATATTACAAATTAGTGATAATGTTACCAAAGTAATATCTTCGTCTTTAAAAACAGTTTGGAGATGTTTTATATGGAACGTTTACGTGTGTTTTAAAATTTTATAACTTCTTATTGGGTTTCTGCCCGAATACTGGACATTGGCAGAATTGTCTTTAATAGATATCTAAGGCCATTAATAAAAGAAGAAGAAAAAAAACAGTTAATAGCATGACCTGATATTTTAAAATAAAACAAAAGAATGTGACATACAAGACATTTTAACACTAAGAATAAAATAATGATAAATTAATTAACCTAACACTTAAATGTCAGTAACAAAATACTTGAAGCGGTCACCAAGAATAAATGACCTGGGCCTCAGAACGAATGGCCATAACCCCCCAAAACAATCCCTACATGTGGCCACAGATTAAGAAAAAAAAACAAGAAAACTAATATATAGCCTCGTCTCTTTTACTCTTACGTTAGAGTATATCTATCCTTGTCTTTCTCTCAACGAAATAATTCTTGGAAGTAGCCAGGCCAGCACGCGTATACAATGCGGGTGTTGTGCCTCTCTTGCGGGTTTAAAAAAAAATGAACGAGTTGTGCACTTGCACTAAACGCACTTGCATTCAAATTGTAAATCATTGCCCTTATTACTAAGAAAAACTATTCTTATAATGTTAACATTTCCCCTAAACACGGGAAAATGTGACGACTTTTTACTGGCAACACTAAATATAATATCTTTTTCCGGTAAATTTCAAAGCGAAAATCAATTTGAACATATCTGCCCATGTTAGCTAGAATTGGCTCATGAGCGAAAACAATTGCTACAGACCTCTCCAGTTTACATATTGACTGGGCACACATTCATTATTCGAGCATAGATTCACTGAATATAATTCAAAACTTTAAACATCACTCAACCGTACAAAACAGAATAGACCAATCGCACGCTTGAAAAATTGCTAGCGTGAATTTAACCAATGATAATAATCCATTGCAACTGTTTACTGTCAACTAGCTGTCATTACGTTCTATCACAATCATTTCTAAGAAATCGTTTCAATCGTTACTTATTAAAATATAAATAACAGAAAGAAATAAATGCAAATTAATGTTTAAACTGGATATTTGATATATAAGTATACTTATGCAACTTATTACTATTTTATTTTGATTACTGTCTAATGATTGCTGTGTTTAAAGATTTATTTGTAAATAATTTTGACTGGATAAAATGGAATAAAATGCATTTAAGTAATGATCAGGATCACAGATCAATCTACGTTCGAGCCTCGTTATTTCTGAATACGGCTTAAATGCTAATTTCGAAATATCTTTTACGATTTTGAATTTTGAAATTATGGAAGTACCAGGGTGGCATAAACTGGACGTGGTGTATGGTAAAAGGTTTCAACTAGACTGGGTCTTCCACTCGATTGGCGAGTGTCGAGTAACCTTATAGGCCCTTGAAGTTTGTAAAAATAGCATCTCTTTTGCGTGTTATTTAACTTGTATTAATGAAGTGTGCGGTCTCTTCCTTTTATTAGCTCGTGCTTTATAGTGATGTCCTTTTGTCGATAACAAAAATTTTTATCGATTTTTTTATACAATTAAAATAGTAATTTAATGAAAAAAGTGCGTATTGTTAATAGTTAAATTGTATAATTATGTTATTGAATATTTAATATTTCCTGTAAAAACAATATTACGTCCGAACCTTGTAAGTTGTTATAAATTTTAAATAGCGTTTTGTTTTTGTAAACTGAGACGATATTTTGATAAACTAAATAGATTACCGGCACGTTTGTTTCACTGTTTGCTTGACAAATTCGTTCAATTTATTTTTAGCAACAATTAAGGCATAGAATCCATAGAGGCATGACATTATTTTTGTTTTTTTTTTTACCAGGACTTATTACATCTTCAATTAGATAGATTCTTTTTTATTGTATTGAGTATCTCAGAAACTATTAAGAAATATTTTTTGTTTTATTTTCAATGGAGAATTATATTCTGACGCTATTTCAATAAGCAAAATTACCAAAAATTAGTTCTGACTATGTTAAAAAGACCCATCGATATAGTAATACACATTAATCTACTGACAATTCATACGACGCTGGGGGTCTACTCAAGCATATCCTAAGTTTCGTGATACGGCTGTCACCTCTGTAGCTTACGTGAATTTTAACATATAAGCCAGTAAAGAAGTATTGTTAAACATCTGTAAAATAAGCCCTGAGTAGCCCCCCTTCAGTTATTCTTTTGTTTTATTTACTACAAAATATTGTTGTAAATACTCATATATGTAATTTATTTTATTGGTGACGTGGATGGATATATTGATTACATAATAGATTAATGTAATGAGTTATAGATTATGCAAATAGATATGTAAATCAACAAATAAATGAACATTTATTGTTAATGCGATTATACGGTGACCAAATTGTTATTATCCTATTGGCTACTTTCATAACCGTATCCCGAAACGTGTAGTCACTTCAATATTCATTATTTATTACGGTCCGAGGTTATTCGCAAACACATTCTAACTAGTCTGAAGTTACTTGTGATTAATGATAAATCACGTACCTAGTGAATTAAATAAGAAACTTTATTATAAATTAGGAATATTATTGTTGATAATAGGTCGGTTTTATGTGTAAAGGGAACAGTTTGTTACCATGGAAACGCATCTTCAAACATCTGATTCATTATGATTATTATAAATATAAAATTATCGATAGATTAAACCCGGCGCATCACTAAAAACTCCTTCAGTCGATCTACGCCTGACTAATCTAACATAAACCGACATGCTCGTAAGCTAAAACTATAGGAAATTCGCAGAAAACAGCTCAACAATTCCATCACGCTTGGATGGAATTGAATACTTTTATTTTAAAATAATCATTCTTTCTTTTATGCATATTTTTTTATTATCATTTGTTTTATTACTTATTTGTTTATTTGATGGAATTTGAGTTAAATATCAATAATTAGAAATAACATAATAGTCATTACTTAAGTGACTTATATAATACTAGCTTTTACCCGCGGCTTCGCTCGCATTTAAATCATTAAATAAGTATCAGAGATCATTTCAATAGATGTGAATCAATATGATTCCAAACAGCTGAAACTATAGTCAATTGGAAACTGTAGTAAAAAATAATTATTTTTTTAATAAAAAGTATCCTATGTTACTTCTAGTACCTCCAAAAATATATGTACAAAGTTTCATGATGATCGGTTAAGTAGTTGTTGCGTGAAAACGTAACAAACAAACTCACATTCACATTTATAATATTAGTAGGGATGTACTCAAGAACGTCGCTTATTCCGAAAAAAACTGAATCTATGCTCAAGCGCGATTGTAGAATAACGCTCAAGTAAAATCTCGTTTCAAGTAGATATCACTTAAGTCCAAATTCAGAAATTACTTTCAAAACATAGATTCACTAAGTAGAGTTCAAAATTTAAATAGACACTCACCCGTTCGAAACAAAATAGACCAATCACACGCTCGAAAAATTGTTAACCTGATTTTTGACCAATGATAATAATCCATTACAACTGTCTACTGTCAATACGTTCTGTTACACGCATTTATATGAAATCGTTTCAATCGTTACTTATTGAAATATAAATAACAAAAAAAAAAAAAAAATTAAAATTAATGTTTGATATATAAAGATATGTGACATATTACTCTTTTATTTCAAAATAAATAAAGTAATTATTACTGATAAAATGGAATAAAATGCACTCAAGTAATGATCACGCCTAATGAATACAGGCCTTATAATAGAATGTATTTCATATTGTTTTCCTTATTACTAATGCATTAGCCCAGTATGTCGTCCCGGGGCAGTACCACCACTTTCAAGCGGAACACCCGTGAAGTGACCTAGTCGCGTTTCGGGATCAGCTTGGAAGTAGCCGGGATAACGAGAGGAGTGTGCCCTGTTAATTTGGACAGGGCACATTCGTCTCCTCAAGCCGGCATAGTGGGGTCGACTGTTTATGGACCGCACTCTAGCTTAACATCAGGCGGAGTGTGGTCATATGCTGGGCTATCAATAAAAAAATAATTTGTATTAAAGGTTTATATTACCCGACCATTCTTCTAAAGCTTGGCCCTAATTGATGCGGGCGGAAGCAATAATTCAACTATTAAGTTTTTAGCTTGCCTTAAATAAGTACCAAAAGATTTACAAACCTTGTGGCCACGTAAACAAGTATCAAGTTTGTTTTTAATTACTTAAATCTCGCTCTGGGATAACCTTATTAACATTGTAAGGTTTGCAAAACAATGAGCCATTCTCTTGCAAGAATTAATATTTACTTCATTCTAAGAATTAAAATAAACTCGAGGACGAATAAATGGACCACCCGCAAATTGTAACATAATATGTTTTTATTATTATTTGAACAATTACATTCTTAATAGCTGATGTGTTATTACGGTTACACTAAGATTTTTAAAAATTTGTACTGATTTGTAATTCCTGTACGATAAGTTTTCATTTTTTTAAATTTATTTATTATTTAAGTAAAATAACAGTATGCTTTTCGATGTTTCCACACTAGGCAATGCTTGTCACGTGGGACCTATCACTTAACTGTAACTATATTTCCATTTTATTAATATTATTAATTATATACTTTAATTAAATTTTAATATATCGTTTCCGGTTGTAAAACTTGCTTAATTTGTCTTTTGGCATTAATACAGTATTAGGATCTCATAAATTGTTCTGTGTGAAGATAGTTCCAGGTTAGTAATTTGCGTTTTTGCTTCTTTGGTTGGCGTACTTATTATGTCTGCAACTTCTGTTAATTTGTTGTATAAAAAGGGACCAAGAACGCTGCTAAAGCGCTGTTATTTATTTTATATTTATACTAGCTGTTGTCCTGACTTCACTGACGTAGTAATGAAGGTATAAAGTACTATGAAGTTTAATGATGTTTCATATTTCAACGACGCCGATAACGACTAGTTTTAATAAGGATCCTTATTTTTTTCCTGTAATTTATACAGTCTATATTGATCAGTGATAATAGCATTCAAATGGTGAAAGAATTTTTGAAATCGGTCCAGTAATTTTTGAGCTAATTCGTTACAAACATACAAATCTTTTCTCTTTATAATATTACTATAGATATACGATAAATATAGATTATACTTTCAGTACAAATAGAACCTTTCAGAGCTGTCATTGTATGAAAAAATAACAAATGAACGCTCTAAAACTTCAAAGTCCAAACCTAGACTTACTGTATTTAAAATGTATGCAAAAAAGGTAAATATTAAAAAAACGTTGCACTTATTCTTTAATATTTGTTGTCAGTAATTTAAAAGACATTTTGAAACACACGAGTAAAATGAAAAGGGAGCCACCAATAATCCTTCTAAGAGCCGCAGGTTGGCCATCCCTGGCATATACGTTACTAAAATAAATTATTTTCGTTTAAAAACAAAGCGGATGATATAGGTCATAATAACGGTTGTTAATCTGGAATACCTGATGATGTAGAGGCATAAGAGATGGAACTATATTCAACCGACGCGACGGCAAAAGACAATATCTAAAAATATACCATTACCCATAAATATTTAACTATTAAGATTGTAATAGATTTTTTATTATATTTTCCAACTCTCAAAGTTAGTTTTTTTGTTATGTACTAATATATTTTTATTGTAATTATTTTTAATTATACCTATATACTGGTACACTATTATATAAACATAGAATTCCTATATATCAACGGTTCTCAAACTTTTTTGGCGAAGGAATAAGCCTTAATATAATTATAAAAAACTGATTTATATGTATTTATGAATAATCATATTGCAATGTAATATTACGTAATATTTAGTCGGAATATTTAGATCTAACCTTATAATCTCCCTTTGGTAGGTATTTTTTTGCAGTATTTTCCGCGTATTATTTAGGGTTCCGCGGAACACACTTTGAGAATGGCTGCTATATATAATAGAACTAGCTGACCCGGCGAACTTTGTTCCGCCTTAGAAGCAATAAATAAACAGATTTTGGATTTTTACTGATGTTTATTAATTTCTGACAAAATTTATAATTGAAATTTTCAACCATACTTAACCATAGACAAAATTACGTTTAGCTGTCATTTGCGTTTTGTTATTCCATCTCAGATACGTTTTATAATGACTTTTGTTGCATTGTGAATAAAATATAAATGCAGTTTTAACATGAAAAGCTGTTTATTTTCAATCACAATGACATAAGTGGCAATAGTATTTTAGGCCTAGAATATTAATTATGTAACATTACTCCTCCTGAAAGCTCAATATCTGAAACGCGCAGGAGGTTTACGTCGTTGTGTGGAACGACGTAGTGCCTCTTTTAATGCTGCAGATGTTGAGGGTTGAGGCTCCCGCTGTTCAAGATCCTACTGTTGAGCGTTAGGAGATCCAGCTGATTTGTCTCCGTGTCCATCTGATAAACTTTGTTGTGTGACTTGAGTTGATGCACCAGGTTGATAAGTCATCGTGTCTGGTAAAACATGATCATTGACATCACCCCTACCTCGTTTTGATCCACGACTATAATAGGAATAATTCTTCGGCCTCTTGTTGTTACTCATAGTATCGTTTTTCGTTTCCAAACTGTTATCGTTACGAATGACATCCTTATCATCGTTGTTCTCATCGTTAGTTTCCTTCGCCTAAGTTGATCAAAGTGTTTACGTTTGATTACTCCATTGTTCATTTCAACTTGATAGGAGTAAGGCCCGGTGCGTTTTGATGTAATCCCTGGTTCAGAGCCTTTCCCTATAGATTTGTTAACCCAGACCATGTCTCCAATCGAATATTCTGGCGGAATTGTTTCTTTAACTGATGGCCTGAGTTCCTGGAATAACCCAACTCATTCAAGATCTTCCTTAACGCTTAAGAAGATCAAACGTAGTGCGCATTTATCTTCCAAACAACATTTCACTTAGTTGGTATCATTACCTTAGTTGGCGAATCTTTTTTATTCACTGGATACGTTTGATTGCTTTTATTGTCGCTAGATTCGCTAGACGTGTTGTGTTGTGCTAAACGTCTCGTTCAAAACTATTTATGCATTGCTTTTCCGCTACTAATGCACACTTTTGAGAAGTGGTTGTTCTTCCCGCATAACCTACAGCGTTTGCCTCTGGCTGGACATTCCTCTAAATTATCGTGATAGTCTCCAAGGGTGTTCCCAAATTCGCAATAACCAGCAAGGCTACGTAGTTGTAAAGAAAACTTGTAGATTGTTTCACCTTCTTCCCGATGTCATGTTTCTCGACACTTTTTCTGAGGGTACGTACGTTTTCTTGCCATAATGATTGTTCAATACAATACTTGCCGATAGACATCGTTATTTGCATTATGAATAAAATATAGATGCAGTTTTAACATGAAAAGCTGTTTATTTTCAACCACAATGACATAAGTGACTAATTGTATTTTAATTATGTAACAATTTTTATTCCCTTTGACGTTTTATGTCACGCCACACGGGAACGCGGTCGAACGGGATAAAAAGTATCCTATCTCCGTTTCCTGGTTCTAAGCTGCCTCCTCACTAATTTTCAGCCAAATCGGTTCAGCCGTTCTTGAGTTATAAATAGTGCCACTAACACGATTTTCCTTTATATCCAACGGGATAAAAAGTATCCTAAAGCCTTCCCCCGGCCCTAAGCTACCTCCCCACCAATTTTCAGTCAAATCGGTTCGGCCGTTCTCGAGTTATAATTAGTGTAACTAACACAACTTCCTTTTATATATATAGATATTCTCAACTGTTGCCAAATTTTAAAAAAGATATAAAGCTCAAATTTCTCTATAAATGTAATTAATCCCTTTATAAACGTACTGTTATTTTTGTAATACATATTATTAAATTATTATCATAAACTAAATTAAATTAAAACAATGCATTCGTATTATAGGCAAGTAAACAACTTTTAAACTTATTTTTTTCTTCGTGTACCGCCAAATTTTGAAATCATTAAGTGTGCCACGACAAAAAAAAAAGTTTGACAATCACTGGAATAAGTAATCAGTGTAATATAAAACAAACAAATCCGTTTAATAAAATATACTAGGGAAAACATAAGGAATAAAATTATTGCGTTACAATTAGTCTGTAGGGCCAATATTTATAAATTTAAATATTTTTGTTCTATAATTTATTTTGAAATATTTATTTTATTCTTCTTCTTATTTTATTAATGGCCTCACGTGTCTAATGATGACAATCCTGGCAATGTTGAGTGTAAGAAATATAATAAGAAATTATCAAATTAATTAACACACGTAGAGTTCTAAATATTCCAACTAAATATTACGTAAAAAAATATGATTATTCATAAATAAAAATCAAAAAAATCAGTTTTTTATAATTATATTAAAGCTTTTCCTTCGCTAAATTTATTAGGTAACATTGTATCGTTTCTGATTTAATATTAATCCATGAGTAAAAGTAGATTTATTTGCTACATTAATTAGAGATGTTTTAGTTATTGTTTTCAATAACGGGTTTATATAGTAAAAAACATTGTTTCCTAAGTTTTTTAAGAATCACCTTAAATCAAAGTTGTAAATGTCACACACTCGATGCATGCTTTAGAAATAAAAAAATACTCCATGCCCATAAACCAAAACCACCATTTCATTAAAGTATTAATTTTAAAATCTCATTCAAGTTTAAAAAACGACACTACACTTACCGATTTTACCAATTAAACAAAAACAAAACTAAATTTTGACACTACGTTTTTTTAAATTTACGAAAAGCACAACACTTCCGAAATGCGACACCTTTTTCAAATTTTTAAAGTTCACTTTTTAATAATTTTCTAATTAATGTAATTGTACACCGTTTAATAAAAAATAATTTTAAATTAATTCATATATATATATGTAATTATCTTTTTATTCGAAGTACCGGTTTTTAATACAATAAACGCGAGATAAAAAAAAACTTGTTAGACAATTCACGAACGTAACAAAGCGCCTCGAAGCTATCCGAAGCTGAACTGAAATTTAAAACCCTGCCTGCGGTGTCCATGTCGTGCACCCCCCAATACCGTATTTCTACTCAAAATAATAATGTCTTAACTTACTATTATACACACACAACTATTACACTTATGTAAAACGTTATAAAGTTGAAAATAGATTATAATATTGATTGAGATATAACGTTAAAGATCGAGTAAAAATTGGTACAAGGCTATGAGAACATATAATTTAAAGACGGAGTCGAGAGATTAATTGTTGCAGTATAGTCGTCTCTTTCTAACATTAAGGCGAAGCTTAAAGCAGTGTGGACATGACGGTGCTCATTTTTGCGCTGTTGAGTAGATATATCGTGAATTTTGTGAAATTAGATTGTAGTGAGTGTTATATTTTTGTTGTTTTCGTCTTTTTTATGCGTGTGTTTCATTGTTTATTATACCATTAGTCATTTGTTTTTTCTTTTGTTTTTTGGTTCACGAAGAATAAAAGTAAGCAATTAGTGTAAATTGAGATTGAAGTTGATTGCTCGTACGTTATTAGCCCAGTGGACTAATGCAGTATAGTCGATCGTTAGTGCTTCTAATTGTAAATAAAAAGGTATTTCTTATTTAATATTTATTCATTAGATATTCATTTATTTAAAATATATAATAAATATGTAGGTCACATGTATATAATTTACGCAGTATTTGTGATAGATATATGATTTTAAAAATATATATTTTTTTATGATATTCTATTTTTTTTTTATATTAAGAGTTTCTCTATATTACAAGTTACATACCACGTGGTGTCAGTAAGGATTTATGCATAGAAAAAAACCCATAAATAATTAAATTTTTAATTATCACTAATATGTTTTACAAATTCTTTGGTTTCTTCACTTGAAAACAGCTCATTTTAAAATGCTTACATAGTTGACGTACCTGTGAATGAGAAAAAAAATATTTATCGTAGAACTTGAAAAACATAGATAAATAATTTGGAAGACTGCGGCTTATTTTCGATTTTATTTTTTTACTTAATTAATCCGGTTTTGTAAGGCATTTGAAACGTGAGTCTATTAAGCCATAAAAAATCTTATTAACTGGCTAAATTAGTACATTGGTACTTGCAGACCGCAGTCTAGCTTAACACCAGACAAAATGCGGACATTACCTACCAAATAGTCTGCAAAAGTTCTACTCACAACGCAAGTTCCATAATGAATATGAGCTAATAAACACCAGGAGTTAATGAGATACAAGGAGGTGGTCTCATAACGGGGATCAATAAACGAGAAGATTACTGCGACACATAATGGGTAAAATAACCACGATATCAAATCACAACGCTGATTGCTCATTTGACTTACTATTAGGCGACACTGGAAAGAAAAAACAATTGCTATATTTCTTTGTTTTGTTTTTTTTAAATTAATTAACTTATTTATTACGCAAATTAGAATCATGAATTAAAAGTTCCAAAAGTAGCTCTAACTGGGTCCTTCTACACCTCGTCGAAATCGTAATAGCTGCAAAGCTTTCGAAAGCTTAATACTATAAAAGTTGCGATACAAATAATCCCCACTTTTCCATTGTACATACATTCATTTATATAAGGATCTACAAAATCGTAAATTTACAGGAAAGCAGCTTAAAGTTTTTAATCAGATATATAATTATATTTTGAAGTCATTGAGACATTTTTGGTTTCAACGTTCTACTGAATCACCCAATATATATCTGTATATGTATATTTATATAATAAAAATGATGTCACTCACTGATACACTACTAAATAAAGTTCCAAATAGAAGGAAGAACATCCTTGGGTCATATTCGAGTATGTCATTTGGTGATTTTAAGGCCCAAAATGTCATTATTGTGAAAATTGTCAAGATTGACCAAATTGGTCGTATTGCCTCTAATAACGGCCTCATTTTACCGGTGCCATGCTTGTAGGATCTGCAAAAAAATCGTAAAAATTAATTCAGTCTTTTGTTTCTGGATGCTTCTACCACTCCACGCGTCTTTTTATGGATCTAATTGTCACAACTCCAGCTTAATACTACGCGGAGTGTATACATACAGGCGTAGTTATTGAAGAGTTTGTGGCGCAGGTGTAGTGTGACAGAGTGGTGTTATATCTTGGACATACAATCTTAATGATTTATAGGTTGTCCTTGACTTTCTTAACTAGTTATGTAAACATATTAATAACATTTCTATATGGGTATATTAGTTTCGGACGGGATTGGAACCCAGGCCCGTGTTTTAAATTACGTTACAAAGACTATATCAATAAAAGGTTTGAATATAAACTTACAGTTTAACATTAGAAATAGCGACTGGTATTGTCGCTGGTAAAGCACTACAATGAATACCGACTTCCATACAATGCGCCATGTTGATACCATAAAATATCTCCATTTTAAAGAACCCTGTACCTTTAACTCCAGCTAGGATAAAAAGTAACGTTGAAGTCTAAAAAATAAGTATTTTATACGAATTACTATCGTGATTATTTTAATTAATTTTGACGATGACATTTTATGTATAATATTAACGATATAGATTTCTGTTAAAATAAATAATTTTTAAGTGGCAACACTAACTATCATTGACGTTTTATTTTTTGCATCTACAAACACCGGAATGTCAAACAACTTTTCGTATTGTAATTTTTTAATTAATAATAAAATGATAGAAAATGAAACCTTCAAAAATCATTAGAAACGGTTTCATTTCTGAGATAGAAATTGATTATTGATTTATAATATGAACTAGTATAAAAATTGCATCCTAAAAATGACTTGATAAAGATTGTCTTATTTTATTTTATTTTAAATTCCTTATGTAAATACAAAAATAAAATCTAACATTTCATATTGATTATATGTATAACTAATAATCATTTATGTACTATTATACTATGGAATCTTTTTTAAATATAATTCCACTTAAAGGAATTAATTTAAAATTATTTTGCTAATAATTCCCGCTACAACATTCAATAACTTGTCTCGACGCGTTGCGCCACTTCACGTGGCATCATCAGGATACGTGAAGTGGCGAAACGCGCCGAGACAAATTATTGATAGTTGTAGCGGGAATTATAAGTAAAATAATTTTAAATAATTTCCTTTAATATGGATTTCCGCAAAGTAACGCTTGAAACAACCAATTATATAATTCTACTTGTCTATGGCAAGACTTTGAAGTAGCGCAGAGTAAAAAGGAATAATAATATTTATGTAATTATTTATGGTCGTGGCAAATACAAACCTACCCACATGCTGAGGTCATAGCTCCACGGCAAAAACAAACAGCCGGTGTTATATTTTTCAACATGACTCGCGTAGAAGTTAAAAACGATGCTACATGTCACGAAATACATCCTGAAAATAATTAAATCATATTAGTACATATTACTTGGGTCATTTATTTATTTTCCTTAAAAAGGGATAATTTTATATCATAAGAGGTTAGATATATTCAGAAGAACTATGAGATCGGTTTCAGTGATTAATTTCGAATCGGTACTAACTCTATTTAAGTACTAACTATTGCCAGCGACTTCGTTCGCACATTAATAAAGATGTTATTGAAGTTTTCATACGAATCGTTATTGAAATACGTTTTTGAAAATATTCTATCGCCTATGTTCATCAGGGATAATGTAGGATTCTAATAGTAAAAGAACTTTTCAAATCGGTCCAGTGGTTTCAGAGCCTATTCAATGCATACAAACAAACAATCAAATGTTTTTCTTTATAATATTAGTATAGATATAGATATATCATTATTTTATATAATATATCTATTGTGTAGATTTAGTTATTATATATATTTTTTAATTGCATCGAATATCACCGCTCACACGGTCCTATGTGAAATAAAATTTTTTTTTGCAATAAAGAATTTATTTATTTAAATTATTTTTTAGGAAAAAATTAAGAAAATATGTACACGTATTAACATTATATTGTACAGGCTAGGATTAGTTTAAATTTGGACCTATATATAAACAAAACCCATATGTACTTTGTTACGTTTGATTTTAAACTAGAACGTGACTCAAAAGAGATACGACAGCAAATAAATGTTCAATAAAAAACAACTATATATGTATATAAACCATTTATTTAAATAAAAGGTTATCGTAAACAAAAAACAAAACACTTTCCCACGTTGCGACAGCCAACTTCCCTTCTCTAACGAAACGTGATTAAGATAGAAAAAGTGCGCCATTATTAGCATTGTAATGTAATAATAATTATAATAATAATAATAATAATAATAATAGTAATAATAATAATAATAAATACTTTATTGCTTTAAATTAATAAAACTAATACAATTTAATACATAAAAGTAATTAATGTAAAGCAGCGGTTCTCAAACTTTTGACGAAGGAAAAAGCCTTAATATGATTATAAAAAAACTGATTTATATGTATTTATGAATAATCATATTGCAATGTAATATTACGTAATATTTAGTTGGTATATTTAGATGTAACCTTATGATCCTCTTTGGTAGGTATTTTTTGCAGTATTTTAGCCCTAGGGTTCCGCGGAACACACTTTGAGAATGACTGATGTAAAGTAATATAGGTACTACAACGTATTATTTATTTTGCTAAATAAATTTATTAATGATTGTTCGCAAACATTATTTAATTATTTCAGACTTTTGCGGCTTATCCGACGTGCTAGTAATGTGTTACAGAGGCCGCCAATGATGATCAAATAAATAAATAAATTTAATGAAATAAAGAATAAAATCTAATTTAAAATAAGTATATTTTAAAAAAGTAAATTAGCGAAATTCTTTCAGTAGATGTTGTTGTCAGTAATTAGTTTTTATTTTCCCTCCAAAATTCCATATTCTTGAACTTCAAAGTCACTGTTCTAATAAAATAATTGAAGTCTAAAACTAATCTACTCACCTCAAAGGAGATATAGAATAGTCTAATCTCCCAAAAATAGAGTACAGGCAGACTGGTACAAGAAAAACGACGTAAGAATCCAAACCGTGGTCAAAAAGTTCACCGATAGGGCTTGACACCTTTAATTTACGCGCCTGTTTGCCATCTATGCCATCTGAAAATTATTTTAGAATTTTGGGAAGGCTTTTTGACATGTGAATTAAAATTTTATAATTTCTTATTGGATTGCTGCCCGAATTCACTCGACATTGACAGAACTGTCTTTAATAGATACCTGAGGCCATTAATAAAAAAAGAAGAAGAAAATTATTTCCTTTAATAAATTTAAAATTAGAATTTCACTATTTCGTTCAGAAATTTTTCCTTCATATAAATTATAAAGTTAAATAAAAGTAATAACTTTCAAATAGTCTCGGTTATTCCTGAACGTGATTTAACAAATTTAAAAAAGGCGGCTTTGTATATTTAAATTCAAACCAATACATTCTAAATTTGAATTTATAATTCAAAATTCATACAAGTCTAGCATAGACATAAAACACTTACCCAGCGTATAAGCAATAAATAGAAATATTCCCAATAGAACAAAAATAAAGTTCGGTATAGGGGCGTTCGTTCGTTCTACTTTAAAAACTCCTTCCTCGAGCTGATATCCTGGTGTGGTAGATGCGTAAAATCCATAATCGTATATTGTTAATAGTAGGAAGTCAACTACTAGGAACAGGAAACCAACAAATGTTATGAGATTCGGCGCTACCCATGCTGGTATGAACTGTGAAAGAAATCAAGTATAAGCCGCGTAATTTTATCAATATTGATAATGTTATATTAATTTTAATACTATAAATATTATTTAGATTAAATGCTTTTATTGATAATAATAATCTACAATGTAATTCTCTCACGCCATTGATGCTCGATTGTTTTTAATACTTAAGTTAATTTGCGAACTACCCTCTGCTATAACATCACAAACAAACTATAACAAATGTGTATCCATAGTATAGGCCAGCCATTCTCAAAGTGTGTTCAAATACCAACCAAAGGGAGATTATAAGATTACATCTAAAGATTCCAACTAAATATTATGTAATATTACATTGCAATATGATTATTCATAAATACATATAAATCAGTTTTTTATAATTATATTAAAGCTTTTTCCTTAGCCAAAAAAGTTTGAGAACCGCTGGTATAGGCCATCTTATAAGGTAACTTACCTCAACAATTTTATTCCAAAACGGATGCATAACATACTTGCTTAGTGGACTTGAATCAATAGCATTGTACTGAAATAGTATAAATAAAATTATTTAAAAAATTACAAAGCGATGACAAGAGTGAAATCTGCTCATATAACCGAACTCGAGTCTAGATTAATGCCGCTCGAGAATAAATTGAACAGATTCCAAATTTTTACGAGTAAAATTGATAATAATTGTTGTTTATAGTAATTAAACTTTATTAATGTGAATACGCCCACTAATAAAGGGCTCAATACATCTGCGTTCATAAATCTATATTAAAAACAATGTTACCAGATACCACACAGTCACTGACCTACATATCTGTGTACGTGCATACGAAAACATGTACTATAGTGGAATAATACACGACATTAAAGCATATATACTAGCTTTTACCCACGGCTTCGCTCGCATTTAAGTCATTAAATAAGTATCAGAGATCATTCCAATAGAACTATAACTTAATGTTTTACTATAGTCAATTGGAAACTATAGTAAAAATTTTTTTTTTTTAAAGTATCCTATGTTACTTCTAGTACCTCCAAAAATATGTGTACGAAGTTTCATGACGATCGGTAAAGTAGTTGTTGCGTGAAAACGTAACAAACAAACTCACATTCACATTTATAATATTAGTAGGGATATATACTTATATATATTTATATATACATAGATCGTATCTGCAAGCAGAAAATACTTATTTAAGAAGATTTTAGATTTTTGACATTTGTTCTATCACAGTCATCTTTCTAGTCTTTTGTTTCCTTTTATTGTAACAATGCATTATATACTTACCTATATTATTTTAAGTTTTTTACAAAACAATAACTAAACGTATATTTTGGTTCTAATGCTATATTTATTACAACTACCAAAAAACCTGGTATCAAATAACTGCCAATTTATTCATTTGTTTTAAAAAACGTATACTAATTTCAATTTCAATACGGTTTCCATTCCGGTTCAGATAGATTGTATATCCGGGTACTCTGAGTATTGTTATTAATCAATTAATTAGGTATAAATTATAGAATTTAAAGGAATCGTTTATTAGCATAGGCACTAAAGGCGTGCACTTGCTCATCGTTAGACTCTACTGTGACTTTAACACTAGGTTTACGGGACGCGTCAATTTGACGCATTTTGACGTTTATCAGAGAATTACCAAAAACTGTTTAAATTTTTATTTTATCTCTTTGTATGACTTTTATTCATTGATCGAAGGAAATATAAAAGTGTTGAATTACTGAACTTGTCTATGTGGTATACCTATCTCTACGATATGCGCCAAATTGACACATTTTAGTAGAAGTAGGTATATAGAAAACGTCCGTAAACCTAGTGTTAACTAACTAACTCTTAACTAAAAACTCGTCAAATTAATCTATTAAGATTATGTAGGTATTAAAAAGAAATGTATCTTGTAACAGAATAATAAAAATTACCTTGTAATTATCGAATCCTTTTAAATGTTTATTACTTAAATATTTATAATTAAACATGTTTTCTTCATATCACTTTCACAACGTTTAATAAGACTTCTTATTATTGTAGTTAGTTATTCCATACTGAATACAATAAGTACTTTAACGTAATCAAGTTTTTTAAAATACGAGTTACTTTTGTAACTCGAATGTTTTTGATTCCGACATGTGATCGCACTTCGTTTGCTGTTAGTGAGATAAAATTATTGGCGTGAATTATTTATTTGAGAACTGAATAATATTAATTAAAGGAAATATTTAATTCATGTTTATGTCATTTTTGGGGTAGATATAAACTATTGATTTTCTTCTCTGATTCATTTTCTCCTGCTCAATCTGTTACAGTCTATTCTTTTTTATTTAAAAATAAATAAAAAATAAATTGCTGTCATGACAACTACTACGTTGAGAAAATATATAAGACCAGTGGGCTTATCACGAATTTTAGTCTGGCTTTCGAAACGAGTTCGCTTCAAGTGTTTTGTATGGATATTTGAGCAGCGCTACCGCGTGCGGATTTAGAACTACAATATTTTAGATGCTTTTTGTTAATTTTCGAACATCTCGATCTTTCGTTCATTTGATAGATTGCTGGTGCTCGTTAGTAAAAATTCATGATCCCGATTGCTAACGGCTCCGTTTTACTTGTGACAGCTCGATTCGAAAGCCAGACTAAATTCGTGATAAGCCCTGTAGAAGTCATGTCAAGTTAAATCACATGAGCTGATTATAGACAATTGTCGTAGAGTGAAATATCCGTGTGAGTTTTCATAGTGGTACTCCGCTTGAAGTAATTTCAAGTTGCGTGATAACATTTGATAAGATTAACACGAAGGTGCCCAAATGTTGGTCAATTGTTGATAAAATGCCAATAAACAAGTTAAATATAGTAACGATCTTATTTCTACTGGAACAACACTCAATTTGGTTACCTATTAATTATAACTTACGCCAACTATCCAGTGAGGCATATAATTTATAAATATATGGTTGAAACAAATATTTATCTATACTAATATTATAAAAAGGAAAGATTTGTACGTTTGTAACGAATGAGCTAAAAACTAATGGACCGATTTCAAAAATTCTTTCACCATTTGAATAGCCGCGGCTAAAAGCTAGTACCTACTATATAAATTACAGGAAAAAATTTGGCAGAGAGGTAGTTAGACATCCTGTAAGAAAGGATGTTGCGACTGGGGTGTGATAAGCATTTTCTGTTGACTGAAATGTGAAACTTCATTAAACTTCATAGTACTTTATATCTTCATTACTACGCGAACGAAGTCGGGGGCAACAGCCAGTTATATATATTTAAAAAATTGTTATTTATTTCGAGTAGTACCTATATGCTTGTGATATCTCGATATATAGTATGGGAAGTGCCCATACTATATATACCTACTACATACATATATAATATACATACTAAAGTGGTACAGGGTATCTCAGCCTGGGGTCATAGTATTGTGTATATATAGTATTTAAAATTCGAATATATTTGTAGTATTACTAGCTGATTGAATCAGACCTGGATTAACTTCAATTTTTGGTCCATACATGTGTATAAAATCCGTGAATAGATAAAAAAGAAAAACAAAATAATTGCCACTAAAACTCAATCAAAACAACGTCATTTTAATGATAATGGAATGTTGAAATGTATGATCTTTACCCGTTTCCTGATAACGTTAATAATAACCATATGGCTATGGCAATTAGGGCTATTGTAGAATAAATTGTTCCCTGTTATACTAGGACTTTTGACCTATAAAAAATATTAAATAAATAGAATGTTATGACCTCAAAATTGGAATAACTTTAGTGAGTTTGGTTGTTAGTCCAGTCTCGGGATAGTAGCACAATTTTGTGACCCGTAATAAACGTGTAGTATCTTCTATGTATACTTGAGTTCTCTGAGTAAAGAAGAAAACGTGTTTTGGACATAGAGTAGCACGTAAACCAGATGAGACAAATAAATTTAATAAAAAATAAATAAAATAATTTAAAGGAATAGCTTTAGAGACTGATTAAGTCTTGTCTAGTATATTTGTAGCAATTATTTCTGCCCGCGAGATCGCAGTCTTAAAGTTATAAAAAGGGGTCACACACAAGTATCAAGCACCAGGGGACTATAAAACAGAAGGGTTTATGACTTGACAATTCACGTCATTTAATTAGTCCATATTAACATGCACTCAATTTGCCACGAACATGTGTTTATTTATGTTATGCACTATTATGTACTTTTTTATATTAGCCTAGCATGATGTTAAGCTAGAGTGTGGTCCACCATGCTTTAAGGAAAAGAATCTGCAAATTGACAGTACACATTTGTCTCGTTGTCTCGGCTTCTAAGCTGGGGGGGCTACTCAGACGCACTTCGGACGAAAATACGAACGTTTCCTACTCAGGAACATTTACGTAATTATTCACGAAATTACGAATTTGTTAAAATGTGTTAAAATTCACGTAAGCTACAGAAGTGACGGCCGTATCACGAAACTTCGGATATGCCTGAGTAGCCCCCCTGATCCTGAAACACTTCATGTTTCTAAGTGGTGGTGCTACCTCACATCGGCATACTGGGTTAATAACCATCATGGGTCTGCCTACCACTCTTTATATGCCTATATTATACTATAGGCAAAGTACATATAACAAAGTAACTTCCCAATTTATTCATACAATATATAAATAAATAATAAGCAGTTCTAACTGTGCGGAGATCAATACAGTCGACACCTGTACGGTGTTGCCAAAGCGACGGAAACGAAGGGCGCCATCCGACACCGCGCGTAATTTGAAATTCGATCTACGTCGATAATGTCTGTGTTGCCAGTTGTTAGCGCGTGCGGATGCTCATTTCGAACTAAATTATAATTACACAGCGGCAATTGTTATTATATGCCTACGGGCGTCAACAGCAAATCATTTCGGAAGGTAATCGTATTTTTTATACGAATTACATGTTAGAAAAAAATCACTAAATACTGGATATATTAGTTGCTATGACAACTTGATTAATTTAATAATAATAATGAAAACCTAGGCTTGGCTTTAGTTGAGGACCCCAAAACTGTACGAATAACGAAAAGGTTAGGTTAGAGTTAGCTCTATATTAGTCGACGGCAATAGTAGTCTTTTTAAAAAAAATTGGCACAATTTAGAAAAAAAATAATTTTATGTTTCACATTTAGTAAATCCTGGGGTCCTCAACTAAAGCGTAACCAAAACGTACATTGATCTTTATTATGCGATATTCACTGGTAAATAACTGATATTATACCGCATGCGGGAAATCACCGCGTACAAGAAACATCTGATTAGCATCTCGTCAACTGTGCTCGCGCAATTCACAATAGATCCTATCTTATGTAAAATAGATATAAAACACCCTAATAGAAAAGTCCTTACCTGTAGTAATATCGTGAATTTTGACCAACGATAATAATCCATTGCAACTGTTTACTGTCACCTAGCTGTCATTACGTTCTGTTACACGCATTCATAAGAAATCATTTCAATCGTTACTTATTAAAATATTTATAACAGAAAGAAATAAATGCAAATTAATGTTTAAACTGGATATTTGATCATTTGATGATTTGATCTCTGATACTTATTTAATGACTTAAATGCGAGCGAAGCCGCGGGTAAAAGCTAGTTATATATAAATGCAAACCGCGAGTTAATAATTGAATATAAAAAATAAATTAAATACAATAAACATATCCTAATTAAAACAAATTATGTGAAACAAGTGCATAGTAATGTACACGTAGAACGTATGGTTTAATTTATGTAAGGCCATATTCATTCGCAGCACACGTGACTGTCTGTCTGTCCGTCTGTCCGTCTGTCTAGGAGATTCATCAAGCTGCTCACTAATTGAGTCTTTAATGCATTTAGGGGGCGCTATTCTCGACTTAGCAATTAAATTCCATTTTCAAAAAACATATTTTTGTGTAAAAAATGCAGTGACGATGTATCCGTACAAGCAAATTCTCTCGGATTTCTTTTGGAAATTATTTAAAGTAAAAATAATCACAATAAAAATAGAATACTAAATTAATTAATTTAAAAAAGAAATGACATTGATCCTTGTACATTTTTATATGTTGTAACACACATAAATAATTTTAAAACGAATTATGAACGTTATCGTTTCAAGAATAGTCTTCCTTCCTTAACCAGTTAACACCTTACGAAACAGGACGCTCTAACACTTCCTTTGAGTCTGTTGTCCTGGGAATTTGTATAGTCATCGTAGAATCTTTTAAATAGTAGCTTCCCTATGGCGTATTTTGCCGCCACAACAATTTTAAGGATATACTTGAGGTTTATTATTTATTACACCTACCTGGAAAATTACATTAACACGTGATATGACATAAATTGCCACTATTAATATAAACTAAATGACATTTTACTTATACGATAGAATAGAACATTACACGCCTTAAAATAGTAAAGATAATGCTAAAGTTAGAATTAATGAAAATTATAATTTTAACAATAGTAATACTAATATATACATATGTACATTGTACATATATTAAGAAACTTCTTGGATCTATTGTAAAAGATGTTTTCTTTTTGAGCTAAGCTATGAATTGAAATATGTTTAATAAAAAGTAGAGACAAAAATTATACAGTTCCAATTAAACAAATCATAGTTCAGCAAATTGTAGATGAAAATATTCACAAAAATGTCTATCAATTTTTTTATGAGGAATTAACGCAGATTTTTACTCAAAAAAAACAGACATTAAACCTCAAACCACTATTACCACATTTTTATTGCAATAAAAACTTACAGTCATTATAAAAACATATGTCGGGAACATTTGGTAGCAGTTAGTATCAATTAACAGATGCACCATTCGCTATTTATGTCACCCTGGTAATTGACGGTCGCATTAATTGCTTGATGCGTTAAATAAATTAAAACTGCAATAGTTTATTTACAAATTGATATATCTCTAACATTGTAGGATGTATAAAATCAACGGAGATTTCGAAAAGGCGAGAAGGAACTACTAGTCAATCATAGCTTCTCCAATATAAAGTTAGCTACAATTCATGCTTAACTGTAAATAAAAATTCAGTACAATTAATGTAAATAAAGCTAGTACCTAAGTATATAAGCACATAAACATACACACAATCATCTCAATCACGCCAAGTTATCATTGAAATATCTTTCGTCATACTTGGATTAGGTCATAGTTTTTAATGACTTGAAAGTGGCAATATTATCCTGAAACGACAATCTACTTTAATAGTCATCTTCAGTCTGCCGATAGAAATTCGTTGAATTAAACAGGTATTTTCAGGTTTACTATAGTTAAGTTTTCAAAGTTACTTACTTAAATCTAAAAATAAACTTCAATTTTAAAAAACAACAACAAGTGAATAAATAGGTGTGAAGTCCTTCAACAAACAATTCATTATAATCAGCCAATTAAACCATAACAGAATTATTATAATAGGAATAATTTGTCAAATTACCAGGATAACATCAAACTACTCAACGCATTATCTCCCCTTACAATCCAATATATCATGCACACCTCCTCCACGGTTCTAATGCCCTAGTACTCCCCGAGGGCGTCGACAATTTATTTTGGGGGAATTTCAATTTTATCTTATAAAATTTGACACTAGCCGATGTCAATTGGGATGGATATAGCTTAATGAGATATCGAGTCTTACTTACTATTTATATAAATTTATACAATAAAAAATAAGCGATGTAAGCATTTACAACTACCTACATCTGTCACTAAAAATAAATTTCAAAAATAGAACAGTGCGGTTGTTATTTTGAATAAATGTTTCTTCAAGTGAAATGTTTCCAATCGGAAATAGTTTTTCTTTTTTAAATAGATTCGGTTCTACGCCCCGGCCACATCGTCATGGTTGCGGCGGCCTGAGCGGCGGTAACCGGACGCCGCAGTATTAAAATGACATCGTTTTGACAGATGTCATGTTTCAAAACTTGTCAAGTCCTAGCTAAATAGATTTTAGCAAAAATAGTCGTTTCCTCCCATCAGTGAAGACATCAGAATAAATTACGACTTATGTTTTTAATGTATATTCTTTTATATTATATTTCTCTTCACATTTTTAACACTATACTCTAAGACAGGGGTCGGCAACCTTTTTTGGCCGCGGGTCTAAATTAACCAAAATGCGAATATTAAAGAGACGATATCAATGCGTCCCCTGATGTTGAACTTGTGACGTCAATTTTTTGAAAAAAAAAAAACGTTTGTATATCTTATACTTTATTTTCGGAACGAGAGTGGGTCATTTGAAACTACCTAATGGGTCACTCGGTGACCCACGGGTCATACGTTGCCGACCCCTGCTCTAAGACAATGTTTAAATGTCAACCTATTCATATATATATAGATAGTAATCACCTTCTCTATGCCGGCTTTAAAAGACGCAATGAGTGAGCATGCATTCAATGTACTTCTAAGTGTATACCAAAACATCTGCCTACCCTCTAGTGATATGATTTCAAAACCTGCGTTTAGTTTTTAAAAAGAATTTCAACGTATTTTTAATGAACAAGTCCTACTATTCAATTGGTGAATTTATGAGTGACATTTTGTAAGTTTAAATTTAATTTGACATTATTTAGCATTTAAGGTTGACATTTCTATTATTGTAAAATTTAATTGTATGAATTATTTGCATGTCATATACATTATATAAAATATGTGATACTACTAACATTATTTTAAGACCTATGTTACTAACCATATTTATGGCAAATTAATGAATCTGAATTTGATTTTTTTTATATATAGGTATTTAATTGTGTTTAAGATTACCTACCTCATAACAGGACTAATAACAAGAGTGTACATATATGTTACTGAAAAACTATTTCAGAACAAAATTTGTATAATAGAATTGTAGAAACTTTATTATTGAATATGTGTGGTTAATATTTTTACAATAAATATTTAAACAATTTTAGTATATTTAAATTTATTATCAAAATCATAGTGAATTATTTTGTTATTTATATATGTGGTTTTTCACACAGTCGCTTCCACTATGCCGGCCTGAGGAGACGAATGTACACCGTCCAAATCATCATTACTCACTACTCTCATTATGTACAAGTATATCGTTTTTACTATCCCAATAAAAGGCAGGCATAATGGGTACCAGTATCTCTTCATTTACAGCTGACATAACATTAAAGAAATAAAAAAAGTTGTGATGTAAATTTTCACTAATTAATATGAAAGGATCTTAAAAGAGGATGACAGATTTTATTAATGTCGAAATTAAAACTAAAAAGAGTAATGGCCGCGCTAAACTGGCGTCAAATGCGCACGCGCCGCATGTTCGCCTCCACTATCGGGTTGCATTCTAAATACATCACGCGTTTATTTTAATTTCTAATTCTACAGAATTTCACGGTTTAGTTTTTGTTTGTTATTTACTTTTCAGCTATGTATGTTTTAGCTCTTTTAAAAGACGTTTATGCGGTTTACTATTACGGATTATCGATTTTTTTTAATAACCGTAGCTTTTTTACCGCGGGAAATTTTACGCTTCTTTTGTAACCTGGTTTCTTTCGCTTTCAGTAAATACATATTTTCTGCATATTGAATTCACGAGTCGAAGTGATGCATTCAATTGCATATATTCGAGTGTCAGTACCAGGAATGCATACCTACCGCATCGGTAAATTGATATTATTTATTTTTTCATAAGGAGATAATAAGATACTTGCCCATAATCTGCTACAACTTATTACGGAACGTTGAATTAATTATTCGATATCTAAAATGTTATCATCAAGCATTTAATTCTGCATAGGATAGGCAGATATCACCTCTAAGATCTTTTTTGATATATATCTAAGACTAATTGCAAGAGAACGAAAACACATTAAACGGCTTATTGTAGTAATTATTTTAAATTTATTTTTTATTTGTATTTATTATTATTGTAGTGCAATAAATAATTTTTATTATTATTAAATTGATTATTTTAAACTGTCATTATGAAAGACAGTTTTTTAAATTTATGGTTTAAAATCGCTCTGGTAAGACGATGCAATGTACAACGAAGAACTATCCAAAGCTTTATTTTATTCAAACCAAGGTCCAGGTCGACTTGGTTGAGCTGGTTATGATCTACCTCCTACCTACCTCAAGTAATATTCCAATATGACACTAACTTGAATTACTTTTCTATGTATACTATACTTACTAATATATAAAGAGGAAACATTTGATTGTTTGTTTGTATGTATTGAATAGGCTCCGTAACTACTGGGCCGATTTGAAAATTTATTTTACCATTAGAATCCTACATTATCCCTGATGAATATAGGCTATAGAATATTTTCAAAACGTTTGGGATCCATATGCAAACTTCAATAATGTAACTCAAAGTGTGAAAAAAAATCATTATATTGCGTACGCTGCGGAAATTATTGACAATAGAGCAATGTGATGTACTACAGTTTTATAGAGGACATCAATATCTACAAAAAAGTCTGCAATACCATATGTCTAACTATTACAGTTATGTCACAATAACTGCTTTTTCATGTTAAACTTTAAACTTCATAGTACTTTATATCTGCATTACTACGCGAACGAAGTCGCTGGCAACAGCTAGTCCAGCCATTCTCAAAGTGTGTTCCGCGGAACCCTAGGGCTAAAATACTGCAAAACCTACCAAAGGGAGATTATAAGGATACATCTAAATGTTACGTAATAGCACATTGCAATATGATTATTCATAAATACATATAAATCAGTTTTTTATAATTATATTAAGGCTTTTTCCTTCGCCAAAAAAGTTTGAGAACCGCTGAGCTAGTCTATGTATAAGATGGTCCCAAACCGCCAAAGGATTCAAACTTCACACCTTCTCAATCAAACACACTCTTAACACCCCACAATAACAATAATTTTATATCAGATTACTAATTTAATAATCCACACAATATTCCAGCATAATTGGATTTTGCGAGTTTAACTACTATTCCTACGGGAGAGCCGGCATAGGGGGGCGCCGGGAAAATTATTGTTTATCCCTTAAATTAAGGGTTTGATAGTATGTACAGATGTTAGCGCGGTTTTTTTATTAATTTTAGGGGTGTTATATGATTGATGTGAAAGTTGAGAATTTATTATGTTTGGAGGGCTTGAAAAGACGGTCGAAATAATGACTTAAAATGATTTTTGACATTTGGGATAGAAACTAGTTATTTACAAATATTAAGTAAATACTTTAACACTAGAAGTGTCGGGCTGCATACTATACCTTTAAAGACCGCAGCCGTCAATTTTGTTTACTATAAGAATATCGCTGCCGTCACATTGACGTAAAGGAATCTCATATACCACAAATATAATAATGGTTTTTTATATGGATTTAAACTGACAATAACAAATAAGGAAAAGTAATAAAATACGAAAATAAACAAAAACATAGTTTGTAAAATATTTAAGAATGAAATCGCCGTACCGTCAAATTGACGGTGTTAGTCTTTCTAGTGTTAAACTTTTTGTGATTTCGCGTTTATGTTTTAATTAGATCTTTTGACAGCTTTGCAGCTATCGCGAATTATGCTAAATTTTTGAAGTATCAGTCCAATTTAAATATTTTTATTGAAGAATATTATAGGTATCGCTCTTAAGGTATTTTATTGCGCATAACGCTAGGCATAGATAAAAATATAATAACTCCCAATCAATTTCATTTAAAGTTGTTAGAAAACTTATTGAATGTCCAATTTCCTATTATAATACTACGTATAAAAATTTATTTGAAGGGTGTATGTATACTGTATAGACCCTTGTTTCCTGTTTATTTGTACTGGGGTAGCATAAGCCGCTAAAGATTGGTCTTGTATGGGTTCCCGTCGCTTCCACTTTTTGAGTTCCGATGACGCGTGGTTTGTTTTTGATATTGTTTCTTATTTTAAATTTTTTTTTTAAATAATTTTCTATTACACATATAATATTGTAGGTAAATAAATTCAAGTAGTTTTATTAATATTGTTTTATAATTAGCACAATTAATTTAACTGTTTTGTCATGTTGCAACACTGACAAAAAAAAACCTGGTATAATTATTTTTTTTTAAAACAATTGAATCTGTCAAAGTCGACTTTTGCACTTTAAAAAAAACGTATAGCAAGCTAAAAAATATATGTCATATTTAAGCAATAATACAATAATCGTGTGAATGAATTATTTAGCAAACGAAAGCTATAAACTGAAATGCATGTTATTGTTGAGTTTATTAAACAAGACTATAGTTGACTTGTTGAGAAAATATTGAACACAACAACATACAACATACAAAGTTGCTGCAACAATGGTGGCTGCAAAGCTTCAGAAAAATCGGTTTAAATTAATCAATAGTTAGCTGCATAAAGTAGCTAAAGTATTTTAAAAACGTATTCTGAAAGATCCATATATAAAAAAATTAGAGTTAAAAATAAGTATAAAAACGATTCTTCCATCAAACTTTGGATCACACACGAAATAAAAAAGACCTTTATAATGTATTTTCTAAAAAAAAAAGAAGAAAATGGCCGCGCCATACAGTCTGCTATCCGGTTTCGTTGATATTAAGTTACTCGGTGTTTTTACTTTATTGAGGAGATAAAAAAATATATATATTATTTTTTTCCCCCCCATTTTTTTTATTACCTAATCCTAAACCGTGAATTTGTGTAAAAAAAAAATTATTTTTTTGGCGCCAAAATTTTTGTATCATCTTTCAATATCGACTCGATTTCGTAGAATATGATGTTCATTTGTTTTTGACTCTGCGCAATAAAAAATATTTATTGAAATATGAACTAATTCAGTTATATTAAAGAATGCATATACTAAAAAACATCTCGAAGGAAAATCTATATGAAAGTCGATATGTATATGATAAGTAGAAAACAAAAGTATTCGATTTATTATAATTCTTATGTCAAGACCGGGTAACTCTCAAAAATTCGGTACTAACTACACAGTACACACCCGGGCCGGATATAATCATCTCAAACCGGTAGTGGAGGCATGACTGCGGTCTGGATTAACATCCACAGACTGTGACCATTTGCCTAGTCCGGATAGAAAAAAGATTTTTGTCACTTCAATTACATTTATATTTTTTTATTAACAACCGCACTTTTATAACAAGTAGCCAATTAATGGTGAAATTGACCCCGTCTTTCGAGTTTTGTCCAAATTTTTTATTACGAAGGGTTAAATAAACTTTTTTGTATAGAAACTCAAAACCACATGCGCTTTAGAAAAATATTAGATTTTTTCTCACAAAAATAATTGTTTAATAAAATATCACATTACTCATGGACATGTGTTTTTGATATTTTCGGTCTTCACTTAAATCTTTGTTATTTCTATTTGAGGGTAGTTGAAAAAAATTACTACCTCATTGTATTGAAATAAATATAAGAGAGAAGAACCTGTCAATCTCGTCAGCACGTTCGTTTTCTCAAGACAGCATAGTGGGGCCGAGTGTAAAACAAGAATCTAATCGTTGCTGATTTTAAAAGCCACAATCCAGTAAATTTTTTGACAATCTCTGATGTTTCCAGATGACAAAAATAAAATATTAATAACAATGTTGTCACTCCAAAATTAAAAATAATTAAAATATAGGACTACTAGCGGCCCGTCCCGGCTTCGCGCGGGTGGACATTTATTTTTTAAACATTTGGAATTTTAGAAAAAGCGATGAAAGACATTTTATGGCAATTTTTGACAGCCTAGGTTAACATTATTGTTGTTTTAGTAAGGATCCTTATTTTTTCCTGTAATTTATAGAGCCTATATTGATCAGTGATAACGTAGCATTCAAATGGTGAAAGAATTTTTAAAATCGGTCCAGTAGTTTTTGAGCCCATTCGTTACAAACATACAAAAATACAAATATTTCCTCTTTATAATATTAGTATAAATTAATTAACAATAATAATCATGTTTTACACATAACGTGGCAATCGTTAGGAAAATATCGTACCTAAAAACAATTGAGTAAATACATTATTTTAAAAGCAAGAAAACTAGTGAAGTGTCCGTGGTTGGAGATACAACAGCTGGTGCATTTCCCGAGAACACATTTCTTTAATTTCCCCCAGTCTACGTAAGTCATTTTAAATTTATTAAGTCCCAATTCTACCCGCTTATAATTCCATGGGGAAGATGGGAAAATATTTATATACTATAATATTATATTTAAATTAGTCCCTGTTAATTGGAAAATGAATCTAAAATTATTGTATCAACTTATAAAAATATCTATTTGATTTTTTTATGGGAACAATTTACTGGTAAAACTAAAACGTTAGCGTTCATTAGTAATGAAATAAACATGACATCAGTTTAGGGTAAGCGCGAGTAAGACGTCAATCAACTGTCAACCCGACACATCTACACGCATCTATGCTCTCCTGGTACAAAATTGAAACTTAGTTGAATAAATATTTTCGTTTTTATTATAAACAATCTGCATAGTATCTCTAAAAACTATGTTTTCTTAAGTCTTTACTGTCAATCACTTAATTGGGTCGGCATAGTGGATGTTAATTTGTAGTTAAACGGGATATTTATTTGAAAAATATATTGTACTTAATTTTTCGAATATTTTTTTTGAATAAATGCTTAAGTAACGTCACATATTCTTATTTAAGTTGCCTATATACTTATTATACAGCATGTTTTTTTTCCAAATTTTGTAAAAACACAATAAGCAAACGTTATTTTTTGAGTTATCAAGTTACATTCATCTAGTACGATACGCTTCAATAGAGAATTGTAGTTTGTCTAGTAGCCTAGTTAACGCGGTTCACCACACAGCTTCACTCCCACGGATATCTCTATAGGGGCTGTTTTTCACACCTTTACCGGCTATGCTATCGTAGTATTTTCTATGAAAAATAAAGGAAAATGTAGAAAAATAATTGTTATCTAGTTCTTTGTCTGTGTGTATAAAGTGTGTGATTGGTCTATATAGTTTTATGACGTTTAAAGTTTTGAACTTTACACTTTACATAGACTATGCATCTTAACGTCAAGTCTAATACCAGGGTACCATAAAACAAAACATTGTAGTTAAAACCTATTTCATCAATAATTATTTTTTATACTAATCGCGCATTCATGATTGAAAGTGTTATAATATATACCTTCAAATAACGGTTTACGTCTCCTTTCTCAGCACTTGATTCAGTATTTTTAAATCAACAATAGAAGGTTAAAAATTACGTAAAAGGGGTCATACGTAAATAAATTTAATGTCAGTTCATGAAAGCAACGAATTGATTTTGGGGTTCAAAGTCAAAGGTCAAAAAGAGCACGGAAAAGAATAGGTTTTTTGATTAAAAAAAATTTCTCACAATTAAACTTAAGAATCGATTTTTATTTACAATAACTTTCTTGTACTTATCGACTTTTATAAGTTTTTATAACCTAACCTTTCCATTATTATTAAGTCTCTATTTTCAAATTAATTTTAAAAAACATATATTAATAATGACTTACTTTCACGCAATTGTGGTCGCTGGAAAAACGTTTTATTATTAATAAAATTTATTAGCTTTATTAATTGTTCGATATTTTATAATTATTATTTTCATTAATTCTAACTTTAACATTGTTGAAGTGAACAAGCCGCTATTACAGTTGCTGCATGTTATTAAGTGCAATTATATTTTGACAAGTCCAAATATTTCGATGATGTAAGAGAATTAAGTATATTTTAAGCTATGTCGTTCTATCCTATAATTAAAATTGCATTCAGTTAATAATAATAGCGGTCATTTATATTATATTACGTGTTAATATAATTTTCTTTGGTAGGTTAAATAAATAAATATCAAAACGTAGCCTAACCGAAGTAACGGCGCCATTTATGTACACAATTATGTCTTTCCCTTACGCTGGAGTATCTGCAAACACTCACCACAAACAATACCACCTACCGCTTTCTGTGCCCCTGGTAAGTGCTACACTTATAACTGGATAAATTTTTGCTACTACCTACATTTTCTGCAATGAGCTAGGAAGCACCCGGGTATAATAAGAGGAGTGTGTACTGTCAATTTAGATGCATTAGATTCGTCCTTTTAAGCCGGCATAGTGAAGCCGACAGTCTGTGATAACAAGGAGCCCATTCTAGCTTAGCTTCAAGCGGAGTGCGGTCAAATGCTACTATAAAAAAAAATTTGAAAAAAAAACACGAAACGATTCCTTATTACCAAGGTTTAGTAATTAATTAATTGAAATTAAGTTTTATATCTAGACGTCTAAATGATTTCCCAAATTCAAGTCCAGTCAGTAGTCATGGATCTCAGAAAATGCCCGCATCCCGTATGCGGTTTGGTTTCTGTGAATTTTACGTAGAAACAAGTTAAAAATAGATCGAATAACCTTGTAAAAGAAATTATAATTGATTGTATTCTTTTTTTAAAGTATTGTTTATCCCTCAGGGCAGCGGTTTTAGAAAAAAAAACCATTAAAATTTGTTTGAATTGCACGCGCCCCATTTTATTAGACAAACAACGTTTAATGGCGAAACGGTGTGGCCAGCGTTTTGTGATTTTTAACCCTTTTCAGTTTACAAATTCACCTTTTCTTGAGAAATTTAACGATATTGTTAACTGATTTTTTAACCCTTTGTTATTTATGAGAATTTATTTTCGCAAATACATGCACTTTTATTAAAAAAAAACTGAATCACTAAAATAAGGTCCCAATTCATATACACGGGAGAACTATTATCAATTGAACACTAACAAGACTGTCGTAGGCAAGCGTACAAAAAAATTACACGCCTACAACGTCAGTCAGAAACAATAATAACAGAAAAAAGACAAATTTAAATAGCCAAAGTACCAGGGCGGCATACATTTTGAGGGTTGATTTCGGGAGTGGTTCGCAAACAAGAGGCGCCAGGCAGGCGCGTCCGGTCTATATACAGTGTACACGTCACCTGCTCATGCCCACAGCGAAATTCCTGCTAACATTAACATTAGGTTTTCCAGATATAGCAGGCAGATGGAAGCTATACATTTAAGATAGGTAAATACAGTAATACCCCGCTTTACGCGACCCCGTTATGCGCGGTTTCACTATAACGCAAAATTCAAATTTCGCGCTCAATTGCCCCTCATTATGCGAAAGATTGCGCATAAACATAATGTAGTCATCAACTTCTCTAACGTCGCGGGAATTTCAGTTTTTTCCGGAACGTATCCCTCGCGTAAAGCGGGGCATTACTGTGGGCTTATCACGAATTTTAGTCTGGCTTTCGAACCGAGTTCGCTTCAAGCGATTTATATGGAAATTTGAGCAGCGCCACAGCGTGCGGATTTGGAACTACGATATTTTAGATACTTTTTGTTAATTTTCGAACGTCTCGATCTTTCGTTCATTTGATAGATTGCTGGTGCTCGTTAGTCGTTAGTAAAAATTCATGATCCCGATTGCTAACGGATCCATTTTACTTGTGACAGCTCGATTCGAAAGCCAGACTAAATTTGTGATAAGCCCACTGTATATATGTTCTGAAACAAATACCTCTTTTTTTCATAAGTAAATGTTTCTTTTGACCGGGAATCAAACCCGGGACCTCTGAGCACTAAGCACTATACCACAGAGATTGTATTAAATATATATTATTTATTTATTTATTTATTGGGTCCACAAACAGGGCTCTACAATAAGACTTGGAATTAACATCGTACTAAGAATTATAACAATCAGATTGTAGGCCCTATGCATAGTGGACACAGCGTGCACTTACATTACAAAACTATTTACAATTAAAGCAAAAAATAAACAAAAATACAATCATTCATCAATTAAATCAAAATAACAATCAAATCAAATAAAAAATACAGTAATTCAAATGTCGAAATAAAATTATAGAATTACAAATTATTCAATTCAAATTATTCAATATTAAACATATGAATTGTATTATATGTACATTATTTAGTAATAAGCAATAAGGATAGCCACAACAAGAAAACGACTCCAGCTTGTATTATACGATTATAAACAATAGGACCTCCCAGAATAATAAATTAATCTTAACATAATACATAAATATGCGATTTCTTGGAAATAAACATGATCAATAGCAAGAAAAAAAATGTTATCGATAAATAGTGTTGTTATACAAGTGACACACACTATTTATTTATTTATTACAAAATATCTATAATTTATATACACAATGTATTTATTTATTATATTCTGTATCTATGTATATATTATATAAATAATACTATGTAGTAATTTATTATTTATAGCATTGATATTCATACACCAACACAACTACAACTTCACTTTGCACTATTTTTATTCTTCAATTATTTCTCCAGACCGGTTAGCTGGTAGAAAATGCCTTTAGGCATTAAGTTCGCCGATTTGAAAATTTACAAATAAATAATTTTATTATTATTATTATTATATTTACAAATAAAATACGTTGCAAATCTACAGTCGATAATCTTCAAATGGATACAGATTGGACTTTGGTCTGGAAGAAACAACCAACTAGAAAGGGATAATTATATTTTTATCATGTCAAAGTTGAGGAATGTGTGAAAGGGATGCAGATATCTCCTTTGCCGTTCAGGACACCGCGATCGTTTCTCCTATCGCTTATATACCTACAAAAACTGTATCCATTTGAAAATCGCTGTATGTAGTACTGATATAGCAGTTTTGTAGTAATTTTAGTTTAGAATTATTTCATTTTATTTATCGAGACGTTAATAGGTGTATTTAAATGTAATAAAATCTGACTTTCTTTTTACACACGTTTCTTGATCAGTGCTGTCACAAGTAAAACGGATCCGTTAGAAATCGGGCTCATGAATTTTTACTAACGACTAACGAGCACCAGCAATCTATCAAATGAACGAAAGATCGAGACGTTCGAAAATTAACAAAAAGTATCTAAAATATTGTAGTACCAAATCCGCACGCAAATTTCCATACAAATCGCTTGAAGCGAACTCGGTTCGAAAGCCAGACTAAAATTCGTGATAAGCCCACAGCTCTGGTACTAGCCGGAGTATGTAGTGGAAAAAACCCTGATAACATGGCGACCTTATCACCTCATCTCACCAGATTATGAAGCTCCAAGTCTGATATCAAATGGCGTGTCAGATAATACATAAATAAATACTAAGAAAACTCGATTTAACAACAATCTCCCTAAAACGTCAAAACTACTTGATTTTGGTTGGTTTTGCTATCACTGCCATTCTAAATAACGTTAACAATATTTCATTATAAACCATTTCTAAGTTCCGGCCAACTGACTTGCGCTTGAAAATTATTTAAATTAAGTAGAAATTTCTTTATTCAAGTATGTTTTTTAAAAAAGTACATAAATTTAGATTTTTTTTCTGTCAGTGTTACAATCAGAAGGTTTGAATCCTTTCAATGCGTTCCGGTTCGTAAGTAAGTCCAATTCGACCACTGTTTATTAGTAAGTACATATAGTATGTATTGTAATCCCTACTAATATTATAAATGTGAATGTGAGTTTGTCTGTTACGTTTTCACGCAACAACTACTCAAAGGATCTTCATGAAACTTTGTACACATATTTTTGGAGGTACTAGAAGTAACATAGCATACTTTTTATTTTTAAAAATTAATTATTTTTTACTATAGTTTCCAATTGACTATAGTTTCAGCTGTTCGGAATCATATTGATTCATTTCTGTTGAAATGATCTCTGATACTTATTTAATGACTTAAAGCCGCGGGTAAAAGCTAGTAGTAAATAAGACAGATAAATTTGTCTCTCCATTTAACGACAACTTCCAATAACAAAGTGACGTTATGTAGAGTTTATATATCTCGAGATAAATAAGCTTGGGTGGGTGAATACGCCCAAATTATGTTATTACGTTAACAAGGGACGAGCCCGTGATTATCATAATTAATTCCATTAGCAGGCGCGTGCCGCTAACGGTGGCCCGATACCGCGGTCATGGTACACCCCCATTCTTTTAATGAGCTCTCTTAATTATTTGAACTGCGATGTTTTTAAATATATTCTGGAATTAATATTATTATTTTAAATACAAAATTACGTCAATTAAATTAGTATATCAACCTATATTGGTATATGAAAGAAATTTTAAAAATAATAAATTCGATCGTTCTTATTTCAAATGACGTGTTTTTGTTTTAAATATGGAACGAAATTCAACAATTTTTTTTTTTATTTTATTTGACATTGACACTAAACTGGAATACACAAAATATAAATTTAATAAAACCAGACTCGAATTTAAATAATAATTTACGAAATATCACGAATGATATTACTAATATGTTCAATGTATAGTATACAATACTATGTTAGACGTATTTCTAAAATGTATATTTTCTGCAAAGCCACGAGGCGTGGTCACTGCCTGTGACTGTAACATAGCCTTGCGGTTTCCTGCACTCCGAGTGCAATGCAGAGCCGTGTCGTTGCGGTCATGTGGTACCACCTACCTATAGCTATGTATGCTAACCTAGTACATACACATTAACCAGTTTATCTAGATTTTTCGAATTTATATTATTTATATACTATTTTCACTACTTGCGTTTGTGGATTAGATAATGAGTAGGTACTATTTAATCATTGCAATTGTGCACCTGATTTTGATGACGTCACAACATGTTTTCCTATTAGTGTGTGAGCGATGACACAGGTGCACAGTTACGATGGTCAAGTTTTTTTTATATACCTATTCAAATCATATCCTATTGCTATACAAATCAATAATTTCATAGCCACCAATAAATATATTTAACCATAATAAATTATAACAGTATATAATATGATTTAACACTAGAATCGCATTGAGTGTTTTAATTAAATAATTGAAAACAGTATTTTAGATTTATTAGAGTGAAGATGAAATGCAATCCAAGAAAAGCTCACAAAATGCCTGTGTGGATGGTGTAGTTTAGTGATCTCTTAAAACACAGGATGTGCCCATGTAACCATACGTAATTCCTTTATATTTGAGAGCGCCAAAAAAACAGTAAAGACAGGTTAAAAACTTTCTATGGCCCGACTTCAACGGGAGCGGAAAACGTCAGAGTCTTAAACGTATAAAAAATCACCCTATATCATGTTACTTGCCATCTGGCTTCGGAGGCCTTCGGAAAACACCATTTATACGAAGCATTTAAAAGAAGATCCGTTTGTTCGAATTATGAATTTATAAATAAACCTTTAATACGAGCTTATACATTACATTATGTAAATAATTGAAAATTTAATTTAAAAATAGAACAGTTTAGGGAATTTAGCTGTCACTTTTGTCATAGTGTTTATTGCAATGTGATTGGTCATAGTTTAAACGAATGATTCGATATCGTACTGGGGTAGTTCCACAATTCAATATCCGAAAACGAATCGGTGGAAAATGCGGAAAATCAAGCAAAATTTTCGATATATTACCGGGTCATATTTACATAGTTAGATCTACATAATCACGATTTTACAGGAGAGCGATTAGAAGTTGTTGTTGTATATAGATTTTTCGATGTTGTATTGAGTATCTTAGAAACCATTGAGAAAATGTAAATTAATTTTTTATATTAAATGCAGAATTATATTTTGAAGCTATTACAACAAAACGAATATTGCCAAAATATTAGTAAGACCAGCTGATATTGATTCATATATGGTATATAATATTTAAAGGAATCTTATTAGAGTAGTGAATTTAGCTTTAACCAAAGTGCAAATGGATCACAGCCTCATGTCAAATATAAGAATGAAAATATTAGGACATGCGTGTGGCGAAACACGTGTCCCGTATTTCAAAGCAGGTCATCACTAATTCGACGTATAATTACGCCTATACTCTCAATAGGGGAGGGTAGAATAAAGGAAGTTTTATTTATTATTAGTTTTGTATATGTATAGTAATAAACAACAAAAAAATCATATTTAATAAATATATAAAATTAAAGAGGTTTTGTGGCTTACACGACTTTATTGTACAAAATATCGAAACTACAAAACAGTATTTTTAGATTGTTAAGGGGGGCAATTCGAAAATGGACTCGACAGGAGTTTAACCCTTTCGCTCAGGGCCATTTAAATGCAATGCAAGATTTCGGTGCGAAATTTAACGAAAAAAGCAAATTCTTAAATAATTATTAGGTATAATTTCGCTGGACGAAACCAAAATATCAACTGGATGTTTGGTTACGGGATGACATAAGAATTTTAAGAAAAGCTAAGGTGGGGCATGGTACAAAAAAGGTTGGGAAACACTGCTCTAGAACTACCGACCGGTTTAGTAGAAATAGGTACATAACAATTGTTGGTACTTCCAGTTGGTACTTAATAATACTCCTTCTATTGCTGTTAATTCTGAGTTGTCATTGTTTTTCAATTGTTTTTAATTTTATCACTATATTAGTTAATTGTTATGAAATGAAATGAAAATCGTTTATTAGCATAGGCACTAAAGGCGTGCGCTTGCTCATCGTTAGACTCTACAATGGCTTCGGAAAAGCGTATGACGAGAACAAGACCACAAGAAACCCAGTTAATTATAGCCTGTTAAATTTTTATAGCCAAACGAAACCCCTTATAACAATGTAGAATCTTCAAGTTTTAATTTCATTTGTTTTATAATATAAAAACATACCTACGTAAAGTATTTCAAATTAATTAAACCATTTTCGTAAATAACCCCACACGCCATTTATTTTAATAATTTAATTATTTCATATATAACTCAGGTATATAAAATCAAAATACCAGGATAGCAGAATTGCGTAAGAGGTAAATCGAAGTAAAGCCAACGAACTCTGGCCGCGAGGAACAAACACCCACTTCCCAATAAATTACTCGCTCCAAATGAGTTTGTACAAATATTTAAACACAATCGAGTGTTGTTAATGCGACCGGGTAACGTACGTGATCTTAATGCCGATTCCTTTTGCCACCTTTTTCATCTTAGGAAATAAATTAACCATCATATTTGAAGTGAATTCCAATTTCGAATTCCGGTTTGTTAAACCGTTGGACATTAAATTTGAAACACATTCCAAATTTAATTTATTCCTTTTGTTGACATGCTTTTTCAAACCACAATATCGATTGAATAAATCATTCATATTGAAAAAAGTAACTTAATTTAAGATAAATTGACTTTAATTATTAAAAATAAATGTTCAATCTAAATCTAGTTTAACGATAAAAAATACAAACATTTAAAACAAATGAAAAAAGAACTCGAATAAAATTTCAAATGTTTGTTCTAAAAAAAATTACATCCTTATTGACAGTTTTCTTTTTAATTGAATATTGGCACCGATATTGGCGCGAAATTCAATGTTTAATTCTGGTAAGACAATTGGAAGTGTTATTGTAAATTTTACTTTTGCGTAAATTTGACGTATCATTGACCAGATGTACGTAGGCGTTTATAGGTTGTAAAATTTAATACCATTATATGCACAAGTAACAATGTAAGCATTATTTCGTCACAAAATACTAGGAGATAATAACTTAATACTAAAAGTTTTATTACAAAATCCATGACAATATTCTATGACAAATTTATTTTAGTTAAGTTTTGTAAAATGTAAAAAAAGTGCCATAATTTTGATGAGCATACATTGACGGCTAAAACCTGAATAAATTGAAGTTCGTTCAGGCAATGGAAGCAAGCTATCCGTCACGTAAGGATTGACAATCCCAATGGATCGTTCCAGGTCACATTACCCCGTATCTGCAAGTCAAAAAATTTATTACAAAAAAATTTATTAGTAGCAGTTTATTCCCTCTAAAGTCTCCTAGAAATAGTTATCTCCGTGTAGTTTTTATGTAAATATTATTATTTTCCCAACGTATTCATTCCTAACGTAGGCTTTTTGTCAACACGTGATTTTTATAAATTGAGACGGTCTACGCATTAACTAGACATCCAGCGTCTCTGTGTTTTTGTGTTCCACGTTAGAATATAACGGATTTTTACACGCGTTCCAAATTTAAATTTTGACAGTTTGTTTTTTATGACGTCGCTGTTGTTTTATTATATGCAAAGGTATCGTTGCCTTTGCAGCTAATTCTTCAATTATATTTTTTATATTTTTAAAGGACATTTGTCAGTTAATCCATTTTTCATGTTTTCTTTTCTTTTTATTATTTTATATTTTTAATAAAAGGTGAAGTTAATGCCCTGAGACAGTCCTTGCTACTTAATAGTCAGATATAATAATAATTAGAATAGGTATGTATATTGAACCTAAATTTGGTACATTAGCGAGTTTAAAGCTAGAGGGCGCTAGTGATGAAGTAAATAAAATTAAACATTGTTGTTAAATAAAATAGCATTAATTATGCATATATTTGTATTTAAAAAAAATCATTTTTTAATTTTATGGCATATGGTATATCCATATAATGATATCGTATTTTTTCCACGTTCCATAGTTGGCGTGGTCGCTGCCACTCGGCCATTGTTCTAGTCGTTAATCTGTTTGCCTCTGTGTTTGCGGGTTCGAGTCCCGGCTGGGTCAATATTTTCTTACTTTCCACAGGGTGAGTAAATTACTATTGGTACTTTTAAGTAAGTATTTATAAATGGAGACTTCTAAAAAGAATATAGATATTATAATCACGCCCAAGTCTAGGAGGTAGACAGAGTTTAAATAACGAAACACGAAATTAAAGATCAATCTGTTGATGCTTCAATTTTATTTAAGCTAAAGTGCAATCGCCTCCGCTATGCCGACCTAGTAAAAAGCAAGGTCTTTCGAGCACTCGTTTTTTAAAAGCGGGATTGCGGACTGAGATAAACAATATCAAAATATGACTTGACTTGTGATAAATATTTATAAATGTTATTATTGGTTTCTAAAGACAGTAAAAAAATTAAAGCTTCTTTTTAACCCCTAAAAAGATAAAATAGCCGGAGTAGGTACCAGGATAATATAAGTTTAAGAAGCCTAACGAATGAGAAGCACTTCCCCTTTTGTTGTTTGTTTCAAATACCAACTAGTTTTTTAAATAGAGGATTTGTTACTATAAAAATCCATGGAAACGAGCAGCATAATTTCATACAATTTATTGCAATAAAAAAAATATACGTCAATGGATGTACTAGGTATATATTTTGTTAATATTGTTTTCGTTTTTTTTTTGTTGTAATTAATTTCATTTCAATCTTAATTATATATTTAATAATAATAATATTGGTTGATATTTTATAATTATTAAAAAAACCTACTATCCAGGTAATACATAAATGTAAAAATAAACCAATAACTTAGAGTTGTAATTAAAAAAAACTCATTAGAACTAGCTTGCAATTGAATTGAGCAATTATCACAAATTGAAACAAAACATCAAATGTAACAAAGTACTTAATAAATACAACATTATATTCCAAACAATTAATATATAGTATGTACAACTAAATATAATTTTAGTGTAATTAAAAATCGTGCTATTGAACTCATTGCCGACTCATTACGATTGCCGATTTAATGACTATAATGGTAATATTTTATGAGTTTTCAATAATTATAAATTTAATGTATATATACAAATTGACAAATAATAACCTATATAAATATAAGAAAGATTGACATAGAATAATTGTAAATTGACATTCTGTTATTAATTGATTTTTTTTTTTTTGCACGCCAAGTAATTGGTGGGACATGTGAAACTGTATTATGTTATTAATTTACATCCCTGTACCGATGTTTCATCCAAAATAAATATATTTCATTTCATTTCTGTTGTACTAAACTAAACTAAAATTGAAAGCATTTGTTTTTTCTTTTGTTTATACCGAGTGATTCAGCCGAAAGTTTGCAGACTAAACGCTTAAGTAATATTCAATCCACTGCCAACTCGCAAGGCTTAAAAACAGTGGCGGCCTCGCTCTTGCAGGGGCCTCGCGCAACAACCCAAGCAAATTGAAAAATATATAGAAATATAGAATTGTTGTTAGGTTGTCCCGTAAGTCAAGGACCAATGAAATACTGGTAATAGAGGGGGTAAATTCCTATCCGAAACACTAAATTTTACTGTCCTAAGCCAAGTAGTTTCTGAGATATGATTTTTTTAATTGTTTTTTTATTAAATAAATTTTATTTGTTTAGCATTTCTCGTCAAATATGACAAATACCTAAACCAAACAACCAGATCTACTTTCGCACACATACTTTTCACGAAGGACAAAGGGCCTCGCAAAGACCTGCTGCCCGGGGCCTCGCAATGGCTAAGGCCGCCACTGCTTAAAAGTGCGTCCCATGTATCAACGTAAATCATGGCCATTGAGAGTTGCTGTCCAATAATTAACATCGTTTTTTCGGCTCCAAGTTGACAACTATGAAAAGAAAGTAACAGATATTTTTATAATGGGAGAATTGCACTATTTCGTTATCTCTTAAAGCAATCAGTCGCCTAAAGGACGTAAGACGATATTCTAAGGATTCTATTGTTAATAACAAAGTCGTGCTTTTAAAAAAATTCACGAGGGCGTGCGTAAAACGCTTATTAAGATGCGACATTAACTTATACAGGTACTCGCCGAGAGAGGGCGCTTGATCAACACTTGATTCTTGGTTTTGGGTCTGCGTGTTTTATATGTTTGAGTTGTCCTAGTCTTGATGTTCATAATATATACAAAAAAAAAACGGCATAGAAAAAACTTATATGATTGCAAAAGTAAAAAGATGTGTTCTGAAAATTCAATGTCTGTGCCTAATTTTTATCTGTCAAACCGTTCTGTCATTTTCAACTGTTCTTTTTTTAAAAAAAATACGTATTATATTAAGGAGTCCGATCCATGTTATGTATAACCAATGTATATTAAAATAAAAAGATTGTGTTTTGACATAAGGGTTGACGTGTAAATTAAAATTTTATAACTTCTTATTGGGCTGCTGCCCGAATATTCGACATTGACAGAATTGTCTTTAATAGATATCTGAAGCCATTCATAAAATAAAAAGAAGAATATATTTAATTTCAAAAATATAATTATAAAATTGATAAGCGGATTGAAGAGTTTTTAATTTGTTAAAATACCGAATTATAAATACTCATTATAACGCATAAAATGTGAGTTAAGACTACAAAAGGTGGGTTTTTATACAATTGCAAAGAAAGTGAAATTATAATGTGCCTACTTAAATGAAAGTGTAGTCAAGTATGCTCGAGTGTGCTCGAATGTGCTCGAGTTACAAATGTGCAAGTGACTTGAACTTATACAATAATTGGAAGTCCAATTATTTTGGTTAAGATTTTGTTTCTACTTTATCCTAAACTTTCGTTTTTGTTTATTCGACTCTATGAAATTAGGAATGTACATTTGGCGCCACTTTTTTTTCTCGAACATTCTAGTATAAGGTATAGTCTAGTTTTTCATATATAGGGTAAAGTCGAGATTGATGCCCCAGTATCGCAGCAGATTGCAACAAAAAATGATGATTAAAACTGACATCACACACAATATTTCGCCGAAGGCCGTTGTTCAGAATAAATGCATCTTGCTGGTGCATGCGATTATCTCCGCAGAGGACGCCATGAACGCTTTTAAGTTTATGACGTAGGTATACAAAATATTTGGTTTAGTTAGTAACAAATGTGATTGTGCCGGCTTGTCCCGTATGTACGTACCTACTACATACAGCATGGGTATTTTATTTATTTACTTTTAGTAATAGGGCTCCAATAGAGCGCTTTTACTCGTCATTACAAATACAAATGAAATAAATTTATTAATTTAATAATTATCAATTTGATTTAGCTGCTGTATACTGGCATTGTCCACTTACATACCAATGTCATAATAATATATTATAAATCTACTATGACGTAGACGACTAGCTGCTGTATAGGGGCATTGTCATACCTAAGGGTAAATATAAAATAACATTAGTTATCTTCAAGCTTTATTATATGTAGGAACAAACGTAACATCTGTAAAGTTAGTTAGGTTTCGATATCAGCTTGGAAGTAGCCAGGTATAACGACAGGAGCATGATCTGCAGTTATCTTCTTTCAATGACGACACTCTAGCCTAATACCAGGCAGAGTGTACTCATATGCCAGGCTTCTATCAAAGAGTCACTCATTCCAAAAAGACAAATATCACACAGAGATAATAAACAAAACAAAGTATTAAACATAATAAAAGCAATATAATTTTCAAGAATCTCAAGGATGACAGGGAAGCGAGCCTGAAATTTGATACTGAAATCTCCCCTCCCGTCCCACCCCTCGCCGCCGCCCCCTCTCATCCAACACCCCCCATTAACACAAAACGTATGCCCGCACTCGTTCATCGCTCAATACTGAATGCCTGAATGGTGTTATACTAAAGTGAACCATTCATTTACTTAATATATTTTATAATAAAATAAACATAAGGAATACTATACAATAACTCATTGTACGAATCAACCTCCTCTTAATTTAAATAAATTATATATAGGGTATAAAGTGCATAACACCGTCCATTAAAAAGGTGCATACACCCCATACAATTATTTGCACAATTGTTTACACAAAAGAGCTGCGTTGTAAAATATCATATATCTCCCAAATTAAATGAACATCTCAACTAGGCATGCGTTTTAATATACAATGCACCCAACTATGATATCGACTTTTATGGGAATTTATATCAAACTTACTTCTAGCTTCTACTTTTAACTGTGGGCTTATCACGAATTTAGTCTGGCTTTCGAATCGAGCTGTCACAAGTAAAACGGATCCGTTAGCAATCGGGATCATGAATTTTTACTAACGACTAACGAGCACCAGCAATCTATCAAATGAACGAAAGATCGAGACGTTCGAAAATTAACAAAAAGTTTCTAAAATATTGTAGTTCCAAATCCGCATGCGATGGCGCTGTTCAAATTTCCATACAAATCGTTTGAAGCGAACTCGGTTCGAAAGTCAGACTAAAATTCGTGATAAGCCCACAGGTCGATAATCTATCCCAGTGACAATAGTAAAAATTGTTTTATATTGGAACTAAACTACTGTTGATTGATTTTCGACTTTGTTTAATTATAAATGTACAATTCACTACGACCTGACATTAGATCGACATAGACTACTACCATAGACATTTTTATGTTTTATAATATTAGTGCGGAGTATGCACAACAAAAATCATCAGGCTTACTTCGATAGCTGCAAAGCTTAGAAAACATCGAATAAAGTTATTCGAAACATAAATAAAAATATTTTTAACTTTGACTATTACAAGGGATCTTTTTTCTACGATAGTCAGACACTTGGCGGTAGTTTTTGGCGCCGAAACGTAGTAGATGGCGACATTGTGTGTTACGTGCGCACGAGTGGCTCTCTTTGGGATGAGACGCTTTGTTGGTGCTCATTGCTATTACGTTTTTACTTTTAAGTGAAAGTATTTTTATGCTATTTGATCTTATTTTGTTAAACAGAATTGACATGTTTTTTTAATAGATAAACATTTGACAATCGTCATAGTTGCTAATAACTAGAAGAAGAAGGTACTAACTACCTACTAGAAGGATTTTGACTGAATTTAATGTTGCGTAGTAACTATATAGTTATATATAAAGAATACATTGTATAATAATATTTAAATTTAAAACTAATAAATAGAAAATATTTGAATCAACTACTATTTTACTAATATTTCGTTTTCCATTTTATTAGATATACCTATATCCCAGGGGTCGGCAGACTTATCAACCAGATGAGCCGAATATTAAGTTTGTAGATTTCCCCATGCCTTCAGAGAGCCGCAACATGAACTTTGTTATATACTATTGTATTGTAAGAAGAGCCAGATAATCCTATAGCAAGAGCCGCTTGCAGCTCGCGAGCCGCGGTCTGCCGACCCCTGCTATATCCCTAAGTTATATCTATACCTATATTTTTTAAGCAAAAAGTCACTCACCACGAAACTCACTCATCACGAAATCTCGGAAACCGCTTGACCTAGAATGTTGAAATTTGGCGTCGAGGTAGTTTTATAGTTAGTAGATAGCTAAGAACGGATTTTGCGACAGATGTGTTATAGGCATTTTCTATTGACTGAAAAATGAAACATTATTAAACTTCATAGTACTTTATATCTTAATTACTACGCGAACGAAGTCGGGGGCAACAGCTAGTACATTATATTAATAATAATTATGTCAGTATTATTATTTTTCTTACTACTTTATAAGATGATAATCCCATAAATGCAGCTAATATAACACATAGGTAAACTCAAGCGTTGTATTATGCGAATGAATGTGGTTTTTAATTGTAATAACTAATTTCCTATTGGAGAATTTCTTATTGGAGTGAAAGTGTTTCTTTGGAGATTAGTTACTAAGAAAAAAAATACATACAGGCACATACAATGTCCTCAACTCAAACTACAGTATTTAATAAAATATGTAAATACTGATTCCTCTCACACTACGTCTTTCTACTCAAATTCCTTTACTGTAGAAGCTATACGCCTCTGGAATAATTTACCATTATCTATCGAGTCTGGGGGGCTACTCAGGCGCACTTCGGACGAAAATACGGACGTTTCCTACTCAGGAACACGTACGTAATCATTCACGAAATTACGGATTTGACAACGACGTCACGACGGATAGACCACACAATGTTTATTTTACGGACATTTGACAGGAAATTTTACGGGCTTATATGTCAAAATTCACGTAAGCTACAGAGGTGACGGCCGTAACACGAAACTTCGGATATGCCAGAGTAGTCCCCCTGGACCATCTTTAAACTTAAACTTAAATCATTATACCCCCCTCTTTTTGAATTCCTATTTTGTTTACTTATATTTATATCGTAATTATAAAATAGAGCCTTTCTAAATTGCATTGCCCAATACTGCTGCTAATATTATTGCTTCTCCTATGACAATTGGTTATATGGAAGAAATTACTTGGTGACTGACTTAGTGATCTATCAACGCACAGCCCAAACCACTGGACGGATCGGGCTGAAATTTGGCATGCAGGTAGATGTTATGACGTAGGCATCCGCTAAGAAAGGATTTTGATCAATTCTACCCCCAAGGGGATAAAATAGGGGATGAAAATTTGTATAAATCTTATTAGATTTTCGATTGATTGAACTGAAATTAAAGATTGACAGATATGTGGTTAATAACTGGAGCAAGTTTTCAATTATGACCCACGACAAGAATGGTGATAACTACTTGACACACGTTAAACAAAAGTAAAGCCACACAAACTAAACCTAATTAATAATAATACTTCTTAACGCGAGCGAAGCCGCTGGCAAAAGCTAGTTTAGTGATAAGATCGCCATTTGCTCTGAATTTGTTCCTTACGTGTTTAATTGTATTAGTATTATTATTATTGTGGTATTATTTTTATAATATTTCACTTGTTTTGTTTAATTAATAAACTTCTAATAGTGAATACATTTCCTGTTTGTTTTATAAAGATTTTGTTCAGAGGCGTGAACGAAGACCCCAAAGCGTAATCGGATTAACAGAAAAAATCTGCCGAAATGCATCTGCCGAAAATTATTAAAATTATCATAGATGAAGGAGTCTCAATAGGGCCTCTGCTTATGTTGTGTGGTCTGAAGCTGGCAACACTCGTTATGAAACTTATTTATCAACGGATCAATGAACCGTATTCGAGATGGCGGTAGCTAATATTTTTTATTAAAAAAAAGCAAATAAGGTAACTTATTTGAACATTTTTTGCGGTTTACAATTACGTTTCTGAATACAGTTGAAAAAAGTAAAATTATATAGATAAAATTAACACGATAATAATCCGCCATAAACCTTTTTTTTATTTGTTAAATTATGTTTCTGAAGTCAAGATTTTAATAATTAAAACGTCTGCGCCGGTGTACGTTTTTTGAAATATTTAACTAAACATATTAAATTAAATAAAGGAAGTTATAATAAATAAAACCGGAAATAAATAAATATATGTATAAAACATTTAAAAAAGGAAATAGCCGATCTATTTTTAAAATTCCTAATTTAAGTAGATACCATCTATCTTCTCGAAAGCCCATTCATTCCATTTGACGCTTCTCCCCTTCGATTTTTGAATTCAAATGGATTCTATTCCGAGGCGTTTCCTCAAATAGGCGTTGTCTATTTCCACCAATCACAGCTTTTGGATGGTTTATAAAGGATAATGGTTGACGCGTATTGGTGGAATTCAACAACGAGATAATGATGTCCTTAATGTCCTTGATTGTTTTGTTATCTCTTTCTTGAAGACTTTTATCTCCTTCATTTTAATTGATTGTCTATTTTTGTATTTTCAAAGCTATTACAATTTTGTTATTGTCCATAATTGTTATTTCCTTGAATAGCATAAAATTCACAATCAATTTAATGATATATACCTATTATTTAATAATTTTATTAATTAAAAAGCATTATTTCGAAACACATTTGATCCATGATTTTATTGTTAAAATGAATTTATTTTTTCTTATAAGTTAAAGTATAAACAAAAAGTTCTTGCTGTTTTTCCATTAAGAATAAATCCAATGTTAGTTATAATTACAGCGACATCTATTAGTAAGTAGTGTAACTATTTTACCAACTAGTTTCAATAGATTTCACTAGATGGCGGTAAAGAATTTATAAATATTTAATAATATTTTTTTTTAAATTTAATAACTATAATACATATTTACAATTGTAATGTGTTATGATATATTATTTATTCGTTTTTTTGAGTCAGGTGGTATATTTCTATTGGTAACATTTTTGACGCGTGTATATCGCGCGAACGCGACGTGTTTTATGAAGTTGTCAAAAACACCACTTTTTACTTACGTGTCAACGTCGACGGTATCGGCTGTTCCAAATATTCCGTGTTTTGCGGATTTATTGTAAGTTTTCCCCAATTTATTTTATATAAAACTAGTTTTAGATATATTTGCATGATATTAACTTTAATATTTGTATTTATTTCACGTGAAAAGGGCTAATTTAGCGAGATCAAAAGTATTGTTATTAAATGGTCTGGAACAATTTTCGCGATATTGTTGCTCTTAACGTCATGAATTGTAATATATTGCTAAAAACGCACGCTTGTGACGTATATTCATACTTCTAATAGCATTTTTCAATGTAAATAGTTTGTTTTTACTGAAAAATCTGTCAACGCAACCACGTACACAAATCTTGCCTGACTTTCCATTTTCTCGACCGTGACTACTTATAGAGATTTTTTAAATAATATATAAAAAGAAATAATAATTTAGTAGTTATAATATTATGTTTTAAGTAGTTATGAAATACTAAATATTAGCGATTGCAACCGCGAACTTTTCTTCTTTTATTAATGGCTTCAAATTACTAATGAACACAAAACAACCAATGTTACGTATTCGGGCAACAGACCAATAAGAAATTATAAAATTTTAATTTATATGTGAGCTTTCGACTCAAAAAAAGCAAACTTCGTTTTTATGCTTTGTATTATTGTTTAAAAAAATATCCAAGAATAATTTGTTTATAATAAATAATATAAAAATTTTCCTCTTCTTGAATAATATCAAAGGAAATATCTTAAAACGTATTTTGTATTTTTCCATTCTTATCAATAACAAGGTTTGAAACAATTGTGTATGCATTTTAACATATTTTCACACTTCACATAACAATTCTCTAGTTTATTTTCTTAAATTCTTTAGTAATAAATAACTAACTCTGCTCACACTCATAACTCTTTACTGGGGTAGGCAGAACAAATGAAGTTTAGGAATAAACTATTTTCTTAAATTCATCAATTTGTATTCTCAGTTTGTCGTTGTTTTTCCATTTTAAGGCAAATGGATGGACCCCATACATACATACAGTCCGGTCTTTTGTTATTTATTTCCATAAAATCGTAATGAGACAAAACCTAGTATCCAGTGCTATAAGATATTTTCTTATTATAGGCAAAGACTTTATTAAAGGCTTTTTTAAATAATATTTTGTATTTTCAAGAGCATTTAAAAAAAAATAACATGAATAAGATTCTACTATATATATCATAATTAATATAATATATAATAAAATGATATAACTAAAACTTTCTAAAGAGTTCCTGAAGAAATTGTAATTTAAAAAAAATAGCTCTCCACATTGCAATACCAATAATATGTTTATATTTTAATTAATTCTTTTTTAAATTTCAGCAACCCATTCTAACCAAAATTTAGCACCATGGCTCCTAAGCAGAGGATGCGTATCGCCAACGAAATCGCCAGCAAGAATATCTTACAACGGGGCAATGTACCTAAATCTACCAAGGTAATTAGTAGACCTAAATAAAAATACTAAGAGCTGGAAGACATTGTCATTTGGGTTTATGAGGATTTAGTCAGTTATTAATGCTTTTTGTTTAACTTTATGTCCAATTTGGTTTACACACATGAAACATTAATATCACGTTTGTATTGTTTAATCCGTCTTACCATAACCAAGATTGCTTTAAACCTTTGGATTCATGAACAATAATCAAAAATAGTTTGAAAGCTTTACATTGGGCTGAGAATAACCTCAAATACACTTAAAAGACTGTAGTTACGAATCCTGAATATAATTTATAAAAATTACGTCTTTGATATACAAAGAAGAATTATTAAAGAAGATTTAAGAAATATTATACATCTTTACATCTTGCTGTGATTAAAATTAACAAAAATTATTCAATACAAAAGATAGCATGTATATAAGCAATGTCAATTTAAACAGGTGTTTGTTTTCGCGCAGTATAATGACGTTATTGCGATTTTAAATTTAAAATTCAAAAAGTGATTCAGATTAATGTTTAGAGCTGAAATGTGGTATTGAGTATGTTACTAGAGTCCATTTTAATGGTCCATTATGGTTACTGTTCTGTATTTTTGTTATATTATTTTGGGCTGTGTGATTGCACCTAATTTTAATTCTTGTGCTCCATGATTTATGGGTTGTTATTTATTTTATGTACAGGCTATGGTTGACGAGTTTCTTGTGGTATTCGTCTCGTCATACGCCTTTCCGAAGTCATGGTAGAGTCTAACGATGAGCACGCGCACGCCTTTAGTGGCTATGCTATTAAACTAATTTAATTTCATACATCTTTGTATGACGTTACATAGCCTTTTGCTTTCTCAATAAATATATTTTTTATTTTTTTTTTCAGGAAAAGGATGACCAATATCCAGTGGCTCCATGGTTAATAGGATTGTTCATCTTCGTTGTGTGCGGGTCGGCTATCTTCCAAATTATTCAGTCTATCAGGGCAGCATAAAGTTTAGTGTTAAAGCTGTCTTTACTTGCATGATTGTCACGACAAGCTGTTTGACTGCATTGCTATAGATTGTAATCGGTTCCTATGGCTTAACTTTAAGTAGGGTTCCTTTATTCATCAAAGTATCAAACACTTGTCGTAATATTCATGTGGGTTTAGACGCGCTGTAAAAACCCCCTCTGTGATTCCAAACTATCTTTCCCGACTGAACTGTTAAAAATAATGAAAGCGTCTGCAAAAAAATAAATAGTTCCATTTTTAAGTGTCCTCCCGCGCTACTTCTGTGTTGCCAGCAGTTGTTGAGCTTTTTTTTTAATTATTGTTTCCATTTTTTTTTAAATGTAAATAATAGATTTTTTATCGTGTTTGGGTGTAAAGGTATTGTCTTTACAGAGTTTTATAAAGTTAAAATTATATTTATTAATAATAATCTCAGCCTTTATAAATATTTATTACGTAAAATAGAATTATTGTAATAACTAAATGGATGCTAATTTAATTGTAAGATTTTTTAATGACAAAAGCATTTAGGTTTTTTTTTAACTTTAGATCATTTGGTTTTATGAGTAGGTTTTTTTTTTGTAAATTACGCAGTTTCAATTCGGGCGACATGTAAAAATTATGAGATTTAAATACAATATAAATCTGATTTATTCTTTACATAAATAAATAATTAAATTTAATTTTTATTGTTTTATTTTGCCTTACAATTTTGTTAAAGGTAGTCTCTAATCTGCCAATTTCAATGTACTATTATTAAAATGCCACATTGCGTTTTTTCTGGCTCTGGCCTGTAAGGTACATAATCAAACCTGAAAAACTTAATTATCTAGGTACTAACTACTATACATAATATCTGTAAAAAATCGGTTGTCTGTAAAGTCGGTTTACTGACGATAGTGGAACGTGACAACGTCTTAAGAAAATACTGATGGAATGGTAGCATTTTTCAAAAGAAAATTTTAATTTCATTTGTTTAATAGATTTGTATGTATATAGAGAAGGAGGTAATTGGAAATCACAATGAAATTGATCAAGATCACTTCAAGCCTTACATGGAACGCCTCAGAGCGAGGTAACGCCGCACGAGTCATGTTTTTTCGTGCGTGCAGCCGGCTCAATCGAATTATAAGACGTTGTCACGTCAAAAAAGCTCACACTCGACAGTAGGCAGTCAACACAAAAAAAATTAACCAGGATAAAACCGCGGGTATAGTTTGATAGTTACATATTATTTTAGACAGCTGCCCCACCCTGAGCCCATGGCTGGCTACGCCCATGGCAATAACGATCCTGTATGTTTTGTCTATGCAACGTAATGTTCAATAATTTTCTTTATTTCAAAATTCTTGTAAAAACTACCTACTAGAAGTAATCAATAAGCCTGAAAAATAACAATCGCCTGTCGCAGTCATTAATAATTGACCTTCATGTCAAAACAAAAAACATTATTCAGGATAATATATTTGAAATTAAAACACGAGATAGTTATTATTTTATATTGTTATATAGTGTTCTTAAAATAAACAGCAAGAGATGAATACGAGTAACGAAGTTGTTTATTTATTTGTTGTTTATTGCTTTCAATAGTACAACATTACCTGGACTCATCCTTGCATTAAGGCTTAATTTTTATTACAATTTATATAATACATGCGTAAATTTTACACAATAATTGTCATGTGATATGTTTTTCTTAAAAAATAATTATATTAGATTCTAGCGACACCTTTGAGCACCAATTCCATAGCACCGAAACATGCTATTATTCATTTAAACAATTGAATATATTAGAAAAAGACCAGGAACAAATTTGGTATCGCGAACTCTTTATTTATGCTTTATGTCCCATCTGGATTTAACGCTACTCTTTGACCAGAAGTATTAGCATATATTTTCCTAGAATATTTTTTTATTATAATTTTTTAAACAAATAAATAGAATTGATTTTAGGTTTATTTTTTTAATTTTAGATATACATACGTATATATGTGGTCTATGCTGATTTGAGGCTTTTAAAAATTAGTGAAACAATCGACTTTCTCACAAGTATTTTCTTTGTCTAATTTCAGGTTCTAAGAAAATCCTGGTCCACCTTTCTTTTATAATGCAAAAATGTTTGTAAATATATTTTATCAGAATCAGTATATTTGAATTTGAATCGTAATGGATGTGTACATTTATAGTCAGCGCCACCTATGTGCAAGTGGCGGAATCTCACAATTATTACTTTCAAATTTGAAATACTGAAATCAGGAATAATTCTAAGTATTTGCAATAAAAATCGACATTTTAAATTTAAAAACTAAATAAATTCTCTTTTATATTAAACTTAAAGTGCAATTTGCTTTAAAAAGACGTGTTTTATTAACAAAATGAAAAACGAACCTGTCGGTGAGTAGTGAAATTAAAAATTCCCTCCAAAGATTCAAACTTTGCCTTCTAAAGCTTTATAATATCGTTATAAAATAATTGACTACAAACAAAAAGCAGTGCATTTATATTTAACCCTTTCACTGTTACAAAGAAATGTAATGGAAATTTAAAATTATTTTGATCCCAATTATACAATTAATGTCAAATTTAGCTCCACATGTATGGAAATTAATAAAAAACTAATAAATACAAACGAGGACAACACAAACATAAAACAACACTCAGAACCGGACCAAATACGTACTTTTTAGGTATTAATAATAAATATTTAGAACAAGAATCGAATCTGATCTGACGTATGACTAACGAAAGACTTCTAAGCCAATATAAAAAATGAAACTACATATTTCTAAAATATTTTAGTTCAACACATCACCAATAGGTTCGCATTCAATTTAAAAAAGACTTCTACGATCTGGCAACACGTTATACTATAGAACATCAAACTATCGATATAGTAGTACTAATGATATAAACAACACAACACTATTTGCCAATTGCACATAAAATATTTGCGTTTTTTAGCTGTGAAAGGGCTAAATAAATTCCTATCCTTATTTTAACGTGTCATAAATGGCCTCGCTGGGGTATGTACCATTCAAATGAATGCTATTACTGAAAATTAATGAGCTATCTTTCGTAATACGAATCTCGCTGTCATCCAACGATTGGTCCGTTAACATATTCCCATGGTCCACATTGCCTGTTATTTCTAACCTTATCGCATGTAACGTAGCTTCAGAGCTATTTATGACTTTCCTCTCTCGTTCCCAAGAGTCAATAGCTATCGACACGTCATTCCTGCTGCCCAAATCCTCACTCGAAGTCACACTCGAATTGTCCAAGTGAAAATCTGTGGTTTTCTCAATAACTACAACTTCTATGTGTTTGAACGGATTCTCTTTGTCCTCGATCATCTGCTTGGCTCTCTCATCGTTTCGACTAATGACTTCCTTCTTAACATTACAAATAATAGGATCGTTCGCTAATACATCACCCGTACTATCATAAGTCTCTTCATCACTAGTTTTGTTACCGTTTGGTGCGCATATTTCTGCGTAAATATTATCGGAACTTGTATCGGAGTCTTCTACATCCTCATCTTCAACAGCATCAGCGACTTGGCCGTAAGGTAGATCCTCAATTACAGGTAACTTACGTTTTTGTATTGATGCTAGAGATCGTCGTATTTTTTGTTCTGATATTTCTAAAGAATTATCATCATCATCTGAAGTTGGTGTAGGCGCTCTGGGTTTATCAATTTTTCGTCTAAAGTTCAATAACTTATTTCCTTCTAAAACCTTTTCCGTTTTGGTTGGCATACTGTTGCTGTTGCTCCCCTCTTTCTTCATATCGTTAGATTTCTTCGGATGTAACAGATTCGACGTAGATTTGCTCAAAACCTTCTTTGTCTTAACATGGAATTCTGCGCACAATTTCTCAGTAATAAACGAATGTTGCTTACAATTTATTTCAAAGTTATTATCGTTGTATAAAGATCCTGCTCCGAACATGTTTATGTCTTCACAGCTTTGAACTTGGTTGTAAGATCCCGACTTAACCATTGCCTTTTCAGGAATTAAATCAGGCTGTATTCGCTGTCGCCTCTCTAAGTTGGATGAAGATTTAGTAGCAGATGATTTCTTCAGCATATTCTCATCTAAAGATTTCAGTTTCCTTCCAGAACTCGTATCGCTCTCCATTGACCCGCAATAATTGATTTGATCGACGCTTAAATTCTTTCTTCCATGCTTAATGTTCATTGAGGACTCTTCACTAGGATATGGACTATCAGGTATTCCTGTTTGAACGGACACTGACTTCGTTAATACTGGTTTCTTGTTCGAGCTGGTTTGGCTGGTGCCCATGTCAGAAGACGATGTTGTTAGACTCTTATAAGAATGACTTGTTTCTGTTGTTCCTTGTTTGCGCTTAGCACCGAATCTATCTTCTATTAATTTCGCCATATCTTGATATCTTTCAATAGATGAATGCTTCTCACCGAGAGGATCGAATGGATCTTTGACATCACTACATTTATCATTATTTTCTATCGCAGTTATTTTCTCCTCCGTTAACCTTTCAGTACTTTTCAACATTTTCAAGTGTTTGAACCATTTAGTCCTCTTCGGGTGTCCGGGGTCCTCTCTGAACACGTGCATTTTGTCGTTAGAGAACTGCTCCTCCTCATCACGTTTAATATCAGCGTCTTTGTCATCTTTCGTTTCATCGTCACTGTAGACGTCGTAATTCATATGTTCGAGTTCGTTTTTACTTAAAAATATAATAGAGCCTTCTGTTTCATCTGGTATGTCTTTCAAAACTTTCTCACTCTTTCCAAAGAGCCTCGAAGTGTCTATTTTCAGTCCCTGTAGCGTGAATTTACGTTCTTTTTCAAATTTAACAGGAGTGTCGGTGTCTTCCTTGATGAGATCATCAGCTGTCTTCGCTTTGGTAATGAGTGCGGCATTATTGGCATACGAGATCTGCCTGATCCAGTTGTCAACGTTCAATTGACAGAAGGAAAGAGCTTTTTGTAGACGCGAGGAGAGGAACATTCTTTTTTCGGTGTCGTAACCAAGTTGGGTACGTCGGACGCGGACTGCACTGCTCAGTGGTAAAAGTTGTAAAGTCTCCTTGAGGTAATGATGTCGGGCATCTGGCGTGGGCTTGGTGGGACTTGACGGGTGGGAGCCGTAGTCTGGTAATGTGCACATCACCAGCACTGGCTCCGTTACTGCCACTCTTAGCAGCAGGTCTTCTGGAATTAATAAAATGCAAGATAATGTAAAATGCATAATAAAACACTTTGTCAATTTGCCTCGAGCTTCATCTTCACAAAATTTCTTTAATAATTTTATTTTTGGCATTTAAATAACTATATTTATTATTTGATCTAATTATTGAATGACTATATTTTATTTTTTTGACTTAATTGTAAATAGTTCTAATAAATTTTTAAAATATGTATAAATTTAATGCAACCTCGCTCATTGTAACGTTAGTGCATGCAGTGTTCACTGTGCATAGGGCCTACAATTAGATTATTATAATTCTTAGTGTGATATTAATTCCTAATCTAGTTCTAATCTTAAAATCATCTTTACCTCCAACATCATGTGCCATCTCTATTGGTACAGTCCCAGCTAGCAGCCTAACTCTTGCTGGTAATCTCCATAAACTGAGCAGATGTGGTAGTCTGTGGGCTCTTGTGGCTATTTCTCCTGAAGGGGCAACATCAGAAGGTGGTAAAGGCCAGTCTGATGGGGACAATTCCTCGGGGCAAACTTCATACAGCTCACCCTTCGTATTTAAGGGGACGAATAGTTCCTGGAAATAAAAATATATGCAATTAAGATGGTTTATAGGGAATTTTGGGAGTGAATTTGATTTGTGATATGTTCTGTTTGATAAGTGTATTTATTCTGATAATTGTATATATTTTGGTATTTATGTATATATTTATGTGTGTGTATATGTGTGTATGTTTGCATGTGTATGTATTTATATATATATATTGTTTTCTATCAGTTTTTATATATTATATATTTCTATCTCTATTATCTTTCTTCATACTATACATCTAGTTCAGTAGGACAGGTTTCCGAACCTAGTACAGGGGCCCTTGCTATTTTATGTACAAAAATTATCTATTAATAAACTATTTTTTTTTAATTTTTATTGTCTTATTAATTGTTAATAATAAACTTTTAAAGCATAAGTCGTCCAAGTTTGAACTAGCATAATTTTTTTGATTAATTTTTTTATAATATGTGTAAGTATGTTCATTATGTATTTAGTTTACTTATATTTATATCTTAATTATAAAACACTGTCTTCCTAAATTGCATTGCCCGATACTAACACTGCTTCTCCTATGACGATTGGTTATATTGAAGAAATTCCTTTGAGCGATAAGATCGCCATTTGCTCTAAATTTGTCTCTTATGTGTTAAATTGTATTAGTAATTTTAAAGTAATAAGAAAAAATTCAATAAATTATTATTCGACACAAATAAATAAAAAACATGATATATTTAATTTAAAAAATATATAATTAAAACTTTTTAACATATTTAGGTCCAGACGTTTTATTCGCATTCGTGTACCTCCATTCTTTATCATAATACGGATGCTCGTATCCTCTGACTACCCTCGGACACAAATTAGACGGAGGCAACCACTTCAACACGGCATTTTTTCCAAAATCCTCCAAATCCCGGACTCCGTGTTTGGTCAAGACAGCCCCACTAGGCTTTATCACTATAATCTCGGGAATACACGTGATTCCGTACATATATTTCAATTCTGTTATAATAACATCACCAAATAATAGCGTGAACCAATTCGCTTGTTCTGCGTACGAAGCCTTCATATCGGCGTTTGTTTCATCCATTGGCACATATATAACTTGCAAACCTATATCTATATGTTTCACATCTTCGTATATTTGATAAAACTTCACAATCACCTCATTTTTATCGACACCTTTCGCTGTAAATAGCAAGCCGATGATGTCCGAAGTCTGTTTAAGCCAATCGTATGCGATTTGTTCGTATCGTTTGTTGTAGATTTTAGCTTTACGGAGCCAATTTTCTTCCTCTGGTGGTAACAGATTATCAACTGTGAATCCTGTGCTCATTTGAGTTTCTTCTTTTATTAATGGCCTCAGATGTCTAATGTCAAGTATTCAGGTAACAACCCAACAAGAAATTAAGAAACTTTAACACATACGTAAACCATATCCTAATAGATGTTTTATTTTGACAACAAAAAAATTTGAATGTTTATTTTTTAAATTTATTTACGCAGTTCGGTGGAATATATTTTTGTACCAAAATATCTTTACAAAATTTTTGTTTTACGATTTAAAACTACTTTTATTAATGGCTTCAGATATCTATTAAAGACAATTCTGCCAATGTCGACTATTCGGGCAGTCCAATAAGAAATTATAAAATTCTAATTCACACGTAAACTCTCATGTCAAAAAATTCACCGATTTAAATCTAAACATTGACGAGGCCTACTAATATGGTAAAATCACAATTTTAAAGGTGAGCGATTTGAAGTTCTTATCGTGCGTTGTCGACATTGACGGAATTGAAATTTCATTTCAATTTCAATTTCATTGGAGATGAAGAAGTAAATTCCAAAAGTCCTGTTTAATATTAAAAGTATATTGGCACATGTGTCAATGACAGGAAACATTGACGACGTAGGTTAGGTTTGTATTAGTAAATTTTAGAAGATTATTGTCTGTTTAAATTAAGATATTTTGGAATAAGGAATTCGTATGTTGTTTTGAAAAAAAGCTAATAAAAGACTTGTCAGAGGGCTGACGAGGGCAGTTGTTGCGGAATTGAGGTAGTGGTTCCTCGGTAGGCGAGGAGCCCAGGTGATTCATCAGCTCAGTATGAGCTCGCTGCTTCGGTGGCTCGTTCGTCGTGAACAACATGCATAACAAACGCCAAGAACAATAACACAAAAATAATAAAAACGGTAAAGTAAAGAAAAATTCCTATTAGAATTCAATCGTAGTGCGACCCAAATGGAGGTGTGCAAATATTTCGCGGAACAATAATAACAACGGTTAGTTTACAAGAAGATGTGTTCTCACTAACAATATATATATATATATATATAAATTCATCGTATGCAAACTATGCACAATAACAACATTAAATCGTTCTGGAAAATCCTATCATATTAAACGGAAATCTGCGATATGTTTAACACTAGAACTATAACCAACCGGTCAATGTGACCGGCTTCAAAAATTCTTTACAAGACTTTTATGTAAAACCTTACTCATTATTTTTTGTAAACGATTCTATTCTTTACAATTCTACAATAAATTCATTGAATTATATTTTGTTAGATGGTATCACTAAATTTATTAAGGCAACATTCGATACATCGCGTTTGACATTTGCCAAATGTCATTCTGTCCGCCACCAAATCCATCCATAGAAATGTAATCCATGTAATTAAATAAAGTAGTAAATAGAAGTTTAAGATATCTACAACAGTTTGTTTCTTTAAACAAAAACATCAAAGACTGCTCCATGCAACAAGCACAAGTCATCTGGTCATTTTGACCGGTTAATAAAAATAGGTCATATTGACCGGCTGGCAGTTCTAGTGTTAAACCCAAGTAAAACAATATCTTAAGTCATAAGAATGTCTCGCAAAACCCATTAGCATATACGCGACTCGAATAACTCCATCCATTGCATGCCACGCACCTTACTTGGCATGTCATAACGCAACTTTTGTTTTGGCTTTTAACATTTTAAAAAATATATATTTTTTTTATTTCATTGATAGCCCAGCATATGACCACACTCCGCCTGATGTTAAGCTAGAATGCAGTTCATGAGCATAGACAACTGTTACCACAGACAGTTGTCCGCGCGCAACAGTCGACTCCACTATGCCGGCTTGAGGAAACGAATGTGCTCTGTCCAAATTAACAAGACACACTTCTCTCGTTATCCCGGCTACTTCCAAGCTGATCCCGAAACGCGACTAGATCACTTCACGTTCACGGGTGTTCAGCTTGAAAGTGGTGGTGCTTCCCCAGGACGGCATACTGGGCTAATTGATTGGTACCGGCTTAATTTTTGAGAGATTCGAACACGGGGTCTCTCGACCGCGAGTGCGCACACTCAACCACTAGGCCACGGTCGCTTATATAGCTTGATGTTGAGAGTAAGAAGGAGTTAACGGTAAAAGAAGATGAAGAAGGATGATTGGAGAAGATTTACTACAGAAGTGGAGATAGGTAATTTATGATGTTAAAATATAAATCCGAGTGCTTTTTCTAATTATACTTTCTGTCTATTATAGTTAAATTACGTTCTCAAATACGACGCAGTTTATCATGTATATAATAACAGTAAGTGAAATAATTACGGCACCCAAAGGAGGTACCATATTAGGGTCCATAGTCTGTGGACGTGACTTCGCTAATGAATTGTTTTTTTTATAGGTTACCTACCATATGAGGTAGGTCGTAAATACGTGACTATCTTGTTAATAGCACACGCCTAGATATACTTTCCCACAGTTCTGCCTATCTCAAACTCTACCCATTGACCCTTTTCTGTCATTTACTTCTCAAAAACTATCCAGTCAAAATGACTGGTCTTGCAAGATCAAATTAAAATTCTTAATGCGTGTAACATTTTCTTTAATTCTTCTAATCTTCTTTAATTTATAACAGAAGAATTAGTTTTATGAATTTTATATAATTTTATATATATTATACTTTTTGTTAATTTTCGAACGTCTCGATCTTTCGTTCATTTGATAGATTGCTGGTGCTCGTTAGTCGTTAGTAAAAATTCATGATCCCGATTCCTAACGGATCCGTTTTACTTGTTACAGCTCGATTCGAAAGCCAGACTAAATTCGTGATAAGCCCACAGTTCATATATTGCATTCTACATATTATAAATATGGAATTTGCAATCTTAAGTGACGTCATTTGTTTTCCATATAACAACAAAAACACTTACATTTCCCTGTGGATCAATCAGTTGTGCGTACTTCGGCGCTTTCGCTTTGCTACCGTCGGCGAACACTCCGGCTAACCGCAGCGGTGTGCCAGGCCTCGCCGCGGCTCTCTCATACTGTACCCCTGGTCTTCCACTATCTGGAGATAAAATAAACCAATAAATACTCCAAAAGACAATACTAAAAAATATCACAAAATCAATTTTATTTTAATAATTATATTCTTCTTCTTATTTTATTATTAATAGCCTCAGATATCTATTAAAGACAATTCTGCCAATGTTGAGTATTCGGGCAGCCAATAACAAATTCTAAAATTTTAATTCACACATAAACCCTTCGCATAAAATTAATAATTATATTCAATATTAAGTTATGTCACTATAGGCTTTTATTTTTTGTTGCATTATTTTCATTGGTATTTTTTATAGGAGCCTGACATAAGACCACATTCCGCCTGATGTTAAACTAGAATCCAGTCCGTGAGCTAAGACAATTATCACCACAGACAGCGTGTCTGCATGCACACTCTTCCCGTTATTCCCGGCAACTGCCAGCTGCTCTCGAAACGGATGAATAGAATCTTACCAGCAGGTCTTGCTCTGTAAGCGGAGATGGCTCGCGGAGACACCAACGCGAACGCCCGCGTCCGCACCAACGACCCCAACGAGCCTCTCGGGGACGCCAGAGCACCGCCACGACAACTGCACGCAGAGAACCAACCTGGAATATACAAGAATAATTAATAAAAGCAAAGCGAAGATAATGCCTTTAATACCTATACTAATAAACTATTTTCATTTCATAACATTTTCTACCATAACTTAGGACTTAGTCCCAAATTCTGAAATGACACTCTAGCATAGATTCACTGAGTAGAGTTCAAAACTCAAAATGTCACTTTGCCGTACGAAACAAAATAGAGTAATCGCATGCTTGAAACATTGTTGACGTAATTTTTGACCAATGATGATAATCCATTGCAACTGTCTACTGTCACCTAGCTGTCATTACGTTCTGTTACACGCGTTTATAAGAAATCATTTCAATCGTTACTTATAAATATATATCAGGTGATCACAGATCAAACTACAGCTTAATTGTTATTTCTAAATACAGTCACTTCTCAGGAATAGCTTAGAAAAAGCTGTTTTTATCGTAAATAGCGTACGCAGTCAATATACACATGAATTTTTATAGGATATCCTAGCCTAGCATATGACCATACCTTGACATTAAGCTAAAACTGCTATCATATAGCAGTCAACTTCAGGTCGACAGAGTTTAGTAAAAACATAAAATTAAAGCTATATGTCATAAAAGCTAGACGAAGAACAAATTACTATAAAATAAAACCGTTGATATAATGTGGGGTCAATGCTGGACCTTAATATCCCGCAGGCGACTATTGCGCACGATCGACCATGTACCCTTTTTCTTATAGCATAAAGCGGTCATCGCCCTCGTCGAGCAAAAAAAAACACTCTCACTGACAGAAAAAGGATGAATTTATATTTACTATAAAAAGGAAATTATTATAAACTTTGAATGTAGGCTTTTGAAATTAATACTAATAAGTTATTTAAAAAATTAGTCATGAATATACTTTTATCCGTACTAATATTATAAATGTGAATGTGAGTTTGTTTGTTACGTTTTCACGCAACAACTACTTAACCGATCATCATGAAACTTTAAACACATATTTTTAGAGGTACTAGAAGTAACATATTGATCCTTTTTTATTTAAAAAAATATATTTTTACTATAGTTTCAGCTGTTTGGAATCATATTGATTAATTTATATTGAAATGATCTCTGATACTTATGACTTAAATGCGAGTGAAGCCGCGGGTAAAAGCTAGTATTTTAATATATTAGCTACATTTCGAAAACTTTGCAGCTATTGTTGTAGCGTCTAGTCAAACAACGAAACGTCAGATTGGACTACAAAGGAAAATATATCAGAAAATTAAATAGAACCTCCTGTATAAAGGATATTATTCGCTGATCGTTTTATGGCAGTTTTTATGACTCAAAGAAAAAAACTAAACACACTCCGAACACTAAACCGAAACTTTTATTCATGCTCCCTATCACCTTTCCACTAACTACCCTTTAATATGAGTGAGAGAGACGAATAATTTTTAAATTCAGAATAGAAGTTCATGCCAGACCGGTCGACCTTCCCGGCTGGATCAAGGACGTCCACGTCTCAGGGACCTGTGGCCTTTACATGCTTATAAAAAAGCCCATCGTCACGAAAGGGTTATTATTCCTTTTTTAAATATTGCTTTTTTATAAACTACTTCCACTAGTCTTCTAAATTCGAATTCATGATCGTTAGAATAGGGTTGGCCAACTCTTTAATTTTATTGGGCTTTATACAGAGTTTTCAACAATGTGTAAATTAACTTATTTTTTAAATACATATATATGCATACCGTAAAGTCGTATGACTTTGGCTCTGAAGAGTGACTTTAGCCCAAAATTGGAAAACTTCCCACCACAACATTCTCAGAGTTTTGGGCGTAAAAGTACACTTGATAATCAATAGATGGAACTGTAACAATGTGTACATTAGTGTGGGTTGAAACCCCAAAGGGTTACACTCATGGTATCCTGAATTAGGATAAAGACAACACAAACATATAGGTAATATTCAGACCCAAAACAAATGGTGTTAGGCTAAAATGGAACGTAAGTGTGTGAAAGAGACGAAAGACGAGAAAGAGAGAGAAAGGGAAATCTAAAGGAAGAGATGGGAGTAGTTGTTGGTTGTAGTAGAGTAGGCGAAAGAATACTAAAAATTTAGAGTCGATATATCTCTTTTATATAAGTACTGTTTAAAGTGACTACGGATTTTATATTTTTTTATTTATTTTATACACAATATAAAAGTAAAGCTCTAATATCTCTGTCCAATTAATAATTCCCACAAATGGAATAACTGACTTCCCTCTCAATCAAGGATTACGAGAAATACAGCAGGATGAGACAACCAGTTCGAATGCTGAATTGATAACCGTAGTTCCTTTTTAATGAACATGTACGCACACACACGAACAAAAACACACACACAAAATAATTAATTCAACGACCTCCATGACTGTTTAGTCCAATCAATGAACTTTTGGTCCTATGTAAAAAAAAAATAAATCTTACCCGGACAAAAAAAATGTAGTCGTATAGAAAAAGAAAAAAGAATATGAGTATCTGTGTGGAGCAACTCGCGCCGGACTGGCGAACCTAACCCAAAAAATTCTCAAAGTTCAAAAAAACGGTTTTTTTTAAATAAAAAAAAAACAATGTCTCCGATCAGAAAAAGTTAAATTATAAAGTTGTAGATATTAAAAAAACACATCGATTTGTTTTTGTTGAGTTTAATTCGGTGCATAACTTTTCGAGTTATTTTAAAAAAATCATCGAAAATGACCATTTTTTGTTTTTATAATAACTTTTTTAATTTTTGTTTTTTTTTTTTTGAAATTCAGCAAAAAGGTAGGTATTTACTAGCCAAATAAGCTCGTTTTTGTAAAGTTAAAAAATATTAATTTTTTACCGAGATACATCGATTTTTCGAAAAAAAGGTGCCTTCGGAAAATGGCCACTTAAGCCCTAGGGAAGGTCATAGAAAATCGTCCGGGTACGCATTTTCTTTGTGAAGAGTTGTACTTTCATACTATTAAAAAAGGTAATCGATTTTTTAAATTTTTAAGTCCCAAAAATGACTTTGAAAAATCCCATTTTTTTAAACCTTTTTGCTGAATTTCAAAAAAAAAAACAAAAATTAAAAAAGTTATTATAAAAACAAAAAATGGTCATTTTCGATGATTTTTTTAAAATAACTCGAAAAGTTATGCACCGAATTAAACTCAACAAAAACAAATCGATGTGTTTTTTTAATATCTACAACTTTATAATTTAACTTTTTCTGATCGGAGACATTGTTTTTTTTTTATTTAAAAAAAACCGTTTTTTTGAACTTTGAGAATTTTTTGGGTTAGGTTCGCCAGTCCGGCGCGAGTTGCTCCACACAGATACTCATATTCTTTTTTCTTTTTCTATACGACTACATTTTTTTTGTCCGGGTAAGATTTATTTCCACTTTTTTTGTTCATTGATTGGACTAGTTATACAATCATAAATTTTAGGGGAAATTGTACATATTATTAGTTCTAGGAATCCCTACTACATTATAAATGTGAGTTTGTTTGTTGCGTTTTCACGCAATAACTGCTTAACCGATCATCATGAAACTTTTTTGGAGGTACTAGAAGTAATATAGGATACTTTTTATTTAAAAAATATATATTTTTTACTATAGTTTCCAACTGACTATAGTTTAAACTGTTTGGAATCATGTTGATTCATTTCTATTGAAATGATCTCTGATACTTATTTAATGACTTAAATGCGAGCGAAGCCGCGGGTAAAAGCTAGTTTTGTTATAAAGGTAAGGACGAACAAATTATTAAATAAACACGTCGATCAATTAAAGAAATTGCATCCTAATGTAGTAACAACACCTCTCGAGAAAGATCGAGTTATCTGCGGTCAGGTGAGCTTGGAACAGTATGAGAATGAACCAGTAATCTCTCAGGCGACTCCAGTCGAAAGCCAGACTAAATTCGTGATAAACCCACAGTTATCATTCTACATTCTGGGAGAATAGTAGCGTCTCTGCTGTTTAGATTTTTAATGTGCTTTAAGATACTTGTTAATATTTATTCCTAAATAAATATTAATAACAAAATTATCGTAACAAAACTAACAAAGTAAAGTTTAATTTTGAATACTTTTCAAGTCTTTCGTGTACGCGTAAAACTTTAAACATTATTTAATACATAAATTAGCCTAACAAAGGTCTAAGTCATAAAACCCTTTAAGTAATAGGTTACCTAGGGTTTATGCGAGTCCTGGTAATGAAGTCTAGGACCCGTGTTTATAAACGGAATTTAAAATGATTCCTTTTTTGTTTTAGACATTATAAAAAGTTACAATTTCCTACAGCAGCCATTCTCAAAGTGTATTCCGCGGAACCCTAGGGCTAAAATACTGCAAAAAATACCTACCAAAGGGAGATTATAAGGTTACATCTAAATATTCCAACTAAATATTACGTAATATTACATTGCAATATGATTATTCATAAATACATATAAATCAGTTTTTTATAATTATATTAAGGCTTTTTCCTTCGCCAAAAAAGTTTGAGAACCGCTGTCCTACAGTATATTATAAAATAGGACAACATTCTCAAGATAATAATAATAAAACAGTTTTAATTTTAAAAATTAATAAAAATAACGAATGTATTTATTATCTTAAATCAAGATTCGAGATTGCGTGATACATTTCACACAGCGCCATCTATGAATGAGTGGACGAATCATTGCTAGTGTAATTAAACCAAGTATGGTCTACACATAGCAGCATAGAAGTCCCAAGTCTTACCTAATAGCAGACCGTAAAAGTTTATTGTTAGTATAAATTTAATTATATTACTCTTCTAAACTCTACAATGTTAAAATAATAATTGTTTTATTTCTAACTGGCAGTTCCTTGATGTTTCACTGGCAATTGTTTTTTTAACCATCTACAGCTTTTTAATATTAATATAGATTTTTATTTAAAATACATAAGTACAGACGTTATTATAAATAACGTTACATCCAATCATGTTACATGAATAGGCCACTGTGATAATAATAATTTATTGTAAGGTAAAGGTGACTATGGTGGACCAATGAGATAACTTCATATATTGTTTTACTTTTTAGTTTCTTTAAATGTATCTAATACAGTTTTTTTATTTTGTCAAAGGTTCATCTTTTATAATGCGCTGGTTTGTTATATTGAGATACCGGGTATTATTCCGGGTAGTATTCTTTTTGAGAAAAAAGTGTTTATAGGTCCTGAAACAATTGAAAATATATGTCCGGATTTTATTAACGTAGTAGGAACTTGACAATTTGCGTTGTTTTACTGAAATAACTTCGAAATATAACTCTTCATCACTCTATAAAGCAACGAGTAATCTACACCAGCGGTCCTCAAACTTGTTTGGCGACGGAACCCTTTATTAATAATCATATTGCGATGTAATCGATTACTTACTTTTTTAGTTAGATTTTAAACTTTATGTAGGAATATTTAGATACTATATATTTTATTTTCATCTGCAAGCTTATAGTCTCCCTTTAGTAGGTATTTTCGGGGCCATCATAGAGGCCATGCGGAGCCCTAGGTATGGCTGCTCTACGCAATAATAACTTTGAATTGCTTTCCTGTAAAATTGAGATTTTGTAGTTCATATATTGACGGTAGTGGCTTCAAACTTGGATTATTTTGATTGATTGATTGATTTATTTATTATTAAAGTAAAATAACAGTATGCCTTTCGATGTTTCCACACTAGGCAATCACTTACTACACTACAACTAACCTAATTAGTTTTTATATTTAAAAAATTAGAAACATAAAAACACCTTATACTTACGATTACGAAGTTAATAATTTTCAGCACTAACTTTAAATCTCTACACCCATTATAGGCACAATTACCTCGGTGGTACCGGGAAGGAGCTTATCAGAAACTTCCAAGACCTTATGCAGCTTTCACCTAACATCAGAGCTTTTGACGCAATACGCAAACATTTGAAAATCAACTTTAGGACTAAACAAGTAACAATATTAACAATTGAAACCATATTATTACTTGATTAACTTTTAAAAGTGTCCACAATATCCGCAAATATTTCTTACAATGAACTAAATTAATTAACTGCTCGAGCTTCTTTAAATTTAGAGCGGTATCTGAGTTTATTTGTAAACAAAAATTCAAATTCATTTATTTATTTGCCACGTATTAGGACATAGGACTTAAAATAATGTTAGTAGTATCACATATTTTACATAATGTATATGGCATGCAAATAATTCATACAATTAAATTTTAAAATTAAAAATGCTTTAAAAAAAAATTAATCAAAACAAATGCGATAGTAAGCCGCACTAAACCTTTAAATTAATCAAATCACAACCGGGAACAACCACACTATACAGTAATGCCCCGCTTTACGCGAGGGATAATTTCCGGAAAAAATCTCGTTAACTGAAATTCCCGCGACCATAGAGAAGTTGATGACTACATTATGTTTATACGCACTCTTTCGCGTAATTTAATAATAAATTTGAATTTCGCGTTATAGTGAAACCGCGCATAACGGGGTCGCGTAAAGCGGGGTATTACTGTAAACAACGTCCTTTGTACATTGAATGTTATCATAGGTTATTCGCGAAATGTATGTATTTAAATCTATAATATTTAAAAGAGGTCCTATATCACGAATATGTGTATAGAGGTGTAAGCTTTGCAGAATCAGAAATAGAGACTAAAATTGCGTACACAAAGCAAGTCTTGATGGTTATATAAGTGAAAAGCGGTCATCACGTGACCTTTCTAAGTAATATCTATGATACTATATTGTATTTTATATAAGTACAAATCTCTCATAGAACATTTACATTGGTCCCTGACAAGTAAACCGCTAAAATCTGTATTATTTATTTCAATATAAATAGTTAATTTATAATAATTGCTTTTTGAATTAATAACTTCACAACTACAATAAAAGACAGGTTTCTTTAAGACGTAAGGTAATAAATAAATCTTGCAATTGCAATGCGCATAAAATTGTCAAAACTCAAGTATTATATTAATAATAATCCAAACAATAAATATCAAGTTATATAGTTACTAAAAGTCGGTCATGAGATATCGAATATCGATCGCTGCAAGTTCGCGCAACACTTCGACATGCGCACGCGCCTATGTCTATTATCTTAACAATATTACACCTTATTTATCTTTATTATAGATCATGACGTTGTACATTGCTGGTTTTTATGTCTATACTTATTTATGCTGATACAATGCGGGATTTTAAAGATGTAACTCGAGACTATTCTACTTGCTTTATTTATTCTCTGTCATCGTATGTGACTGAAACGGTTGTGCGACAAGGACACCAGTGGGCTTATCACGAATTTTAGTCTGGCTTTCGAACCGAGTTCGCTTCAAGCGATTTGTATGGAAATTTGAGCAGCGCCACCGCGTGCGGATTTGGAACTACAATATTTTAGATACTTTTTGTTAATTTTCGAACGTCTCGATCTTTCGTTCATTTGATAGATTGCTGGTGCTCGTTAGTCGTTAGTAAAAATTCATGATCCCAATTGCTAACGGATCCGTTTTACTTGTGACAGCTCGATTCGAAAGCCAGACTGAATTCGTGATAAGCCCACTGGACAGAACAAACCAAGCCAGACCAGAAGCAAAGTATACGTATTAACATAGCGTGTTAACAACTGCGCCACAGAGGCCGCTAATGCATCTATTATAATCATAAGCAACATTACGAAAGTTCCGTATTAATTTTTTTGCTGGATGATTGATGAAATGCGCACGCGTCTTCGTTGCGATGATTTAGACTGCGTTTGATTTAAATTGATTACGTGTGCCGTTTCATTGTTGGTTAACAAGCCAAGTTATTTGATTATGTTTGCAGCGGTCATGCAATAAACGAGATTTGTTATGAAATAGGAATGTATGGGCTTCACAAGTTTGTTAAGGATTCCACGAGCGACCAAAACATGTATTAGAATTAAGGGAACGATAGAGTTTAGACCTATATTATTGGGTTTTTTTGTACCTGCCTAATAAATACAATATTTACATTTTTTTAAATAATACCATAACTAATATATCTGTAGATATTGGAACACTTGGACTTGTCATAATACAAGTGTATTTAACAACACAATAATACTCAAACATTATAACAACATTAACTATGAAATATAATTACTTTTTTTTTTCATTTCACAGACTGTTATGTCATTTACAGCTTCATTCATAGAATAAAGTAACTTTTTAATTTTAACATATTTAAAAAGAATCTCAACGTATTTTTAATGAACAAGTCCTACTATTCAATTGGTGAATTTATGAGTGACATTTTGTAAGTTTAAATTTAATTCGACATTATTTAGCATTTAAGGTTGACATTTCTATTATAGTAAAATTTAATTGTATGAATTATTTGCATGTCATATACATTATATAAAATATGTGATACAACCAACATTATTTTAAGACCTATGTTACTAACCATATTTATGGCAAATTAATGAATTTGAATCCGAAAAAATGCTTTGTTAATTATAATTAACATTTGTTATATACTTACATATGTGCTTTAAATTGTAATTCATATAGAAAATGTTTGTCAATTATAGCAACGGACATAAACATTGTCAAATAAATGGTTTAAAGAACTGAATGCGTGAAATAAATACAGTTTTTTGACATGAAGGTTTATTATTATTTTTATTTAAAAAAAATTTATAAAAATATTTTATTTAAATATTTTTTCTATTTTTTATTATATTTTATATTATTTTGTTGTATATATTAACATATTTTTATATTAATTTAAGTTATATTTAGAATGTAAAACGAATGTGTAACACTGGTTTTTGGCGCCAAGGCAACATATTGTAAAATTTATTTAAAAATAAACGTTCTATTTATTTATTGATTTAAGTGTGTATTAAAGTTCTTTAATTTCTTGATTGGGTTGACATTGGCAGTATTGTCTTCATTAGACATCTGAAGACATTAATGAAAGAAAAAGAAGAAGTACTAAATGCAAATAAACAACCCCAATATCCCATAGAGTTATAAAATTTTAGAAACGTCAATCTAAAGTTGTTTACACAAAAAAAATGTAAACCGTATCGAACATAATTTACAATTTGATTAGAAAAAAAAACGTAACTTTTTCTACATTTAAATTATATTAAATTTTATTAAAAAGTAAATTTTTTTTGTACCTACACATTTATTATCAAAATACAAATAAACAGCTACATAATAAGATATTTACTTACAGACCGTAACGATTTCAAATATAATACTTTAGGAGATGCGGTCAAATTTTTTAACTTAAGACTTACATCAGGGGTCGGCACCTGTTTGTCCTTAAGGACGCAATACTAAATTTAAAAATCACCGAGGGCGCATATTTTACAAATCTGCCCACATGCCTATTCTAAACTCAACTGACTACTTGCTGTATATCGCCATTGACAAGAGTAAGTAAATCGCTCTGGCTATCATACATTTACATTAGTCCAGCGAGGGCGCATTGCCTACCCCTGACTTACATTGTAACTTCATCCGTACGACACACGAATGTAGAGTTAGGTATAAAATACAAATTTTACTCTAACATTCTATGATTTCTACACTCTATGACAGCTGAGTATCCTAAACATTGATCGTCAACTAGAGTATGTGTAAACCCTCATACAAATTAACAGGTATAAAATTCACTATACAAAGTCTCTTCTGCATTTAAGCTCATAATCAGAAATTACGGTCAAGCATAGGTTCACTAAGTAGAGTTCAAAACTCCAAATGTGACTCAGTTGTACGAAACAAAATAGACCAATCGCACGCTTGAAAAATTGTTGACGTGATTTTTGACCAATGATAATAATCCATTGCAACTGTCTACTGTCACCTAGCTGTCATTACGTTCTATTATACGCATTTATAAGAAATTGCTTCAATCGTTACTTATTAATATATAAATAAAACAGAAGAAAAAAATGCAAATTATTGTTTAAACTGAATATTTGATATATAAGTATATTCAACATATAACTATTTACTTTTGATTACTGTCTAATATTATAGTTGGTGCGTTCAAAGATTATTTATTAGTAAATTTAATCAATAATTCAAGTAAGTGATCACAGATTAAACTCCGGGCCTTGCAGATGCTACCATTGCCTCTCAAACTACACGTAACTTTTGTACAGACGCTCGGGCATCGAACTCGGGTCCGCTACATCTTTATCTTGATAAGCACGACAATTGATTCAAAGTTAGTGAACTGAATTGATTACAGGTTCGTAAACTTGTAGATGAACAGTTTTAAAAGATGAAAATAAGATTGTAAGTTCCATGGTCCGATTCTTCGCTTATGGCAACAAAGAACGCTGTTCAAGAGGCAGGTTGTTTTATAGTCAATTCTAAGCTACATTTATATAAATGAATATCCAATAATATTATAAATGCGAATGTGAGTGCTTGTTACCTTTTCACGCAACAACTACTTAACCGATCATCATGAAACTTTGTACACATTTTTGGAGGTACTACTAGTAACATAGGATACTTTTTATTTAAAAAATATATTTTTTTATTATATGAAATGAAATGAAATGAAATGAAATGAAATGAAAATCGTTTATTAGCATAGGCACTAAAGGCGTGCACTTGCTCATCGTTAGACTCTATCGTGACTTCGGGAAGGCGTATGGCGAGAAGAATATCACAAGAAACTCGTCAATCATAGCCTGTACATAAAGTAATAATAATAAAAAAAAACTGAATTTTAATTCAGAAAAAAAAGTGAATAACAATTTATAAATCATATTACACAGTGGTTACAATAAATGTCAAATTAATAACATATATGTATATAAAATACATGTATATGTCCAATAATATGTATATAAAAATATTTTAAAAAAATTAAATAAAAAAATATATAGCTACCTATACAACATTTAAAAAAAATACAGTAAAAAAATAAAATAATCCTTCTAGTAAGCGAACAGTAAGTCAAGCTCAAACACTAGTTTAACCACGCATTTCCATCGCTCATATAATCAATAATTCTGTAGTAATTATTATAGTTTCCAATTGACTATGGTTTCAGCTGTTTGGAATCATATTGATTTATTTCTATTGAAATGATCTCTGATACTTATTTAATGACTTAAATTATCTTATAAAACATCGAGAATTCTTATTCAATGCGACTAGATCACTTCACAGATGTTGCGCTTTGACGATCGACCATATTGGTCTAATCCTAGTAGACTAACAACTATGTTCCAGGTGTCTTCCTTTAAGACAGCGGTGCTCAAACTTTTTTGGCGAAGGAAAAAGCCTTAATATAATTATAAAAAACTGATTTATATGTATTTATGAATAATCATATTGCAATGTAATATTTAGATGTAACCTTATAATCTCCCTTTGGTAGGTATTTTTTGCAGTATTTTAGCCCTAGGGTTCCGCGGAACGCCACTTTGAGAATGGCTGCTTTAGGATATTTAAAATCTCTTTTCATCAAAGCAGTTTAATGGAGACATTTCTCTGTAGTTCTAGTTTGTCTTTGAAATGAAATGAAATGAAAATTGTTTATTAGCGTAGGCACTAAAGGCGTGCGCTTGCTCATCGTTAGACTCTACAATGACCACAAGAAACTCGTCAATCACAGCCTGTAATAATTAACAAAAAAAATTGAATTTTAATTCAGAGAAAAAACAGTAAATAATCTTTATATAAAAATTTGCTCTAGTCGTAATAGTAATAGTTACGTCCACAAAGTATGTTAAAAGATGCATTGATTGAAATACCTCCAAGCACATGGTGTTTGTAATGACACTGAGGAAGGTTGGCGCAAAGTCGGCGCAAGTAGAGCGCGTCCGTCACGGTGGCTTGTGCAACCCAACTCCGGCGATTGCTCGCCCATCGTTGCTTATAACCCTGCTCCTCTTATAGTATCTTCTACTCATCTTAAACTTAACATCGGTTACATTATCAACAACTTCCCTACTTTAAATTGTTTTTATAATATATTAGCTTATACCCGCGGCTTCGCTCACATTTAAGTCATTAAATAAGTATCAGAGATCATACTAACTATAGTAAGTTGGAAATTAAATTGGTAATTTTTTAAATAAAATGTATCCAATGTTACTTCTAGTACCTCCAAAAATATGTGTACAAAGTTTCATGATGATCGGTTGAGTAGTTGTTGCGTGAAAACGTAACAAACAAACTCACATTCACATTTATAATATTAGTAGGGATTTTATTAAATACATACGTATGTAATACTATTGCATAGCTTTGAAAACATTGAACTAAAATCAAAAATAAATGCAATATTAAACCGCATAGACAGTCTTTAAGTTATATTTGTTCCGAGTATGGATGTCATATTTGTGTTGTTCTTGTCCTTATATCATAGTATCCTAGTTTTGGGTCAGAATATTGTATGGGCAGTAATCCCCCCTATAACGTGGTAGGTTGATTCTGCGTTATAGGAAAACGCGTTGTACGAGTATTTTCGTTAAAGGAGGTTCAAATCGAATAAGGGAAAACTATATTATGAGCGAAATGTGTGCGATTTATTAAAATCAAACTAAATACAGAAATAAAACGTGGGAAATCCCCGCATTGAAAACGCGTTATAAGAGTACCGTGTTATAAGGGGGATCAGCGTACTCAGCCTTTATGTGTATTAGAATTGCACTTATTTTGATTAACTTTAATCCGATATTTCGATTTATAGCAATGATGTGTAATGTCGTAGTTATGGTAATAAAAGTCCTTATTGCGTTTAATTTATGGAACTCGTCATTGACTACTGACAATGCGATCGATAACTACCATCATACAATGTATGCAAAAGACTTACAAAACTACCCTCTAAGCATAGCTTACATATACGTATAACAAGCTATCGTGGCCGCTACGAGACTAAAGCGTTGTTTTGTTGTAAAGTATATGTAGCATAATCCCTACTAATATTATAAATGTGAATGTGAGTTTGTTTGTTATGTTTTCACGCAACAACTACTTGACCGATCATCATGAAACTTTGTACACATATTTTTGGAGGTACTAAAAGTAACATAGGATACTTTAAATTTAAAAAAATAATTAATTTTTTTACTATAGTTTCCAATTGACTATGGTTTCAGTTGTTTGGAATCATATTGATTTATTTCTATTGAAATGATCTCTGATACTTATTTAATGACTTAAATGCGAGCGAAGCCGCGGGTAAAGGCTAGTAAAAATATATATTTCGTAATAATTTCCTTGTGTTTTTCTACCTTTACGTATTGTTACAGTGCAGGAAGTGAAATGTAACGCATCTACTTCTGGTTATTTATTCAGCGATGGTGGCTGATGCGTGGGAATTGTTATAATCAGCTAATTGAAGCAATATTACATTAGAAATAATACAGTCTAAACTCTATATAACAACACTGAAGGGACTGTACGTTTTATAGAGTTATAGAGTTGTCGTTAAATGAAGAGAATACAAATCTGAATTATAAAAGGAAAAAGTTTATTTTAGACAAATGATTTCGATGCTTTAGGGAGTTTGTCGTTAAATCGAGTGACGTCATATGATCGTTACATTTCGATTTCAGTTCACTATTCAGCAATACTCTACTGAACGACAACTTCCATGGAACATGTAAATAACTTGGTTGGTTTATCTTGTTATTAATATAATTATACACTCTATTTAACATCACACCCACTCTAAATAACGACAACAATGCGTATTTTAATATTTATATTACACAATGAACAGTTGTAGAAATTAATAAGAACTTCTTTACTTTACGTACGTTCTTTATACTTTATTAATAAATACATATCTATCTATATATATAAAACTCAAAGGTGACTGACTGACATAGTGATCTATCAACGCACAGCCCAAACCACTGGACGGATCGGGCTGAAATTTGGCATGCAGGTAGATGTTATGACGTAGGCATCCGCTAAGAAAGGATTTTGATCAATTCCACCCCCAAGGGGATAAAATAGGGGATGAAAGTTTGTATAAATCTTATTGGATTTATTTCATTCATTATTACGCAGACGTAGTTGCGGGCAACAGCTAGTGTATTATAATAGTAAAATAAAATATTTTTTTCTTCTCTTCATTTAACAGCTCACAATAACGTCGTAAAATGCGTCGCTATATAAAGTTTACACTGACATATTTGACGACGCCTTTTATGCAGTGGTTAGTAAACGAATCTGTCTACTTTTAGTTTAGGGTCCTATATATAGGTTCTTGGACAAAGGCCCAAGTGATGATTTTAAAACTAAACTATGCGAACCTATCGGAGACGCACTAAACTAAAAATAAAAAACTTAATATTTACGTTTTCAATTAAACAACTTTACTCTGCTTACCTATAGCGTTAATTTTTATTTCGACAGTTTTGCAGCTATCTTGAGAAGCAAATTCGCTGTTACGAAATTCGGAAGTGCAATCACTCGAGAATTACCAGGGTATCATAAAAGCATCCGGGTTGTTTTCACTTTGTTGTCTTGCGATAGGAAAACTCTTTCCACGCAATTATGAACGTGCGAATGTCCTACAAACTATTGTTACCCTCGAACATGGTGCACTTTCTATGCGGGTTTTTTTAAAGTCAATTTTCAACACGTTCTAATTATGTTTCCTATTTCCTTCTGATAAGTTTTACTTGAATATGCGAGCGACATACAACGTCAGATGAAAACCAAACGCTATCCAAATTTTAAATTCATTCAATATTTCATCTCTTTCCCTCACCATATAAACGAAAGAGATGAAAGATAAATCTTAGACTTTACTGGGGGTAATTTGTGATTACGATTAACTGTTTGTTGTGTATGTTCAAATAAATAAATACATCTATACAAAAATTGATAATATTAGTACATTATAAAATTATTAATCAAAGAAACAATCAAGTAAGTAATTAAAATGATTGATCAATATCCTTCGTTACATTATTTACACGATTTTTCGGAGATTTGGTAAATAAACATTGAGGCCATGTTTACGATTGTTCATTAAACGTTTCGTGTACACTTACGACTTCGACATTTAGTTTTGGAAGATAGGCAGTATTCAAATTTCATCGTACTTACCTGAAACCATAAAATAAAGCTATAAATAAGCTAACAAATATCAAATTCCCTGGCCCTGTACTAGAATACCCTGTACTATACGTATTAACCCTTTCCACTCCAAGGCTTTTTTTTTCTTTTTATTCCACCAGCTCCACGCTAAAATTGCGTTTTTTAACTTTTAGGGGGTTTTTCGTATTTTGTAAATAAAATTGATTTTTTCTTATATGATAAACTTTATTTTATGAGTAATTACAGGATACTATATTATAATTCTCAATTCTAATCTTTATAATCCCTTTTTAAAATCCCACCTTATTTAAAATTGTCCGCAAAAAGAATTACACTATGTCGAGTGACACTCGACAGTGGAGCTAGTGGAACAAAATCATTAATCATCAATAACATTGAAGTGGAAAGGGTTAAGGCAAGGAAAATTTATTAACTATTTATTTGGATTGGGAATCGAACTGTGTAACACCTCAACAAGGTAGTAAGACCCATACGTTCTTTTAATTTAGTTTAAACACAGGTCTAACGTAAAAAACATTCCTCAGGCCGGCATAGTGGCAACGACTGTTGTTGGTATCAAAGATCTTCGCTCAAAGACCGCTCTCTACCTTAACATGCCAATATAAGTCTAGTTTAACCTAAATCCAATTAAATAATAAAACAAATAAACAATAATAATATACAGAGTAACCTTAATATAACGAATTTTACGAAATCCCCTAGGATACCTTTATATTACGAATACATTTGTTAAAAACCTTTTTGTAAAATTTAAAATTTACCTCTATTTAACGAAATTGTACGCTATAACAGGGAAAGCAAATTAGTACCTACGTAAAACTGAGATTAATAATTTTTTTAACGATTCGTAGACCAACCTAACCTTTGTATAACGAACCTCATTTTAACAAATTACTTGATATAACGAATTATTTTCCCTTTATATCCCTTCAGTTTCGCTATATCAAAGTTGCACTGTATATGTACAAAACAAAATTGTATTAAATTTTAAACTAGACACGTTGTGTTAAAAGACATGTCATAAAGGATTTGTTAACACAAATGTTCCGGTTCAATGACATAAATCCCACGTTAATATAAGTTAATCTTGTTCAATTATCAAATAACATAGAAAATTATGTAATAATGACAAAATATTTGGTTGCTGCGACGCGTTTCTTTGGGAAAACGGACCTTTTCTACTTATTAGGCCTACCTACAAAATTACATTAAGACATTTATTACGAATTTAAGAAAAAAGACCTTTATTATTACAAATCAAATGAAATTTTACTTTTAGAATAGTATAACATCACACGAACTGGTGGAAGTTGGAAGATTGGCCTTTCTAGGATTTATTATAAAACAAAAATTATTTTGGCTAACGCAATTTTTTATGTAACTCAAACCAGTAATATAAAGTTGCAAATCCAACAAGATTTTAAGAATTAGTTCATTTATTTATTAAGAAATGTCTTTGGTGCAGTAGTAGTAAGCAACAGTAGTAATTCTCGATTAAAAGGCATAATTATTTGTATTATTAATGTACCTACAATAAAAGGGATATTGTTTCACAAATATAGGTATTTGTTTCGGATGTGAGTATTATATCTTTGTCTTGTTTTTATCCTGATATCTTTTGCAAAAGGTATTAGAGTTTGAAATTAGGGTGTCGGCGACAGAAAAGAGGTTATGTTAGCGATGTTAATAGTGTATATATTTTTAATAATAAATCTGTCAATTTGAATTTGGAATGAAAGAAAAGAGGCTCGTAAGAGATGAAGAATGAGGATTTGGATGTTGGTTGCGAATGGGAACAGATGTGTGTGCTTGGATTATAAGAGATTGGTAATACAGTGTAAATACAATTTTGAGAGTTTCCATTGATGCAGTCCACTTGCTCTATTGGCTACACAGGGCATTATAATTATGTGTATAAGAGAAAATATATATTGTATAAAAATTCCATATGAAAACTAGGCTGACTCATTTTTTTGTATTCTATAAATTCTTTTACATGTATATTGTCGTTTAAAATTCGCACTCGGTTCTCAAATTTAAATAAAATAGGTATCAAAATCGGGGTCCCTTTCTGTATAGAAACGCCGTATATACACCTACATGTTGCGAATGTTATATAAGGTACGTAATAAAAATGCTGCATCAGTAGTTACTGAACCAGTTGAACTGGAAATATGGAAATGGAGCGATCGATACACGATTAAACTTGTAATGAAAGTGTTTTTGCTTTGGATGCGGCATCTAATATACTTTTCTAACAATCCTTAAAGCTAAAATTTTCAGGGAGTAGGCGGACTGTTGAAGGTTATTAGCCCGGTATAGTACCACCACTTTCAAGCCATGAAATACCACAACCACTATACATTTAATCAGATTGAAACATCGGATTAAAATAATCATGAATAAACACCACAGTACGCCGCAAAAGATCTTTTAAATTTTTGTAATTTGCAGATTGTTTTCAATAAAGATACTAGATAGATAGATTATTTAATTTTCTATGCTGAAATATTAGTGGTAAAGATACGTAAGTCCTAATTCTGGAGGCAATTGCACCGGAATATTTATTTATTTATTTCTTAATAATATGATAAAAAATAAAGTAAAAAAGTAAGAAGAGATGGCGGCCTTATCGCTAAGAAGACAACCAACTTTGATATATAGAGCAGTGCAGAAGAGACATATATGTATATACTATGTTACATAGATACATATAGAAACTAATAAACAAATGAAATAAAAATAATTTATTAGCATAGGCGCTAAAGGCATGCGCTTGCTCATCGTCAGACTCTACTATGACTTCGGAAAGGCGTATGACGAGAAAGACCATAAAAACTCGTCAATCATAGCCTGTATATGAAATACCGGGCTACCAATAACATAATGAATCTTACGATCACACGTTTTCATTACTTCCTGTCAACCCACTTACACTGTTTACCGAATAACGGACCACTGGGTTTAGTTACGATAAGTAACTAGGGTATACCACAGTTTTGGTTATAACAAACGTTTAACACAAAATATAAACTTTATTCCGAAAAGTATAGAGATGAAAATGTAATCGTGACTAACAATTGTGACTTCATAAGACCAATGAACTGTAGTGAAATTTTATAATTAAAAAAAAGCGATTTTTATCTTTTTTTAATAATATAATCAATTGACATATTTAATTTTATATCTTTTATTTGAAAATTTAAACCGATTTCAATTTATTTTTCTTTCTTTTTCTCACCAACCGTATTTTCGCGATTATATCGCGGTATGGACTAAACATTTAAAACTATGGAAAACGTTTAAAAAACTTAGAAGTTAGAAAAAATTATATTAAAAAACAAAATCTAGTTCTTTTGTTTTTTATTCAACCAATCGATACTTTCAATTATTACGCGCAAATCCCTCTAATAAACCCAATATATAAAAATATAGAATCCATAGTGTAACCGCATCTATAGCTATATACCGATTTTTTTTAGAAATTGTATGTTATGTAAACAAACTGACCTACTGCTATTATTTATGGTATAATGACAGATCTAGGGATGGGCATATATAAAAGTGACCGATTGATCAATTGATCAAAAGTAAAATAAAATAAAACGTATCTTGATACTAATTCTCTTTATTCGATTCGTCACAATTAGAGTAACTCTAAGATTCACTAGTATCAAAATTCGTAATGTGTAACAATAAGTCGTCGTAAAATAGTAACCAATAAGCAGAACAAAGATGAAGAAAGTACGCGCAGACGCCATGAAAGACAATGAACGAGTGAGATTTGCGTGGTTGCGATGGTCAGTGTTGTCTATTATGCCTTTTTGTCAGATCCACATTTACGATTTTTGTGATTTCTTTTATTAAATGTTTTAAAAAATGCACTGGTAATAACACAAAAATAATTATAATTTATAATAATTTACATTTAAACTATTTCTTATCATTGTAACAATTTCTAATATTTGCCACGATCATTCATTATTCTACATTAGTACACATCACTATTGTTTTCATAGACTAACCCAGTTAGAGAAAAAAAAAAGTTTGACAGATTTGTAATTTTTCGGATGGTTATTTTTGTAGTTAATTATTTATAGTGAATTATATCGTTTTATTTGTAATATTTATAGAATATCGAAAGAAAAAACTTTGAAATATTGTCTTAGTTTATCAGATTTTTTAAAGTGTTCGTTATAATGCCTGTTTTTTGTCCACAAAGGTTTGTTTACACAACATACAAGTTCTAAAAAAAAGTTCTATACATATATGTTATAGTACAAATTAAAGTTGATGGAATAAAGCATGTAGCAATATAGAAAGGTGGCGTCGAGACAGCTCGTCTATTCTATGCTAATATGGCTTAATTTATTGCACAACGTTAAGGGAAACAACTGTATTCATTAAATTAATTTAAATAATTAATTTGACAGCAACTCACATACTCGAATACTTTCCGTTAAATCAATTAATATCCAATTAATTGATGCCTTCTCAGAACATCACTATTGACATGCTAATTTAAAGCCGAGTCTCCTGCTCCTGTTTCTTCGAAATATTACACAAAAACATTGAAACATTGTGTATGAATACAAAAATGTACACGGCCACGCCCCAATGTTTCAATGTTTTTGTCTAATATTTCGTACAAACAGGAGCAGGAGACGCGGCTTAACATGTCACTAGTGATGTATTTATTATTAATTATTTTTATTTTTGAATAATAATAAGGGATTTTCGAGTTGCTTTTTGACATGAGGGTTTACGTGTGAATTAGAATTTTATAATTTCTTATTGGGCTGCTGCCCGAATACTGGACATTGGCAGAATTGCCTTTAATAAAATATCTGAAGCTATACTCCAATGTCGAGTGACACTCGACATAGTGTAATACTTCTTTTTAAAAAAGGTAGGATTTTTAAAAGGGATTATAAAGATTAGAATTAAGAATTATGATATAGTATCCTGTAATTACTCATAAAATAAAGTTTATCATATAAGAAAAACCCCCTAAAAGTTAAAAAAACGCAATTTTAGCGTGGAGCTGATGGAATAAAAAGAAAAAGGCTTGGAGTGGAATGGGTTAAGCATAATTTAGAAATAGAAGATAAAGCGATCTCTGTGGCTTATCATAGCTGTTAAGCGAAAATTTTAACTTAGATTTTCAGTCAAAACGAACATTTATTGAAATATAGTACGTATATTATAAAAATAGTATTTAAAAAATATTCGTATCGCGTTTAGGTGTCTTTGTTTGTCTATAGTGCAGGGAATTCTAGTCTGTGGTCAGGGCATTATATGTAGCTTATACAACTTAATAATATATCTAATTATGAAATGAAATGAAAATAGTTTATTAGCATAGGTATTAAAGACGTGCGTTTGCTCATCGTTACACTACTATGACTTAGGAAAGGTGTAAGACCTCAAGAAATTCGCCAATCACAGCCAAAGCTCAATCAAAAAATATGTTTTATTCTAATAAATAAAATACATTCATTAATATTGTCGTAAATATACTTTTTATTATATTGTATTATTTAAAAATTGTGTATTTGATTGTTTTTTTTTAAATACGGCGGCCATCTTTAATTTGGAGAAAAACAAAAGAACGGCAGCCGTATATGGAATCAGATGAGTGAGAATTCTTTAACACTATTTTAATTGCCTGTAAAGCTTTCAATATACATATGTATTTATTTATTTTCTGTTATGACGTCATCGTTCAAACCCCACGTAGGTTCCCCGCAATTAGTACGAATTACAATACAACCTACGACTTTCGCAAATCCCTCTTTATTGCTAGGTTTCTCCTAGATAACCTAAGTAGTAATCAATTGATTCGTGTCCGATTAGATATAATCGATGTTGAGTCACCGATTTGAGATGCTATTCAGTTAGTTATTAAATTGGAAGATTTATCAATTAAAGATTTTTCGGTTGCTAATGCTTTAATTAGGCAACGTTTATAATCTAACATAATAATATACATAGCTTTAACTATCGAGCAATTAGTAAGTATATGTCTCGGATTCGATTCCCGGTCGAAATTAATATTTTTTATACAGAATATTTATTGGTATATTATTAACTAGCTTTTGCCAGCGGCTTCGCTCGCATTAAGAACTATTATTATTAATTAGGTATAGTTTTTGCGGCTTCATCATAGTAGCTCCAATCTAGTTCAATCAGTCGAAAATCTAATAAGATTTATAAAAACTTTCATCCCCTATTTTATCCCCTTGGGGGCAGAACTGATCAAAATCCTTTCTTAGCGGATGCCTACGTCATAACATCTACCTGCATGCCAAATTCCGTTCAGTGGTTTGGGCTGTGCGTTGATAGATCACTATGTCAGTCAGTCAGTCAGTCAGTCACCTTTGAGTTTTATATATATAGATATAGATTTTAAATAAGTATATATTTTGTTGAAATAGCAACACATCTACTTTTGTCTGTGGTATGTAAGAGAGATGTCTATGGTATAGAGTAAAAAGGTTTCTGTGTGAAAAGAGTCGACACGTGCTATGTATCATGACATATTAGTGAAATTAAAGAATATGGTAAGAAGATTTTTGTTTCACTGCTAACCTTATGAAATGAAATGAAATGAAAATCGTTTATTAGCATAGGCACTAAAGGCGTGCGCTTACTCATCGTCAGAATCTAGACTACAAGAAACTCGTCAATCGTAGTCTGTACATAAAATAATTAACAAAAAAAAAACTAAATTTTCATTCAGAAAAAAAAAGTAAATAACATTACATAAGTTACATAATTCTCAATAATACATAATTCACAAGAATTAAAATTAGATCATTTTTTCATTATCATCATTATGATCATTCATTAACCAACATATATGTTTCAGATTTGTGTTTTCTTTGTCCTTGTCCTAATATGTCCATAGTACAAGATATCTCTGATTTAAAATTATGTAAATCAGAAGCGATCTTTATATGGTAGTGGAAATTTCATTCTTTTACGATATCGGGTAGTAGTGTTTTTTTTTCTATTTATATAAGTGAGTCAGTTTAATAGTAAGTAATAATAATATTCAAAGAAAAAAATTTAGTTCAAAATATCCGCTAAAACTGCACAGGTTAACACAAATACGTATGTAGCGTAATGGCTCGTGCAACGCTTCGATGCGCAGACGCACCCGTTTTGAAATTGAAAGTGATAATTAATGTAGTTTAACTGTCTTACTTATTGACATTAAAAGTGCGTTTATAAATAGTAAATTGTTTTTACAGTTGTTTTTAATGTTTATGCTATTTATAGATAAATATTGTTTTTTTATTATTACTATATAAATTTATTGAAAGCTATATGTATATAAGTTTATATATAGCTTGAAATTGTGAGTTAATTGTGAGCTGTTAGGCTGTGGAATGATCTTCCTCTGCACATACAAGAGGCTTCTAATAGGTTCGTATTTTAAAAAACTACTGTTTGCATACCTATACAAAAACTCATGATATTCCTGACACTTAGGTATATCGTATGTATGACTTTATATGTCTGTTCATGTATCTATGTAAATTATGTTACTGTTGTTATGTTTTTTATATACGTTATAGTAATCTTATTTATCCCTCCCTTCAAAATTTTTTTTCTTAATAAATATTTAAAGGTTTAAACGAGATGAAAGCTTAACACAATTTAAAAATAAATTAAAGGCATATTTGATTTTAAAATGCTTTTATTCTATTGACGAATACCTCAATGATTCGAAACAGTAAATGAAATTTAGTTTATAATTTATATTATTATTGTTATTGTTATTATTTTTTTAATTTATATTGCTGTGCCCTGACCGGGTGTCACATTTGACACTGAATAATATATGACATCTGAAATAATTGTGACATGCAATAAAGACATTTGAATTTGAAAAGGTTGGCTGGTAGAAAATGCTACCTGGCATTAAGCCCGCCTTGCACAGATGTACTCAGTTTTTAAATAGATAAATATCCTAGTAGTATCAAGAAATGGATTTGTGTCCTTAATATAAACATCTGACTCAAAACATATATTTAATCAATGGTATCTATAATATCTGCTGTAAATCGAATCCGAAACCTTTCCGCAATTTATATCACAACACAACACATCATCAAAATCATTATTTATAGATCTAGAAATTGTATCTCATAGTAATTACCTAATTTCAAAATGTAATCTTCTAAATATATATAACTCAAAGGTGACTGACTGACTGACATAGTGATCTATCAACGCACAGCCCAAACCACTGGATGGATCGGGCTGAAATTTGGCATGCAGGTAGATGTTATGACGTAGGCATCCGCTAAGAAAGGATTTTGATCAATTCTACTCCCAAGGGGATAAAATAGGGGATGAAAGTTTGTATGAAACTTTGTCAATTTTAAACCGATCGGGCTGAGATTAGGTGTCATTTTTATAGTTAGATGCCACTATATTACAGAAGTGTGATAGGCATTGTCTGTTGACTGAAATATGAAACATCTTCATTATTACGCAGACGTAGTCGCGGGCAACAGCTAGTACACAATAAATTCGTTATATACATTATAGATAGCTGAAAAAAGATAGTTTTTTTAATTTTTGACATGAGGGTTTACGTGCAAATTAAAATTTTATAATTTCTTATTGGGCTGCTGCCCGAATACGCGACATTGGCAGAATTGTCTTTAATAGATAATTGAAGTCATTAATAAAATAAGAAGAAGTAGATATATTCGTAAATTTCCTTGATATTTCATTTAACAATAACTACAATTGCAAATAACTTAGGAGGATTTGAAAATAATTTCAAAGATTCCCAGCCGTTCTATAGAAGAGGTCTCAAACAACGACATTCCAGCAATTTATCCCGTGCACGATCGGCGGCACGCGCGTGCGCATGACCACGCATATCTGTCTTTAAGAAAGGAGAATTGGAAGAAATTTTGTTATGTTGGAAGATTTTTAATGTATGTAGTGACTATACTACTAGGCGGTAGATGGCGTTGGCAAAAATTGTATCACACATTTTCAACTAAGCGTAATTGTTATAACCGATATTTTTTTTTTATTGATTGCCCAGCATATTACCACACTCCGCCTGATGTTAAGCTAGAGTGCAGTCCATGAGTGGAGACAACTTTTACCACAGACAGATGTCTGCGCGCAACAGTCGACTCCACTATGCCGGCTTGAGAAGACGAATGTGCTCTGTCCAAATTAACAGGGCACACTCCTCTCGTTATCCCGGCTACTTCCAAGCTCATCCCGAAACGCGACTAGGTCACTTCACGGGTGTTCCGCTTGAAAGTGGTGGTACTTCCCCAGGACAGCATACTGGGCTAATGCCATCATCAGTCTGCCTACCACTCTTTAAACGCCGACAGTAGTTAATACAAGCTACCAATATCTTCTTTTTTCGTTCAGCGCAGTCATTAGACCAAAAGAGAACAGTTTAATAAGTTTTATTTCTTCTAACTTTTATTATGTAATAAGTTTTAAAAAAAGAATTTTAATTATGTTCTATTAGACATTTTCAAACTCAAGCACGAATAAAATCCAAGAACAAAAGACATAACTCGTATATTATTATTTCCTTGGTAATATAATATTTTTACTGTTTATTGTTCGAAGGTTGTGCGCAAAATAACTATTGTTAATTAAAATTCACTAAGGAATGCTTTTAGAATACAATACATAATTTGGGTACACTTCTGATGTACGCGACAGTTAATGATTACTGTCACGGTTTACGATAATGAAAGTAATTGCTTGTTTGAATTGAATTGTATTCAGTTATTCTTATTAATCAAAAGTTTAAGTTGTGACCAAACACTCTTGAACAACAGTGGCGCCATCTATCCATGAAATAAAATACTATAATAATATTCGAATATATCCACTATGCTAATCTGATGAAACCACTAAGTTATAAACACATATATACGAGTTAGTTCATCATTCAATTTTATTTCATAATTCAATAAAAATCATCGCTGACATCGGAAATTGCCCACTAAGGGTTACCTTCCATATTTCATAAAGGATTTATTCGCCAGTCTAGTAACTATGGGAACTGTATGCACAATAACATACATGTCATGGGGTCACATGTACACAGCATTGTCAACTGCATCTGAATATTGTTATGAAATACCTTACCAAGTTTACTTACACGCTATTAAAAACTTCAATTTAGGTCAGCTATCCACGAAAGCAGTGAAGTCATTTATTAATGACTAGCTGTTGCCAGCGACTTCGTTCGCGTAGTAATGAAGATATAAAGTATTATGAAGTTTAAATTTTAACATGAAAAAGTATTTGTGACATAACTGTAATAGTTAGACATATGGTATCGCAAACTTTTTTTGTAGATATTGATGTCCTCTATAAAACTGTAGTACATCACTTTGCTCTATTGTCAATACGTACGCAATATAATGATTTTTTTTCACAATAACGTTTTTGAAAATATTCTATAGCCTATGTTCATCAGGGATAATGTAGGATTCTACTGGTAAAAGAATTTTTCAAATCGGTCCAGTAGTTTCGGAGCCTATTCAATACAAACAAACAAATAATCAAATATAGATTATATATTAGTATAGAAGAATAGATACGTAATAATAATTGCAATTCAATCATTAATGATCGTTACAAGTAAAATTACAGCACAATTTTAATTCCATACGAATATACTTACATAATAAAAATTACATATTTCATCCAAAAATGGTCGTATTATTTAATGTAACAAATCAATAATATTAACGAGACATTTTCACCGGAAGTTATGTCGTTGTTAATTTTTAATATCTCTCATCTTCATTTCGTATTTTGGGATCAGCAAAATGAAACTGAGACTCACGTGTTCTCAAGCTGGACGTCTGTCTGTGAGCTGCACTCCAGCTTAACATGAAGCGGTTATATGCCAGGTTACTATAAAAAAATGTGTAAATCTATATTTCAGAACTAATATTATAAAGAGAAAAGATTTGTATTTTTGTATGTTTGGAACTTAGCTCAAAAACTACTGGATCGATTTCAAAATTTTTTTCACCATTTGAATGCTACATTATCACTGATCAATATAGGCTATATAAATTATAGGAATAAAATAAGGATCCTACTAAAACTACTCAAGGTTGCCAAAAATTGCCATAAAAGGCAGGCATCGTTGAAATATGAAACATCATTAAACTTCATAGTACTTTATATTTTCATTACTACGCGAACGAAGTCGGGAGCAACAGCTAGTATTTATATAATTTTATTAATCTACATGTAAACTACCATGAGCTTTGCGTTTGGTTTGAAATGTCTTCAATGACGTTTTTGAGGAACTGATATGTGAATTAAAGTGCATTAAAATGGTTTTAAAAATATAATTATCACAATGTACTGTGGCAATAAAAGGAAAAGAAAAACAGGAAAATGGACACAGACAGAACAAATGTCAAAAACCTAAAATCTTCTTAAATAAGTATTTTCGGTTTGTAGAGAAGACTGCGATTGTTTTTTTTTTTGACACTTTTACACACATTTTATAATTTCTTATTGGAATACTGCCCGAATACTGGACATTGGCAGAATTGTCTTTAACAGATATCTGAGGCAATTAATAAAAGAAGAAGAAGAAGAAGAAGAAGCCACCATAACATATAACAATACGTAGACAGCTAGGATCCGCCATTTTGAATTTTATATCAAGCAATAATATCTCGCAAAAGAAGGAAACATGCCTTTTACATTTTAACACGCATAAATCCTTTAAAATCAACAATAAACAATAGGTTTATAGTTAAAACAATTCTAAGGTTTTCTATTCATAAATATCTAATGTTATCAGTTTATTTTTGTCCAAAGCCCCTGATAACAAACAGTGGGCTTATCACGAATTATAATCTGGTTTTCGAACTGAGTTCGCTTCAAGCGATTTGTATGGAAATTTGAGCAGCGCCACCGCGTGCGGATTTGGAACTACAATATCTTAGATACTTTTTGTTAATTTTCGAACGTCTCGATCTTTCGTTCATTTGATAGATTGCTGGTGCTCGTTAGTCGTTAGTAAAAATTCATGATCCCGATTCCTAACGGATCTGTTTTACTTGTGACAGTTACTCGATTCGAAAGCCAGACTAAATTCGTGATAAGCCCACAGGTATTATTACAGCATACGCAAATATATTTCGGCTAATTGAATATTCTTACAAGAAAAACCGTAATTAATAAAATTATTTATGTCAGTGTCAGTGGCGTAGCTTCTAAGGAGCTAGACGGGGCAGTGACGTATAAACCAGCCATTCTCAAAGTGTGTTCCGCGGAACCCTAGGGCTAAAATACAGCAAAAAAAACCTACCAAAGGGAGATTATAAGGTTTATATTATATTACATTGCAATATGATTATTCATAAATACATATAAATCAATTTTTTATAATTATATTAAAGCTTTTTCCTTCGCCAAAAAAGTTTGAGAACCGCTGGTATAAACTATAAATTGAATTTTCCCACATTCGAAATATAAATAAACCAGACTCCAGACACGACTTTAACAATGGCAACTTATTTCAAGAATACAGGGGAACTCCCCTGTATTCTTATTTCTTAGTTTAGTATATAGTTTAGTTGGGACCCCAGTTTCTTTTTTGCCCCAAGGCATTTGGTTACCTAGCTACGCCACTGATTGTAGTGTACATTTTTATAGTATTATTGAGTGAGTTCTTTAACACTAGAAAGACCAACACCGTCAATTTGACGGTACGGCGATTTCATTCTTAAATATTTTACAAACTATGTTTTTGTTTCTTTTCGTATTTTATTACTTTTTCTAATTTGTTATTGTCAGCTTAAATCCATATAAAAAACCATTATTATATTTGTGGTATATGAGATTCCTTTACGTCAATGTGACGGCTGCGATCTTTAAAGGTATAGTATGCAGTCCGACACTTCTAGTGTTAACGTAGCGGTTTCTTTAAAAGTTTGTTACGCAAATAAATTACAATTTACAATTATATATCGTTTAATTTGTTTATTGTTAATATTATAATTATGCATTGTTAGACATTAGTATAATAAGATAATTGTTTTAAATTCTGTAATGTGACGCGGTGAGTGCATAATTTTTTCCATTTCGCTGTCACCTTGTGATCTATTTTGCACGTCAATAAATAAATAAATGATAAGACATGCAGTTTAGTAGTAGGTAAAAATGTTTGATACATTTCGTATAACGCCACCTATAGGTGAGTAGATGAATCATCACACATTAAAATGTCTTAATTTTTTTCATTAAATGCATTCTGTTCTAAAAAAAACCTAACAATTCTGCATTATGGTTACGAATAATTTAATGTACAATAAAACTTAATGCACGTAGGCGAGTTATGCGTCTTACAAACTGTTTCCATTGTATATCTACATCACTAAAATATTTGTTTAAAGATATGTAAAGCCGAGTCTCCTGCTCCTGTTTGTTCGAAACATTACACAAAAACATTGAAACATTTGGGCGTGGCCGTACACATTTTTGTATTCATACACAATGTTTTTTGTTTTCCGTGGTCGACGGAAAACAAAAACATTGTGTAAGGCCACGCCCCAGTGTTTCAATGTTTTTGTGTAATGTCTCGAACAAACAGGAGCAGGAGACTCGGCTTAATGTGACACAGAACGTGTATAAAATTGGATTATAGTTTAGTACCACTAAATTTAGTCGACTCTTTTTCTTAAACAAAACAAATGACTACATTAATAATCATCTTAGATTTATATGATACTAGCTTTTACCCGCGGCTTCATTAAATAAGTATCAGAGACCATTTCAATGGAAATGAATTAATATGATTCCAAACAGCTGAAACTATAGTCAGTTGGAAACTATAGTAAAAAGTATCCTATGTTACTTCTAGTACCTCCAAAAATATGTGTATAAAGTTTCATGATGATCGGTTAAGTAGTTGTTGCGTGAAAACGTAACAAACGAACTCACGTTCACATTTATAATATTAGCAGGGATGATTATATTATTATACAAAAATGTTTTTGTGAAATTATAAGCACCCGTGACGTTAATAAACAATGGAAACACGCAATGATAGTAGGCGGTTTTACATAATATAATATTACAATCATTATTGCATCTTATACACATACAGTTTTGTAATTAACAACATCTACGTAGGTTGATTGAACTATGAATTTGTACGTTTTTTTTAATATTTAATTCGATATTACAATAACATTTTTTAAACATGGAACCTTCCAAAAGATTACGTAAATTATTTAATAGTACTTAAGATAGAATGCCTTCTAATTGTACAAGCAGAAACAAATGCCAGAAGCAGTTGTCAGAGAGAGTCTATCACAAATATATATACTTATGTAAAGTGCAGTTAAATAGGTGTCATGGCGAAAGGGGTTATTTAAATAAAACAAAGCCTTCGTCCCTTTTAAATATTATAGTTTTATTACATAGATTGGTATTAATGTTACATTGCAATGTAAAGTAATCACGATACGTGTAAATGGAAACAATCTATAGAATCGTGATTACGCGTTTAGTTATAAAAACATACAAAATATCAATACTCACATTTTATTTAATTCAGTATTATTATTAACACACATCAAAATGACACCTTCCTGTTTGGTGGTTTTGACCAGACTGCCTTTCTCGTCTGGGTGACAGATATGCGTCTACCCCTTCCAGCCGATAGGGGTCGCCGCATATCTGTCACGTTAAAATGATTACTAATTGTATCAATAATTACTTAATTAACTCATATTTAAAGTTTTAGTCAACATTATTGAATTTGGTTGCTAACACTTACTTACTGTCAGTGGTCGAAATAACCCTACTTACAATTTAAAAAGCATGCGTATCAAGTGACAACTTCCTCTCCGATCTCGTAAACGTCACCCCCCAACCCCTCCTCGCGCGCGCATTTTTTTTTGAAATAAGAAAATAATATTTAAATTTAGATTTTTTCTGTCAGTATATTTAGTCAGAACGTTTGAAAGGAAATGCGTTCCGATTCGTAAGTCAAATTCGACCAGTGCTTACTGTTAAATGTTATTCGATTTGACATAACTCGTAAAATGAAGAAGGGGAAAATGCGTACTAAAATGAAACATACACAAAAATAAACCTCGTAAAAATTTGGCATTTTTGTACATTAAGTGTTGCATATAGTTTTGAATGTAGTTTCTTTCTCTCTCTATTTATACGCATATCACTATTAGCGAGACAAGGACAAAATATTAAAGCAACGATAATAAATTTCAAAGTCTTTGTAAGTGAATAATATATTATAAATCATAACATTGTAAGAAAATTGTACAGTTACTAACGATGGTAGATCGCTTTCTTGTTATTGGTTGATTTATGTACATATAACACAAACATGTATTATGAGCGATACCAATTTCACTTTGTTGCCAGTAAAACACTATTCAATTTTCCCGTATTTAGGGGTAAAATATTTTTTAATTAGGGGAACTTTATTTTTTATTGGAACCTAATAATATTTAAAAAAGAACAATAAAAACATAACAGACAATTAGTAAATCGCTTATATTTAAAATAATATAAAGTCAACCTTGGTTTAACCTTCCAGTTGTCATACGTGGGAGAGACTTGTACCATTAGAGTTAGTCCATACAAGGTAACATTTACAACGACCTCACATGGTTAAAGCAAAAGATACATTTTTATTCTGTGGGCTTATTACGAATTTAGTCTGGCTTTCGAATCGAGCTGTCACAAGTAAAACGGATCCGTTAGCAATCTGGATCATGAATTTTTACTAACGACTAACGAGCACCAACAATCTATCCAATGAACGAAAGATCGAGACGTTCGAAAATTAACAAAAAGTATCTAAAATATTGTAGTTCCAAATCCGCACGCGGTGGCGCTGCTCAAATTTCCATACAAATCGCTTGAAGCGAACTCGGTTCGAAAGTCAGACTAAAATTCGTGATAAGCCCACGGAGCTGCTTTAACCAATGAGTCCGACTTAATGATAAAGGGAACCGTAAGTAGAAGTAGCTATGTGGTTAAAAAAAAAGAAAATCTTTTACACTCACGCCTTATGCAATAAACCGCAAAACGTACGCGTAACATCGCAGTACATTATTGTAATTTTCATTTTGTTAGTGAAAGTTTAAACGATTTTCAATGTTTTATTGTAATGTAGAATTGTCGTTTAAAATAGACGTCAATTGATATTGTTAAGTACAGTAGAACCTCGATAACTTAAACCTCGACAACGTAATAAATAACCACTATAAATTCGTAAAATTTTGTGTTCCCTTCCCCTCGGAGTCCAAAACCTCTTTTACTTAAATTACGAACCCTCTATAACTTAAACGAATAACTTGGACATCGCACCTCAATCATTGATGTAGAAAGTGTGAAAAAAATTATCGACCTTTTTATGTAGAATAAAATAAACTTGAATTTACCTTTAAACCTAACATAAAGTACGCGTGTACCTATATATATAATAATAATAACATTCCGAAGTTTCATTTGCAATTAACCTAGCTCGTCTGTCTCTATAATTCCTAAACGAAGCTCATAAACGGACCTCTGTAAGTAAAAATATAAACTAATAAAAACTCCTTAACTTAAACCCTTAGTAAGTAAAAACCTCAATAACTCAAATTATTTAACGTTTCCCTTGGTCTTTATCTTATCGTGGTTCTACTGTATATAACAAAAGACGTTAGAAACAACGCTTTTATCCCCACATATACCAATTGAATTTAGAGCCGAAAATTTGGTAATATTAACTCAACTTGCATAATATTTTTAGACCTAACTTCGTCGCTTTGAATTTACAAGACGTAAAAGAATCAAAATAAAGGTCATAGTAACCCGTATATATATAAAGTTCCTTAATTTATTTAGTATTTACGAGAATAATCTAGGACGGATGGAAACATTGCCTAGTTTTTTTTTATATTGAAAAGCATCAGAACTGCGCATACACGCGCAATTAGTATAATTTTCTTGAGATACCAGGCGATCATAAGTTCAATGGAGCATGAAATCTCTGCAATTGTTTTTGTTCGTAGCAGCGTGGTGAATCGGGAATACCAATTGGAATCGGAAATTTTGACCTCTTTATAAAAAAAAAGTTGTAAGTAAATTGAAAATAGAACGACATATGATTGGTTAATTTATTTATTACTAGCAATTGCCCGCGACTACGTCTGCGTAATAATGAAGATATAAAGTACTATGAAGTTTAATGATGTTTCATATTTCAGTCAACAGAAAATCTACTAACTACCTCTCCATCAAATTTCTAGTTTGTAGCAAAAAAATATACAAACCTGCGAGAGCCCTTACAACTCCTTAATCTGGCCCTGTTGCAAAATCCGTTCTTTGCAGACGTCAACTAACTATAAACTATCTCCCTGTCAAATTTCATCTTTGTATGTCAAGCGGATTTCGAGAGAACTTTCGCTTTTATTTTTATTGAATTAGATAAGAATTACAATGTGAACTTGAAATAAAATGAAATATATCTTAAAAAACAATTGAAAAACTGACAGCATATTTGACCGCCAAAATTAGGCATAGACATCGAATTGTGTGAACTTAAAATGTAATATTTCTTTAAAAAACAATTGAAAATATTCTATAGCCTATGTTCATCAGGGATTTTTTACGATTCTAATGGTAAAAGAATTTTTTAAATCGGTCCAGTAGTTTCGGAGCCTATTCAATACATACAAACAAACAATCAAATGTTTCCTCTTTATATAATAGTATAGAAGTATAGAAGTATAGATATTTATTAAAGGACAGTTTTGTTATCGATTAAAAAAATATATTACAACATAGATTGGCAATATCACATCAGCTGCAAAGCTGTCGAAATGTTAGAAATAAATAATCGAAATAAACACATCTAAATTATGTTTATGTATAGTTTCATTTACTATTTGTTTTAATTATTAATTTAAGGTACATGATACGTAATAATTATCGATTAGTTCTCGCTACATGTTTCATGGAGGTCAAAATTTTACTACGACTCTAAATGAGGTCAAATAATACAGGTCCAACTGCTACTTATCCATACGTGTATTGTTTTATGAACAATAGTAATTGATATAAGGATATGGTCTGCGGTCATATGATTTTGTAGAAAATGTATAGATCATGTTTCAATACAATGTTTAAATATTGTTATTTGTTATTCCCATAGACATATATTGTGATATTATTTATATCTATACTAATATTATAAAGAGAAAAGATTTGTATTTTTGTATGTTTGTATTGAATTGGCTCAAAAATTACTGGACTGATTTCAAAAATTTTTTCACCATTTAAATGCTACATTATCACTAATCAATATAGGCTATATAAACTACCGGAAAAAAATAAGGATCCTTATTAAAACTACAATAATGTAACCCAAGGTTGCCAAAAATTGCCATAAAAGGCGTCGTTGAAATATGAAACATTATTAAACTTCATAGTACTTTATATCTTCATTACTACACGAACGAAGTGGGGGGAAATTGTTTTCCCACTTTAAACCTGGTACAAATAGCGCCCTATAAATTTGAATGAAGCTCATTTCTCAAGCTGGCATAGCGTAGGTAAATGTTGCAAACCGACATCTGTTTGTGGAAAAAATCACATTCCAGCTTAATAGCAGATGGAAAAGCTGTTGCTTCTGCCACGTATTCGTCTTTGGAGCTGCAGCAGTGCGTTCTTTTAAAATAGATTTAAGCCGAAATGTAACGGCTTACTTTATTTCTCAACACTATTACCTCGGTCTCAAACAATAGACTGGTGAATGGTGAATGAAATAATTATTAAATTAATTTAAATAATAGGCCGGATAAATTCTTTTACTAGCTAAATTATATTCGGATTTAACCTAGAACATCACTATGACAATGATTTTTAGAAAATAACAGATGTACTAGAAGGTTTCAGTAGATACCTATATATTTTTTCTCAACAATAACATAATATAAACTTGAGTATTATTTTATATTACATATGATTCAGAGCATAAAATAAACACGGCCTTTGAGATTTTATTAACATACAATTACAACACTACCTATTTATCCTAGCTTCGTTTATACTATAGTTTAGCTTGTGGTTTAGTACACCAGCCTTTACTTCAACTAAAAAATTCACCGTAAGAGGGCGCTCGAATCAACGCTTCAATTGACAACTATTCAATGGTGGATTTTTTTTTAAACTAATACAGTCATGACCTGCTAACGATCTTAACAAAAACTATTACCGCATATTTCTGTTCGAACTTCAGAAATTCGAACGATTTCATTTGTTTTTGAATTACTCAAACAAAAAACGAATACTAGTTTTTTTCACTTTTCATTTCATTCATCGACTGAGAAAAGTTCTCCCACTGTTTTCTCCTGTTTTTTAGTTTCTTGGGGTTGGCAACACTGATTGTAGCTATGAAGAAGAAACAAACAGCTAAACTTTCGCATTTAAAACACGAGTACATACGTAGGTAAGTTATTATCTTAAAAGTGATTTGTCATAGGCCTTTTAAAGAGTGTTTTCAAATTACACATTAGTCCGCTTTCACTGCTCATCCGTGTTGCGCAACAATTTCATTATGTTAATGTACTTGCATACAAATAAATGCTTTGTAGTAATTAGTGTCTCTGCCTACCTTTGATTTTAAAAAGACATTAATCTTAGTTTAGAATTATTAAATTATTTAAAATGTAGCGGATATTGTCATATTATATTTATATTTATTTTCATAAGAAAAGACGTTCTTTCATTTCAGTAATATATTTTCACAATTGACATTTGACATATCTGACATATACTTTTTTATAATTCATTTTTCGTGTAGTGTACACTCTCTCTACACTCTACACTACAAACAGTACGTGAATAACCTAACACAAACGATTCTGTATATGAATCTAAACTAATTGCGTTAAAATCAGGAACAACTTCCAAATTTAAAATTCGAACCCACAAAGAAAATACAAATTTATATTTTTATGATACCATAATTTATGATATGAAATATGTAGATTTTCAATAATATATAAATTTATCGATCACTATCATTAGTTTTTTGAAAGCCGTCTTTACTAGTATGTTTTGTAATATATGTTCAGTATTTGGTTTGTACATGGATTTTTTCTTGCCCCTTACGATTTAGTTTCTGATCTACTGCCCTAAGGTTGGTTGCCTGGTAGAGATCACTGTTCAGAGATAAGGCCGCCTTTTGTTCTTTCTTTTCTTCTGTACTTATATGTTATTATTTGTTTAGTATTATTATTATTTTAATTAATAGAATAAAAACTCATTATCATTTGATGTCATTGTTACACATTGATGTTCTGCAACCTAAACTAGTCGTGTAATAAACAGTCATAACTCACCATCATAGGAATCCGGAATATACAAAGGCTTCCCAACCAGTTTTCCTTTCTTCCCAGACAAAGGAACAGCTTCAACTCTTCTATGAGCCTCTAAAACTCTGTACAGCAATACTGGCTTATCATCAGACTCTAGCCTAACTACTCGTGGTAAAGAAAATTTATCCACAAAATCTTTCAACGACATCGATCCGCTATCACTCGAAGAATCGTCTTCTGGTTCGGCAGAGCCATTTCTTCTTAGCATGAAGTTGTCATTCCATTCACTATTGGATCGCCTCTCACTGCTTCTAGGTTTATATCGAGGAGGTCTTTCTCTTCTTACGAGCGCTTCATTCGCTTCAGCTAACCATCTCGTCACGAGCCGCTCTCTTTCAACATCCAAATACCTCGGTTTGGAAGCATCACAAGCGAATCGGGCTGCGTCGAAACAATATTGAGGTGGCGGAGGTCGCGGATGGAGTCGTGGAGGAAAAAATCTTGGAGGTGGGTAGGGAGGATGGGGTGCGTATGCTGGTGGGGTCCGAGGTCCTGAACCCTCGGCCGACGCTGTGCGAAACATGTTGACTTACTCAGCCATCTATGGGATTTTGTTTGCGCCTGTAATTAAAAGAAATATTGAGGTTAGATTTTTTATATAACTCTTCCTCCCTAATATTAAGCCCAGATTAAATGGCAGGACAGGACTTTTCAATATTAAAATTTAAAAAAAGAACGTAAAACAAAAAAGTTTATTCTTCCTTAGATTTTTAAATTAAATATAGAATATTTTTACGGCCTACAATAACGTTTATTTTAAAACCAGCGTCGGTCAATTGTTTTTTCTTTGTTTACGCAATGAAAAGTTGAAATATGGAATAAATGCTCCCTAATTTTTAAAGTAAAATTGGCTTCTTCAACAACTATTCATTTCACATTCAAAACTATTGAATTATACCAAGAAAATAATTTTAAACTAGACAATTGTTTTTATTCATCCACCTGCTTGGAGTACAATTGCGACCTCAAGTCACAATCCATTGTTTTATGTTTTTTCCTATCTCGATTACAATGTAGTAATCAATTCTTATGTAAGTCCATGTCGACACTCGTTCCTATCTGCGTGTGAAAATCACAACTACGCAATATACTTTTGATAGTGACTATATTTCATGGTTTTCCATATGTGATGGAATTTCAGTTCTGTGGGCTTATCACGAATTTTAGTCTTTCGAACCGAGTTCGCTTCAAGCGATTTGTATGGAAATTTGAGCAGCGCCACCGCGTGCGGATTTGGAACTACAATATTTTAGATACTTTTTGTTAATTTTCGAACGTCTCGATCTTTCGTTTATTTGATAGATTGCTGGTGCTTGTTAGCCGTTAGTAAAAATTCATGATCCCGATTGCTAACGGATCCGTTTTACTTGTGACAGCTCGATTCGAAAGCCAGACTAAATTTGTGATAAGACCACTGAACTAAAATGTACCAGACATTACATTGATGCTTTAAACGACCACAGTCATATACCAATAAAAAAAATGCACATAAAATATATTTAGACCAAACTCTAAAATTACACTCATTAGAAAAAGAAACCAAACTTAGTTAACTAATTAAAAACCATTTAAAAAACCGTTTTATGAAGAAACTATTAGCAAAAACAAAAACAGTTACAAAAATTAATGAACGCGTATTATTTATGATATATGTAGAAATCCGGTCAATTTACATTTCACTGACAACATAATTATTAATTATTACTTCCTTTTATTTAAATAAATAATTATTATTGCAATACAATTGTACGTCATCGCATAAATATAAGAACATTTGAAAAAGAAAAATCGCTTTTACACTTCCCGGTACTTTTCCTTAAATTTTCAGATTTTTTTTTTCCAATGGGTCTCATCCTACCTGAATGAAATCATAACTATTTGATACTTGTTTTTTTTAAATTATTGTGTAACATCTAAAGTTTAGATGTATTTTGTAATTTTATTAAGAGTGTTATCTATCCCTTTATCATCTTGAGCATGCCGTCCTATCCTATAATTAAAATTTAATTTAGTTTGTATAATTGTACCCCTTTTTATAATATGTAGTCCTAATGTAATTTTGTAGGTAGGCTTTATAAATACATAAATACTTATAACATATAGTTTTTTAGCTGTAAAGTTTTCGAACCGAGCAACGAATTAAATAAATTTAAAAATAAAAGCCGCAAAAAATCTTTTAAATTGGCTAAATTATGTTGTAAAAATCAGGTAATTATTTAGTTGTAATTTGTATGTTGCTTATTTTATGTAATAAATAAAATATCACCATTTTTTTTTCATTATTAAGCTTACTTATCACGGTTTCTTGTGACTATGAATTAGCATAATTCATAATATATCATTACATAGCGTAAAATAAAGATGCCACTCTATATTTGATTTTTGAAGAAAAAAAAACGCGCGAAATAATAACGTTATATTTATAATAGATCAGTAATGAAGTAACACTACATTCGTCGTAAAAAAAACTGCGAGAAAAACAAATATTTTTACGATCAGTCGAAGGAAGTTGAAGTCACGTTTTCATAACCGGCTTGACAGACAGACTGCTTGACTATGAGCCTATAAATGTCAACGTACATTGAACTCTAGAAATATTAATATAGATAACAAATTATTATTTTTTAATCATTATAGTGGGGAAAATTAAGGGTTATTATTTATTTACATTAAAAAATATTTCCCAATATATTAATAAAATAATTTTATGGCTAAAAATTTGAAGTCAAAGCCAAAAATGTAAATTAAAAAGTAAACTGTCACAATTTTCGCGCTTTTACATAAATCTTGATTTTTATTTTTGTTACTTAATATTAGACACGTACATAAAAGTAATTGGATAATTTTTAATCAATTACCATGATTGAGAAATGAAGAGTAATAAATGTAGACAGTAATATAATTTACAACTCGGTATTATTTATATATTATAATTTTTTATTATTACATACTAAACAAATTACATGTAATTAAAAATAACTTTATTTAAAGCAGAATTTAATGTACAATACAAGAACGTGGGCGACATTTTATACTCTGCATATACCATACAAAGAAATAAACATGGTTCTCTAAAAGGTAAATATAAAAACAAATACCACACCCACTAAAGAAATTCTTTTAAAATTAAAACAATTTATAACGTTTCCTTATTTTTTCATATAAATAAATTTGTATTGGAAAGAAATCATTCTATTAAACACGTATTCAAAGACTTTTTAACGAAAGTCTGAGAGATAGATGTCTACCATTTTGTTCGACGTTTATTTCTCTCCAAATTATCCATTACCTATGAAAATCTATTTTAGGTATTTATTATTATTATTATATAGGCAGCTATTCTTAAAGTGTGTTCCGCGGAACCCTAGAGCTAAAATACTGCAAAAAATACCTACTAAAGGGAGATTATAAGGTTACATCTAAATATTCCAACTAAATATTACATTGCAATATGATTATTCATAAATACATATAAATCAGTTTTTTATAATTATATTAAGGCTTTTTCCTTCGCCAAAAAAGTTTGAGAACCGCTGATCTAAGGAATTTAACATATTGTTTCTTTGAATAAGAAAAATGGTTTTGAGGCTTTAGAAATTTTTGAAAATTGTGAACTATCAATTAATTTAAAACACTAAGTGGTTTATTTACAACTACTATCCATGATGAGTCTCACCGCGATTTTAATGACTATAAACCTTTCGGAATATCGGATTGAATTTATAAAAAATATATTTAAAATTAACTAAATTATATAACCTAAGACATTGCAATAACACTAGTTTACAAGGTTTTTGTCCTTCAAATGAAACGTTTTTTTTTCTTAACAATTGAGGTGCACTGAGTTTCAGAAAAATTATAAAAAAATCTAACACGTCATTTTGAAATAACCAAAATATGCATCTTTAAGTGATTCCGTTATGGGATATCCTTTTTTAGATATTATGAATTCACCACACACATAACAAAAACGATCAGGATGTACTTTACACAATCTAAAAACAAATATTTATTTAACTAAACACTACACAGCCAACCAACTTATGGGTAGTTTGAAAATAAGATGTAATAAGAACTTGATTTATAGACGTGATAGAAATAAAATAAATATATGTTTGCGTTTAGTTATTACTACTAAATACAACGATATGGAATACATTGAAAGGACATGACTTTTATTTTAATTTGTAAACTAGTGTCATTTACTAAAAATAGTTAAAGATAAAAACTGAAGAATACACTGAGCGGACAATGATCCCTTTATCTTGAATAGAACAAAACTAATATTATAAGGAAGCATATATTTCTACCTTTAAAATAAAAAATACCAACCTATAGATAATAATTATATTTAAAAAAAAGACGATATTATATTTCCTCTAACGTTCATTCGAACAATTGTTAAAAACGTCTAGGTTTCAATTCCTTAATAACAAAAACTAAACTCATTTTAATAAAGCATTTGAATCATAATGAAATCGAACCATAAAGAATAGTACAGTCAGCAACACAATGAGCAATGATGCACGTGTACATATACAATAAAACTAATAAGCATAATAATATAGTATTCATATTTGGTTATGGAATTTTTTTTATTATTTCAAATGACACGGAAACGCATTGATCTATTTTTAAAGAATACGCATGTACATATATCATGAATTAATGAAAAAAAAATGTTACTAGAAAAACATTTTTTTTTTCACTAGCCACACTGTAGTTTAGTTCCCGTTGCGTTTGGATTATGCATCTTATTTAGAAACCAAAGTTTTACTACAAACGTTTAGTTGTCACATGGTTTATTGGTTACTTGAGATGTTTCGACAATGTAACTTGAACTATTCGAATATTCGATTCGAATTTCGAATCGAATATCACTATTCGATTCGATTCGATTCGACCACTATTCGCACACCTCTACACTAAAGGCGTGCGCTTGCTCGTCGTCAGACTCTATAATGGCTTCGGAAAGGCGTATGACCACAAGAAACTCGTCAATCATAACCTAGTTATTACAAATAATCTCCGTTCACACATAAATATTAAGTAGCCAATACCGATAGCATTAAGCTCTCCAAATTTTATTATTATTAGTTTAGAAAAATCCAGATGGATTGGAAACTGCAAAGTGTTCTTATACCTTTCAGTTGATATGTAACCATTTGTGAAGGTTGTATGTACATTGTACATTGTACATATATAACCTATCAAATCAATACACGTGCAAATAAACATTATATAAGGCATCTATTCGTACATACCCACGGCTACTCAACTCCTTTTTTGTAACACAATAGCTACAACTACTCTATAGTTTTTTTGTGATGAGGTTATGTATCTTTGTAATCCAAAACTAGTTGACATTGAGAGATATTTTTTTTAATTTTGCAATTAATTTTTTTTCTTCTCAATTTTGCTGACTGTACTTTTGATCTATTTGGTATTTCCAGTCTCAGGTTCATAAGAGGATATATTTTTATTGTTTTATTTGAATTTGTTTAGTTATTAGTTACCCATATATTTAAGTGCCTATAGGAAGTTTGGTACACAACAAAAACGAAGAGAGATCGTTAACTCAATCTGATAACAATTCAGATTCTTCTCAATTAAATGCGAATTCATATTAACCGAACTAGGGGGGTTACTCAGGCATATCCGAAGTTTCGTGATACGACCGTCACTTCTGTAGCTTACGTGAATTTTCACTTATAAGCCCTGAGTAACCCATCCGTCGATTGATTATCGATGATTACGGGCTTGTAAGTGTTCCTGAGTAGCCCCCCTGCCACGATGTCTCCACCAGATGGTAGAAAAAACAATATGTAGGGTAGTTTTAGGAGGGCTATGTATTGCTACTTCAAGCTAATTTCAAATTGTAATTAAAATACACTCTAGTGTTTATCTTTACCCATACTGCATGAAACAACCTGCGTAATCAAGTATTTCGTCTGCCCATCCTCACGGAAAAATACTGTGAGAATAATTTTTTATTGTATTGAAATATTTTAAAAGTAATCAGTCTTCTAATTAATATACAATGCATGTAGGCGCAAGGACATCGCGTCAGGTGGCATCGTTTACGTCTATATGGGACGGAGGTCAACAACATTACTACACAAAGGTACCAAAACTTTTTTTATATATGTATTAAATATATGTGTCAATGACAGGGTGTCATTGATGACGTAGGTTAGGTTTTGTACTATTGAGTTTTAGAAGATAATTGTCAATTTTTAACAAATTAACTAATTAGAGTAATTCAAGAATTTTATTTTCTCAAAACCTGAGAGGCCCCCACCTCAGTAGTTAAAGATTAATCTATTATACTTGACTTTTCTTAATCGTTAAAATAAATGAAAATCGTAAAGGACCTTGTCTGTAGGAAGGTATGTACGCGACCTTAAATTTTAAGATACGAATAAAAGATAATTTTAAAACTACTTGTGTGGTTGAATTATGAGAATTCGCGTCAATTTTATACCCGGAAGTAAGTAAGGGACAGCTGGTATTTATTATTTTGTATGTAATAATTGGTATCCGAGGTTTTTATTCGACGTTTCAAGACAAAATTACCCCTTGTATTTGTTAAAATATCCGAACTTTTACAACACGGTTGAAGAATAAAAAGCAAAAAATTCGCGGTAAAAATGAGAAATTTTGAACTTGGAACATAAGTTAAATTCAAAATTTTATAACAATTTGTTCTGTCCCGAATCTGTCAAAAGGCCATCTGTTCGAAATTTAAATCTGGGACGTTCCCTTACGAGGAAAGCTCGCTATTGGATGACATAATAATAATTGCAACATTTTAATCGCAAAACTATTACGAAGTTGTTCATGCTAAAACCATCTTTTATTGCACGAATTTGAATCTTAACACGTTCAAATATAATATAAATTATGTAGGTCTGTTTTTGTTATAATATTATTATGCTTCTGTTCAATGCACGACGCTATTCTTGACAATGTTATTTTCGATCCCATATTATTTTTATTTAAAAAAAGTTTTGAGCGCAAATTAATTATAAACTTATAATTAATAATATAAACGCCATAGTAGAGTAAGGAAGAGTTACAAGCCAGTAATGACGTAAAATGTATTTAGCTGAAAGTGATGTCACTGCTTAAAAATACTCAAAAATCTCACCAGCAAAGTAATAAAATATCTTTGAAATATGAACGTTCTTAATCATATCGATCCCAATCCGTTTCAAATTCAAACACGAATAAGCATATTTTGTATAAGTTCTCTCACGTTCCAAAATTGAATTCAAATTGTGGTTTTGGCGGTTGGCGCCATCTTTTTTCTGTTAAACGTTTAATGTCCCATTCATACGTACGACCTCAAGATTGCACAATTCGAAGACCATTGTAAATTGAGACATACATGCATTGTGGCCAAAACACCATAAATTAGCCTTGTTTTTAACGGATTCATCTCCTGGACCTGTGGTTTAAAGAAAGTGTATGTTCAACAATCATTTAATTCTCGACGGAACGCAATTTTTTACGTTTCTTTAAGTAAATATTGTATTAATTTTTTTGTATGTGTAAAGGTCTTTACAATTATGAATCAGAGTTGAATAAATGCGGAATTAGATCTATCTCGTCACAAACACGTCACGATCAAACTCGAAGTATCGACGCCAAATATGAACAATTTTAAATTTCGAATTTATTATTTTAGTGAGACCACGATGATACGTTGCAATAGACAATTAAATTTAAATATTCGAATATGTTGTAGGAATGTCAGAGCATTGTCTTTGTATTGTGACGTAAGGTCCGTGGAAATAGTGACTATTACCACCTGCGATTATTTACGTGTATTTACGCTCTATTTCTAAGATATTTTTTTTGCTATGAAAAATAAAAGTATTGTGTAATATTATTATTTATTGCGGCTTTTTTGGAACTATAGTAGACTGTAATTACGACCTGTGTACAACTAATGCCTGCATACAACAGTCGCACCCACTATGCCTGCTCGAGAGGGTCCCGGAAAACAAAACAACAAAAATAAAATTATGCCAAGTCATTCGAGGAATTCCATTAAATGTGTAATCAAGGTTCACACCAGTACGTGACCATATAACCGTATTTTGTCTTTACTGTGAAATTACTTCGTATAATTAAAAAAAACTTCGCCAAAAAGATCATTGAAATTAATTTGAGAGTTCAAAAGTTGAGACTGCCTTATAAAAAATACATTCTTTAAAATTTTAAAAAAATACTTCGAAACTCAAAGATCACGAATTAAAAAAGCGTAAAACACCCGCCTAAAGTATTTATTTCAGTTCTGGGTGTTCATATGTTTATATTGTTCTGGTCCTGACACTTCATAGGACAGGGTTGCCTAATTTTGTAGTCATTATGGTAGGTATGAATTTTACTTTAGGGCACTATTGTATGGAGAAATCACAATATTTGTAGTACGTACGATTCAACTATCAAATAAAAATCACATATTACTTACTGGGTAAGGTGTTATGAACTCATTGAGAAAATTGATGATTACATTTTTCCTAATTAAATCTAAGATGAAAATCAAAATCAATCTTTTTTTATTGGAATGTTTAGAAATGAATTTTATACAAAGTAACAGATTTTTTTTCCCCTTCAAATCAGACTAAAAACTAAAAGAGTTCATAAAACCTATAATTGCTGTGTCTGTGAGATCGGTCGCGCCCGACGGAGGGTTAAAAAAAAATAGAACTACATTAATGCCCCGCTTTACGCGAGGGATACGTTCCGGAAAAAATCGCGTTAACTGAAATTCCCGCGACCATAGAGAAGTTGATGACTACATTATGTTTATACGCACTCTTTCGCGTAATGCGGGGCAATTGAGCGCGAAATTTGAATAGTGAAACCGCGCATAACGGGGTCGTGTAAAGCGGGGTATTACTGTAATGATAACTTTTAATAGGTAGTATTTTTATTGATTTTTAAGGAATACATTATATTATTATAACGATTCCGAGGTTATTGCCATTTCCGGTGCTTAACGAGATTATTTGATCCCGCTATTTCTTCCCGCACTCGGATTTGAATTATGTGCCGTCTTTTCATACGATAACTGTGTTTTTTTTTATTTTCGCGAAGGTCATTAGTTTTAAAAGGATTTTTTAGGCTAATGTATACTACATACGTATTTGCTTAGATTTTTAGGTCTTTTTTGCGTTATATAATTGAATTCTACTTAGATATTTGTGTAATTTTAGATTATTTTTATTATTTATTGATGCAGCTATAGGAACAGAAAGAAAAATGTGGACTATAGTGGAACTAAACTGTGATCCAAAATTATACACACACTGCGTTTACGCATTATATGGTTTAAAACAGTGATTCCCAACCTGTGTGCCGCAAATTCTAAAAGTGTGCCGCAACAAAAAAAAAGGTTGAGAACCACTGGTTTAAAACAATTATATCATTATAGTATTCTAATAAGAATTCATTGTCACTGTATGAATTAGTTATAATTATTATAATTATATTAGTTAGTATTAATGATAATAATGACAATATTAATAAAATTTGAGATAGGTACATTTAAGAAAAACTTACCAAGTGATTTAATCGGATTTACGTATTACAATATAAATTCTCTAATAATTCCGATTGGATTCCTATTGAGTAACCAAACATTATGAATTCTGTTTTTATTGTTATTGTGAATGTTAACCTATAATTCAGCAGTCGGTTTCGATTGCATCAAGAAGCCACGAGAGAATAGCAAATAATATAATCAAACCCCATGCTTCTGTATGGTAAAAAAATTATTACAAAATTCACTCGTGTTATTCATTTTTCACGCCTGTTACGGGAGAAACGTGATACAAACATTGTTTACACAACTTGGTGTTTTTGGTTCAATGAACCTGTCAATCTTTTACAATGTTTTCATTTATTTAAATTAGACAAAATCGTTGTAAGCTCAAAGACAACATAGTTGCCGAGTGGAAAGAGATATCAATATAGGTTTGGACATATGAAAAGGATCAAGATGTTAGAAAGTAAAATCGCTGGGTCCTTTGAAATAACTTCAAATATAATTATCCATCCCATGAGAAAAAAAAATACATTTTCTTAATGGTTTCTGAGATTCTCAATACAACAACGAAAATTCTACAAAAACTATTCATAATAACAACTTTAAATCGCTCTGTTGTAAAATTGTGATTTTGTAAATCCTACCATGTTCTTCTTCTTTTATTAATGGCGTCAGATATCTATTAAAGACAATTCTGCCAATGTCGCGTATTCGGGCAGCAGCCCAATAAGAAATTATAAAATTCTAATTCACACGTAAACCCTCATGTCAACAAGCCATCCTACCATTTTAATAGGACCCGGCGATACTTCAGTATCTGCCTATCCCTAAACACCTGAAGATGAAGATGTGGATTCAATTCCCTTAATTATTAGTGTTATTACATGTTTTGGAAAATTTATTCAAGACCAATTCAACTTAAGCGACTACAATCAAATTATATATTTACGTTTTTTTTCTATAAAACTACCGATATTAGACTTTCTGTGGTAGTGAATTAGCTACATTAAGCGATTAGGAACACCACTAATAAGAAAGTACAAGATCTGCAACTACATCGAAACAGTCACATACCAAATTTGCATTTTCGAATGCACTAACGAAAAACAAACAAAAAAAAACTAAAAGTTACAATTCAAGTACCAGGCAAACATAAAATTGAAGTAGTTACGAGTTTGACTGGAAGCAGATAACGGTGCGTCCATTTCCTCTCGACCTCCGTCCATTTATGGTGCCTTGGTATTTAATATAATGTAATGCCATTCCAAATCATGGTTTAGGAGATTATTTTACTCTTTTTATTTAAGTATTAATAAATTAGTTAGCAACTGTTACTGTAGGGCATACTTTCAAAATAAATAAAATAATTGCTTCAAAGCTCCTCCAAGTAAACGGCAGATGAATTTCAAAGGGAATTTTAATCACAAAACTACAGCAAAAACTAACTTATTGTAGAAGTTACAATGCGCACACGCACGTGCTCAACACATTATTGAGACACATCTGTCTATATTTGAAAATAGAAGTTCACAGCTGTCTATCGGCCTTGCAATAAAAAAAACACATGGTTTTAAGTAATACTCTAGTACAGCGCTGTCCAACTTATCATAGTCCGCGGGCCATATTTTCTTCACCAAACATTTCGGGGGCCAAGAACGTTGATAAATGAAAAGTCAGTTTATGTTAATTAAGAAAATATTTTATTTATACTAAAAATAAAATTTTAAAATATTCGTAATATATTAATGAGAACATTGTGGCCGTAATTGTTTAGCAACAATATCTTTTATGTCCACATCAATATTTGTTGTGGCAAATCTAATTATAATTATATTTTCAAGAGTGGAATCTTTCAAACTGTTTCTATATTTTGACTTTATATATTTCATATCGGAGTTTGCACGCTCGCAGCTGTATGTATTTCCGAACATTGATACAATTTGAAGCCCAAAATCTCTCAATTTAAAGTAAAATAATTTATATATTAGTAATAATAATTTAGTAACATAAATTTATTCATAGTAAAATGCACTCGCAGGCCGTAAAAATAATTTGGCTGGCCGTATAAGGCCCGTGGGCCACCATTTGGACAGCCCTGCTCTAGTAGATACATAAGCTCACTTGGCAACAGTCGTTTTAAAACAAACATTCCTTATATATTACAGTTGGTGGGTTATTATTTCTTAAAAAATATAAAAAAATTATAAAAGTGACGTAAAGATCAACTTTAGTTAACCGTTCAACTTAAATAAAAACCAAATTGCCGAGCCCTTAATCGTCACGTTTTCAAGAATATCTCTTATTACAGAATATTACTGAATAGAGACTACCTATTTCATTGAAGTTTTTTTACAACTTAAGAAATAACATTAACCGTACAAATTTAACAGCACGCTCGACTCTTGCGTAAAAATCTCTCGGTTTTCTCCAGACCTTGATCTTTTGCCCTCAAAGGGTTTAATTTAGCTTGAAAGAGTTATATTTATACCATCCCCTATAATAAATATAACAATTATTATCATATCATCTGATATCTATACTAATATAAATAATAAAGAGGAAACATTTGATTGTTTGTTTGTTTGTATGTATTGAATAGGCTCCGAAACTACTGGACCGATTTGAAAAATTCTTTTACCATTAGAATCCTACATTATCCCTGATGAACATAGGCTATAGAATATTTTCGAAAACCGCTTGACGTACAAAGATGAAATTTGGCAGGGAGGTAGTTTTATAGTTAGTAGCTAGGAACGGAATTTGCGACAGATGTGTGATAGGCATTTTCTGTTGACTGAAATATGAAACATCATTAAACTTCATAGTACTTTATATCTTCACTAACTTTTACCCGCGACTTCGCTCGAATTTAAGTCATTAAATAAGTATCAGAGATCATACTAACTATAGTCAATTGGAAACTACTATAGTAAAAAATAAAATGTTTTTTTAATAAAAAGTATCCTATGTTACTTCTAGTACCTCCAAAAATATGTGTACAAAGTTTCATGATGATCGGTTAAGTAGTTGTTGCGTGAAAACGTAACAAATAAACTCACATTCGCATTTATAATATTAGTAGGGATTATTACGCAGACGTAGTCGCGGACAACTGCTAGTATAATAATAATAAATATAAAATTAAAAAACAATTGTATCTTCTCGTAGAAGGATAAAAATGTGTTTTTCTACAAAAAGGTCATTAGACTCGCTTATACAAAGAATGAGTTGCATTTTTCTTATTTGCAAAAAAAACTGCTCCGTACAAAATCACTATAGACAACAAGAGACTCGCATTAGCATTGAAGTGAAGCTAGCCGTTGTTTTATTAAGTTGAAAACAAATACAGTAGTAAGTAATGAACCCTTTCATAACACCAAATTCCATATATCTAACCAAAGACCATCAACCATAGACTTCTACCACAACAGTCGCGTTCTTGAATACTCTTCTTTGACATTAATTTTCTCCATACATCACACTCTGGCTTATCGTAAACTTTACAGTCACGTTTTTCACGCTGTAAAGATAGTACCCGGCGACATAGATGAATTTGACGACTTTACACTTACTCCTAAATCATTATTTTATTTTTTAAACAGATTTATTGAGATTATCTATCACGTTTATTTTGATTTAAATATTAGTAAAAATAATAATAAAATCGTTAATTTCACAAAAATCGTACATAAGCGGTTTTAATGCCATTGGCATTATCTACCAGCTAGTCTTTGTCAGTAATAATAATACAGTAAACCCCCCTATAACGCGGTAGATTTGTTCCGCGTTATAGGAAACCGCGTTGTACGAGCATACTAGTAATACCCCGTATAACGCGTGTTGTACAAATTATTTGCATTTAACATTTCTTTTTCGATCGAGTATTAATATATGTTATGAACAATATATGTGCAAACAAATGCAAAGTTGATTATGAATTTAACAAATCATTATAAATTTCACAGTACAGAAATATAATATGTGTAATCCCCGCGTTATATGGAGGAAAACACGTGTTATGCGAGGGGCATGAATTCGCGTTATAAGAGTACCGTGTAATAGGGGGGATTACTGTATAATACTTAAATACACATAACATATTGTCTTATTAAAATAAATATAAAAAAAACATTACAGAATTGTAGACATAAATGAAGTCGGTATTTATTTGTTTCGTACATCCTAGATTTCATTTTTTTACACTTCATATTATGGAATATAAAGAAAATTACAAGGAAACATAGATATCCTATAACAACATACAGCATGTACTAATGTATAACAGATCATTAATATGTAAGTAGGTATGTATAAAAAAAAGTGAAATGCCTTCGCCACAGATGGATGTTTAGCGCGCAATTTGCATAATGTTAGTGCATGTCTATTGGAATGCGTCGCTCGAGGCGTGCAGCTTATACGGCTCGTCCGGCTTCTGGTTGCAAGCATATTGTCATCTAGGGCCTTATTAAAGAAAAAAAACAAAAGATCTAATTTTTAAATTTGGAACGCGCCAAGAACTGTCAGTGTCAACTGTCAAAATTTTTGTTTTTATTATAAAAATAATGACTTATTTTTATAATTTAGTGTAGACATAACGTTTTTTTTAAATTATTCACTATAAATATATATATTAATAATTAAACCAAAACGACCTACGCTTTGAATTTGAGTATTGTTCACGTCTTGATTCCCCTAATGCTGTATAATCCTAATTTAGGTAAACTCGTGTATTTATTTGTGAAGTGTTCGTATTATGCAAATGATTCAAAATAGAACTCGCATTTAATTTTTTCCTCCAAAAAACAGCTATGATTTTGTGAAGATTCCATCGCTTCTATCTTGATTATTTCTTCAATCTTGTTTTTCTTATTAATTAATGCCACAAAAATGACAATGGTATCTTTTTATGACGTCAAAATAATTAAAATTAACTGTTTTAAGAGTTCCTGTAGGCTTATCACGAATTTAGTCTGGCTTTCGAATCGAGCTGTCACAAGTAAAACGGATCCGTTAGCAATTGGGATCATGAATTTTTACTAACGACGAACGAGCACCAGCAATCTGTCAAATGAACGAAAGATCGAGACGTTCGAAAATTAACAAAAAGTATCTAAAATATTGTAGTTCCAAATCCGCACGCGGTGGCGCTGCTCTAATTTTCATACAAATCGCTTGAAGCGAACTCGGTTCGAAAGCCAGACTAAAATTCATGATAAGCCCACTGTTTAGCTTTTAATGCGTAGTACTTCTTTTTTTGATATAAATTCTACCTGCAAGATACATGCACTAACAACTGCTCATTTCCTTCGTGTTATAACCGGAGCTGGTAATTAAATGTTAAAAGTGTTAATATTTATGATTTTTGCAATAATATTTCCGTATTACTACATAATGGCCTTACGTGCATCCTTATCCTCGGGAAAACGTCAGCTTTCAATTTTTATTATACATTTTTTCTATGAGCCTGTCTGCTAAAATATTTTCGAATTGGTTATTGCGAAATTCTAAAAGAGTGCCGCCATATTTTAGATACTATACAATAATATGATTTAAAAAATTTTAAACATATTTTTTTGTTTTGTGTGCCACAAAGTTTTTAAATCATTAAAACAAAAAAGGGTTGAGAATCACTGGGATAAAGGAAATGCGTCACGGGGATTTTCGTTTCTAAATTAAGTGTCAAGCGAAATAAAATTGCGGACCTCACCCAAATATCCGAACAAAAATGTTATTTATTATTAATAAAAATAAATTGTATAATATGTTATTTTTATATGTTGTAATAATCACGAACTGTGATCAAATAATGGAAACCGTTCGCGTGTTACATCAAGGTTATTGTAATAAAATGAAATTGTTCGAACATTACCTATCTATAATAAATCGAATAAATATTTCCCGATTATTTGTTTATTTATTACTTAATATAGTAAATATAATAAAACGTGTTTATTACTTAAATTTTATTTAAGAATGCGAAAATAATTAAATAAAATATTTTTCTAATTTAAACATTACATTCCAATTAATTTAAATACCGGGACAAGGTCAAGTAAAAATTCTTCAAATGAGTTCTAATAATAAATAAACTTTCAAATGCCTAATACAGTTAAGAGATAATAAAACAAAATGCACCTAAAATAAATTAAATTTCACAATAGTTGACAAATTAAACTGCAAAGTCTAGGAATGCCAACCTCCTTGCAAAAGTTGACGGTAACATGACCCGCGAGAAGAGCCGCCAATAATGGCAGAAGGGCATAGATATAAACTACTATTTTAATTGGACGGGTTATCGTAGACTTACCTACACAGCTCAGTTTGTGGAGCGAACTGTCCAATGATCCATCCAATTGTTATTATTAACATAAATATAATGAATAATCACGATTAAATAAACCACAAAACATTACCAATCACTAAACGACACAAGTTTTTAAAAATACTTCTTCAAAAGCGCACAGTTCTTACACTGATCTTTCTCGCGCGCTACACGTCGCTCCCGCACGACGGCAAACGCATAACTGAAGAACTTGCTTGGTCGGTTGCGTATGCGCAGAACGGATAGTCCGGTTTGCGCCCGAGCCTTCGCTAGATAGGGTTCTATAATAATAGTCAATACATAATTCGTTCAAGTTAATTTGTTTATTCTTGTACGGTTTAATAAGAAATTATTATGATTAAATATCTTTGTTATTGAACTTCGTATTTTTAATTAAATAGTTTCTATATACAAGGCTATAATTTAACGAGTTATGCAAAAATTAATGTTATTAACCTTTTGAAAATTAAATCAATAAATAAAGTTTAATTCAATAAAATGGACAATTAATATATTCCTATTTCCGGTTGACAGTTTATTTGAGAACTATTCGATTCAAGATATTCGACTGGAAACGATTTATTAAAATTTATTTAAAAATTAATTTAAAAAAAAGTTGTAATATAATTAGTTGTAAGTGATGGGTCCCATGTGACAGGCATTGCCTAGTGTGGGACCATCGAAAATCATACTGTTATTTTACTTTAAATAAATAAATAAAATAATAACCTATATAAATGTAAGAAAAACTGACATAGAATAATTATAAATTGACATTCTGTTATTAATTAATTTTTATTTTTTTTGCACGCCAAGTAATTGGTGGGACATGTGAAACTGTATTATGTTATTAATTTACATCCCTATACCAATGTTTCATGCAAAATAAATATATTTCATTTTATTTCATTTCAAAATAAAAATAATAAATATCATGATCGCGATAAAGTTTTTTTTTTAAATATTAATTAAATCATATTCAATACGCACTTAAAAAAATATACAATCAAATACCCCGATATGTAACTTTAAGAAATACGACACAAGACCACGGTCCAAAAAATAACATCTATCCGCTAAGTTCATATCATATTTGATTCGGATAATTCTACACAATACAATAGTCGAGTCCGTTGAAGTTGTTCCTTAACGCCACGGGTACTAAGGGCCGTTATATCAATCCTTCTTTAACGTTTCGTTTCTACATACGCACTTCATTTATTTATTTATTAAGTCTACTAACAAAATTACTTTAACACTATAATATAAATGATCGCTGTTATTATAAACTAATACATGTTAATATAGTAGACCAGCCATTCTCAAAGTGTGTTCCGCGGAACCCTAAGGCTAAAATACTGCAAAAAATACCTATCAAAGGGAGATTATAAGGTTACATCTAAATATTCCAACTAAATATTACATTACAATATTTTATTATATATTACAATTATATTAAGGCTTTTTCCTTCGCTAAAAAAGTTTGAGAACCGCTGTAGTAGACGATTCAGTCGAAAGTTTTGAGTTGAAAACGTGACACCAAGCATCACCAGTAGAGACAATCCTCACATTCAGATTATTAAAATAATTAATATTCTTTACGGAGCCACATACACACGCGAATAAGTCAGAATTAAAAAACCGGCCCCGAAACAATACAATAAAACTTTTACGGTATTATCATATAAATAAATATTCTTATAAAAATTATATAATAAAATTAACACAAGAGGCTTTTTGTGTATTCACTGTTTGCCTAGAGAGCGTGAATTACTTACTTCTGTTAGCGGTGAATCATAAAATATTAATTTAATTACATTTTTGACTTGTAATGCCTTTCAACAATAATATTATTCGAGTTAGGGCCGGTATTTCAATCTTTATTTAATTATTAAATCTTTTAAAAACGTCTCATATTTATTTATGCTCTTTATTATGAAAATTATACGTAATTATAATAATGGTAACTTTATCGCCAAATCAAGTCACTATATTCACTTTTTTTCTGAATTAAAATTCAGTTTTTTTTTATTATTATTACTTTATGTACAGGCTATGATTGACGAGTTTCTTGTGATATTCTTCTCGCCATACGCCTTCCCGAAGTCACGATAGAGTCTAACGATGAGCAAGTGCACGCCTTTAGTGCCTATGCTAATAAAAGATTTTCATTTCATTTCATTCATTTCATTTCAACTTTAACGCTGTCAGAAATCAAACAACAAAACAACGTGACGCTTCAAGTATACATTTTAGGTTGTGGGTTCGAATCCCAGTTAAAATAAATTTATTAATATAGAGAAAAACAAAAAAAAAAATAGGTATTATATTCGAAATTCGAATACATCATGATTTCAGGTCAAAGTACAATTTTATAGGCGGTACCAAAGAAGAGAATTATAAAAAAAAAGTAGCGAACTAATATAAACTAAATATTACATAAAAATGCTATTACAATGTGTTTTTTTAAACAAACACTTTTACAATTAATTACAAATTACGGCATCGGAATTATTTGTTTGTCACGTAAGGCCCGCTATCCACGCAGTGCAGCGTCGCGGCTTTATTTACGTCGTACAGTGAGAATCAAAATTATTAAAATAAACGGACTGTATAATGAAAAAGAAACAAAACAAAATTAAAAGGACTTTAAACGTGTCTTGTCAAAAATTCGAAAATATAAATATATAGCACATCGCCTCTGTGGTTAGCATTCCTTAGTCATTATTTATCATATAATAATGACTGGAGTTATTCTCGACCGTGATATAACTGATTTTTAAAAATATTCGGTTTACTATTTTCTTGATTCTAATTATTGCATCGGCTTCTTTATTATTGTCGACGTGTATCATAAACACAAAATAGTAAATAATGCACATAAAAATATTAAGCTATTATTAGAGATGTTCCGACTAGTCGGCCACTATCGTAGTCGGCGACTAATCGGTAAAAAGCGCCGACTATCCGGCTTCTTACTTTGTGTCTATTTCTCAATAAAATGTATGTGTTACTTCCTTGTAAAGAAAATATATTGATGACAATTATCAAACAAAATTAGTATCTTAATTAAAAAACAAATCAACATAATATTTAATGTCATAAATTGCAATACTGCGTGATGATATTTGAAACTATCGTCAAACTAGTGAGCTGTAAAACTCAAAAAACTTTTTTTGTTATTTATATTTGTCCACATGCCAGTAGTGACTGAAATTGCAGCGAATCAGCTGTAAACGAAGCGTCACGGGAATCCCCTAAACCGTAGTCGGCTTGGCCGACTAGCCGACTAGTCATAATCGGCACATCTCTAATTATTATTATACAAACCCATAGATGTATTATTAATTATACTATAATATTATATTATACTATATCTGTTGCGGCGGTTTACGCGGTAAGGAGGTGTAAGGAAAATCAGTCAAACCTGATGGTGATGTAGCTCGCTGATATCCTCGAATTTTGAAGTGGACTGTATATTGCGCTGGTTTACACTATCTTCAAACACTTTCTACACGACGGATTACGAGGTTTTGACTATTTCGAGGTCCTTGTGGTCCTTGCGGTGTCCGTTTTCAACTAACCCTTCAGCTGACTGATAGGCTTCAGGAAAGGACGCGGAAAGTAGGGGAGATAGAGGGTAGTGTATGCGTACGTGGGAGTTTGTGAGTGGTGCAGGTGGGTATGTGTATGTGTGTGTTATTTGACATATAGATTTAAATTCAAACTTATCAAACGGCGCGACCAATATCAATGGTGTTTAATCTCTAATCTCTTATTATTTATTTATTATTATTTTCTTATTACTATTATTTACGCGTTAAAAACGGATTTTTTACAAAGGGTGTTGCCGGTAGCATCGATAATTTTCCCTACATTTTTTGACAATTTTTGTATCATTACAAAGGATAAACAAAACTTTTTAAATAATGGCATGGATAAACTTGGATAATAAAACAATGCACTTACTGATGAAATGAGGTCTTGTTTGTGTTAGTGTTTCTGTTTGAGATTTACATGATTTTGTCACTATTAATATTTTGTCCTTGTTAATCGACTTTTGTCAAATTGAACACCAGCTATCACACACAACAAAAGTCATCTAAAACTTCTCCTCTAAAAATCTTAATTTCGAATTATAAATGCATAAAAATATTTTGTAATGTTTACAAGTTTCTCGTTAATTGTAAAATGTAATTAGAATGGAAGTATGCGATGATCCATTACGTTTTATTTTTACCGCTAAAAAGAAAATAACAACGACATCTGCTGTTTAATAGGATAACTAAACGTTTATTTATACTTTCTTATAAATTATTAATGCAATTTAAAATAAAAACAAATTGTACTAATCTAAAAACTTATTTAAAATAACAAAAAGGTGGAAAATTAATATTTACAAATTTAACATAATCTAACATTGAAATAACAAAACGTTCTTTGTTTTTGTTGTGAAGTGTCAGATCGGGTTGTTAACTCTTGTTGTAGATGAAAAATGCAAAATATTGACTTTAAAATGACTGATACGACAGAAAAAGAAGTTACAGATAATATCTCAAAAATTGGTTTAACAAAAAGTGATGATAATTTGAATTCTGAATTGAAAGAGCGCCTTAGAAAATATATTAAAAAATTAGACGGTTTGTGTTATTAGTTTACTTAAATTGATTGTTTATTTATTTTTATTCCATTTCTTATTAAATAAAAATATAATTTTTAGAAACCGGAACAAGTATAACGAAAGAAGAAAGCGACAAATTGGAAATTGATACATTTAACCAGCTTTACAGACCAAAATTAGAAGGCAAACCAGAGTCCTACAAAAAAATCCCCAAATTCTTTTTTAAATTACCTCGTGCCGATGAAGTTTTACCGCAGAAGCTTCGTGAGGAGACTAGAGCGCAGTTTTTACAGAAAAAGAGTAAAGAATTGCTTGATAATGCGGAATTAAAACATATATGGAGTATTATAGAAAAATGTAACCCAAATTATAGTTCGGCGTCTAATGACGAATTAGCAATCGGTTATTTCGAATATAAAAAGATAAGAGATGAAGCTGGAGTTAAGTATAGGTTAGTTCCTTTTTATTTATTTATTGGATCCACAAACAGGGCTCTACAACTAGACTAGGAATTAACATCGTACTAAGAATTATAACAATCCAATTGTAGGCCCTGTGCACAGTGAACACTGCGTGCACTAACATTACAATGAGCAATGTTACATTAAATTTCAAACATATTTAAAAAACTCATTAAAATTATTAACAACTACCTTTTGCCAGCGGCTTCGCTCGCGTTAAGAATCATAGTAGCTCCAATCTTTAATTTATAAACTTTCATCCCCTGTTTTATCCCCTTGGGGGTAGAATTGATCAAAATCCTTTCTTAGCGGATGCCTACATCATAACGTCTACCTGCATGCCAAATTTCAGCCCGATCCGTCCAGTGGTTTGGGCTGTGCGTTGATAGATCACTATGTCAGTCAGTCACCTTTGAGTTATATATATTTAGATTAAATCAAAATAATAAATATAGTTATTCATATGTCTAATGTCAATAATTCTTAACAAATAGAGTTATATCTCATCTAATGGGTAGGTAGCTTATCTTTCTAGTGTCTGAGTTTTACTTTAATAACAAAAATAGCATATCTTACCTACTAATCAGCTGTCTTTTCATCAGTACAGTAAATACAGCTTGCAGTATACCTAATACTTATGAATACACTAGGTGTTCCAATGAAATAATTTCTAAGGGTTTGGGAGTCCATGGCTACATAGTAAGTCGGTATTGACAAGGTGCGGATCTAACACCTTGTCAAGGTCGTCCAAGGTCCAATGATACAATACACTAGGGCAGGGGTCGGCAGACCGCGGCTCTTGCCATAGGATTATCTGGCTCTTCTTACAATACAATAGTATATAATAAAGTTCATGTTGCGGCTCTCTGAAGGCATGGAAAAATCTACAAACTTAATATTCGGCTCATCTGGTTGATAAGTCTGCCGACCCCTGCACTAGGGAACTAATAGGATTTACATCTGGAAATCAGGCTGACAGCATAGTAACATAAATAAATATTAGCATCGGTCTCTCACAATACACTGGTCTTTTTCAGGTCATACTTCACAGCAGAAGTGTTTGGTCGTCTTCAAGCCTCGGAAGGTGGTATGGGCAAAATCCGTGCGGAGTCATTATTTAACTACATCATGAAGAAAGTATGGCTGCAGCAGACCAGGATTGGGTTATCATTGTACGATGTAACTGGACAAGGGTACTTAAGGGAGCATGTATGTTTTAAGATAAAAATGTATTACTCTGTAAACTTGCCCCATCCTGGCTCTGATCTGATCAAACCTAAAAAACTTAATTGTCTAGGTACTGACTACAATACTTAATATTCGTACAGTATACAGAAATACAGATACAGGGTGCTATAGGGTGTGGGTGTAACCTTTTTGTATGAAAATACTAACCAGGGTAAGAGCGCAGGCACCTATAGTTTGCTAGTTACATATTATTTTAGACTGCTGCAGATTGTTGATCGGCCAGCGGTGAATCTTGATGTATATATGAATAAATTGTAAATAAAGTATTATTATTATTATTATTAAAACAAAGTGTGCCTTAAAATGTTAAGTTAGTTCGAATTTTTTTTATGTTCTAGGACTTGGAAAGCTACATAGGCGAATTGGTGCCGTCGTTAGCAGCACTAAATGGTCTAGAATCGTCCTTTAATTCATTTTACATTTGTACGGCTGCAAGGAAATTTCTCTTTTTTCTTGACCCTATGAGAGTGGGCAAAGTTTGGATAAGAGACGTCTTGTCTTGCTCGTTCCTTGATGATTTGTTGGAGGTAAGTTTTTTTTACCTACACCAATCCCCACAGTACAAATGAAACCTATTGCTATTCTTTTGAAATTTCAAATCTTATAAAACTTATTATAATATTGAAGGAGGTATACTAGCTTTAATCTGGATCCAGATGTTATTCCTTTCTTCTGATGGCTATACTTGGAGTTTGTAAATTTTAACCATTTGTGAGGTTTTTATAACACTCAACCTTGCGTGTCATACATCGCTTATTATGGATCCATTGGACATACTGTATGCTTTGTAACTTTGCAGTGTACATTAAAATATGTAATTAACATTTCTTTCAGTTGAGAGAAGAGGAGTTATCAATGGAATCACAGGAACAAAATTGGTTCTCAGCCGCGTCTGCATTAAAGGTTTATGGGCAATATCTTAATTTAGATAAAGACCATAATGGGATGCTGAGCATTGATGAGCTGGCTGGGTGAGGCGACACAAACATATTGTATAGCAATAATCCTAAAATATATTACATTGTAATTGACTACTTTATTAGAAAAACGTATATACAGTATAGTCTCACTAATCCGGCACTTCGACATATCGGCGCGTCCAATAATCCGGCACCCTTCGCCCGCGCCTCCCTCGCCTCCCTCGCCCCTCTACACCTGTGCGCTTCGCAAACTCAATACATTATGTACATACATTTATTCCCTCTATGAAATGCTTTATTTTATTCATTACCTATGACTTTTCACTATAATCCAGTAATCCGAACATTCCAATAATCCGACATCCTCCGGTTTTTAATAGTGCCGGATTAGTGAGATCATACTGTATTTATTATTTATTTTATACCAACAAAATCTCGATTGTTTTCAAATGTCAAGTACTAGTTGGTCTCCAATCTTCCCTGACAGCATGGAGGGCACAGAAGAGAGCTTGGATAATTTACAATTTTTAAGAACTAATTTGTTATGCCCGCTCATATAAGCCCAGTGGACTAATATGGTTTAGTCAGTCACTAGCGCTCCTCGTGATGTGACGTGTTTCTGTGTCGTAGTTCAATTAATTGTTTTTCTTTTTGGGATTATTCTATTTGCTTTGTTTGATGATTATTAGTACTACTGCTTTACTATGTTCTATGTCAGGGGGTTAAGAAAATACAAACATAGTTGAATATACTTTATTTATAAACTTTCTCTACGATATCAATGGCTCCCCTGATGTTGAATTTGTGATGTAAATTTTTTGGGAAAAAGAAAAAATGTTTGTATATCTTATGCTTTCTTTTCGGTCCTAAAGTAGGTCACTTGAAACTACCAAATGGGTCACTTGGTGACCCACGGGTCATAGGTTGCTGCCACATGTTCTATGTCATATATCAAGATTTTTGTTCTTCTTTTCAGTTATGGTTCTGGTACCCTGACACGAGCGTTTCTGCAACGCGTGTTTCAACAATGTCTAACATACGACGGCGAGATGGACTTCAAAACGTACCTAGATTTCGTGTTGGCATTAGAAAATAGGAAGGAACCTGCGGCTTTAGCGTACCTGTTCAGAATACTAGATATTAATGGTCAAGGGTACCTAGATTCATTTACGTTGAATTATTTCTTTAAGGTTTGTGGGTTTTAAGTGACTTTTATTTGTGTGAAAAGGAGATCAGTGAAGTGACTTAGCGTTTCCTGATTAACCATTATATTGAGTAAATGTTTTTTATCCTATATCATAAGTAATTTAAACAACTACTGTTTGCATACCTATACAAGAACTCATGATATTCCTGACATCACACTTGTATATCTGTTTATGTATCTATGTAAATTATGTTTTTTATATATGTTATAGTAATCTTATTTATGTATCCCTCCCTTCACATTTTTTTTTCTTAATAAATATTTAAAGGTTGGCTGGTAGAAAATGCTACCTAGCATTAAGCCCGCCTTGTACAGATGTACTAAGTTTTAAATAAATAAATAATTTGGAATGATATAATGTATAGTAGAACAGTGTAGTTAGCACTTAATGAAGATTGGCAGAGTAATGTTCCTCTAGTAAATATTACTGGTGCATGAAGAAACACTAGCTTAACATCAGGTGGAGTGAGATCATGTTTCAACCTTTTGAATTGGGACAGCCCATGTATGTCTCGTTAAAACAATTCAAGTATATTATTTATTTATTTAAAACTTAGTACATCAGTACAAGGCGGGCTTAATGCTAGGTAGCATTTTCTACCAGCCAACCTTTAAATATTTATTAAGAAAAAAAATGTGAAGGAAGGGATACATAAATAAGATTACTATAACATATATAAAAAACATAACAGTAACATAATTTACATAGTCTTATTCTGCAGGCAATACAAGAGCAAATGATAGCACATGACGCGGAACCAGTCAACTTTGAAGATGTAAAAGATGAGATATTCGACATGGTACGTCCGGAGGAACCGACCAAAATAACCTTAAAGGACTTGATCCGAAGTGGCGCCGGTCATACCGCCATCTCAATATTGCTGGAGCTGCATGGGTTCTGGGCTTATGAGAACAGAGAGTCTTTAGTGCCTGCGGGAGATAGCACGCATAGAAGTCTTTGACAGCAGGAGGTGGTTAAAGATTCAAGTGCAGGAGGTTCAGCAAGCTAGTGCACCATTGGTGTGTCATTTTGAGCTCATTGGTGAGACTGCCCTGATCTACAGAAGACTGCAGGTCCAGATGGAGATAGCAGAACAAGCTTAGAACTTACATATACAACTGTAAGTGAAGGGGTAGTAATAATCTAGTAAAGGTTACACTATGACGAGAGCAGTCATTTGACCAGCAGAATTATTACACGTGTAGTCATGAGACCCATCACCATTTCCAGTGTTGAGTGGAAAGATTTGACTGTAATAATAGAGTAATATGGTTCAAAGATTAACTAAGTGAAATGGGATAAGTATGAGCGACATCTATCTGTCATTTTTGGTTAATAGAATTTTCACTTGAGTGCTGGAGAGATAGTAAAGTTATACTGCATGTTGTTTAAAAACCATTTATTTATAATATCAACAAAAAAATAACAATTATACTTAATAAACACCTTTTTTAAAAAAATATGTAACAAATAAACATTTTATAAAAAGATAACATTATTTTATTTTTTGTGGCAATCATATCTAAACTGATTCTTGTGCGCTTCTGTATTCGAAGACACTGCCACGTTCTACGAACCCTTGGTACTTCTGCTCCTTAGTTTGAACCAGATTATCGTCTGAAGGTAGACCGTAACCACCGCCTCCTGGCGAATGCATTATGTATTTATCCTGAAAAATTTGTAATTTATAAAACCTGTAGCTTTAAACTAAAATGCATAACAAACTTACAATAGTCCCAGGTAACCTTCCTCTTTATCAAATTAAATGAAAACGTATTACACATTAGATGAATATCTTACAGACAAAGAAGCTCGGACATAAAAAATATTGTTTACCCATAGGTATAGTAATAGGATGACAATGTCCCTATATAGCAGCTATTCTTCTACATCATAGTAGATTAATAGAGTAATATTTGTATATGTTGAAATTATATATGTTTATGTTCATTATATATTTAGTTTACTTATATTTATCTATTTTATTTATCTAAATTGCATTGCCCGAGACTAACACTGCTTCCTATTGTTGTTGTATTGTTATTATTATGTTTTAAAGCGATAAAGTATTTATTATTATTATTATAGATTTATTACAATTATGACATTAGTATGTAAGTAGACTGCCAGTATACAGCAGCTGAATCAATCATTGTTTTACTGAAATAAATAATTAAATAGTTTCCAAAACGAAAAAAAAACACGCGCGCTAGCTTTATCTCTTTTACTCCACTACACAGGATCTATAAAAGAATTTATAAACCCTGGCGGTTCTAATAAGGATAATGGGAAACTGTCATTAAATTATTGCATTGTCATCGATCCTTAATACGTATGCAAAGATTCAAATTAATCAGACTTCTGGAAATTGGTGAAAATTATGCTCAAAGATTCCGTTACATACATACAACCCAAGCTAATAAAAACGTGTTAAAAAGGCTGTTACATGACAGACTTGACGATGAATACTTACACCAGGATAACATAGAATACTGGTTTTCCCTCCAAGATTAATAACCCTGCCATCGACATGCTGCAGTATATTCAAACCGCGTTCTCCGGGTTCACCTCCGTTCATGCCGTAGGGCTGGAACGCTCTTCTCTCAGTCAGTACGGAGACATGGACTGTCCTTCTAAAGACCAACTCGCGTTTCACACCATCACCTCCTGACCAACGACCTATTGACAAAATTTTCAAATTCTATACTCAGTTAAGTTAGAAATACCTTCAATTTTTTTATATTCTTCAACTATTTTGGAATATATTTCTTTATGTATCAATATTTATAAAATGAAATGCAAATCGTTTATTAGCATAGGCATGCTCATCATCAGACATAATGGCCTGTACATAAAATAGTCAACAAAAAAAAAACCGAATTTTAATTCAGAGAAAAAAAGCAGTCTATATAAAAATATATAGCTACCTATATAACATTAAATTCAGTCAAAAATCCTAGTAAGCCAAGTTCAAACACTAGTTTAACCACGCATTTCCATCGTACTTGTATGCGGGATACTAAATTATCAACCAAAATTAGCCATAACGGATCCGTGCTAACCTTTTCCACCAGATCCAGTCCGCAGCGAGAAATGTGTAACAAGCATCGGATATCTTCTCTCCACAATTTCCACATCAGTTATCCTCGTGTTAGTCATGTGCGTGTGCACACCGCCTGAACCAGACCAACCCGGACCCTGGAACAATATATACAATAAAATATTTAAAAAGCAAACTTATTCAAAAATCATATTACACGTTAGATGAATATCTTACTGATAAAAAAGCTTGGACATAATCTATGTCATTTTATGTTTACCCTTAGGTATACAATAGGATGACAATGCCCCTATACAGCAGCTATTCTTCTACATTATAGTAGATTTATTATATATTACCATAACATTAGTATGTAAGTGGACAATGCCAGTATACAGCAGCTAAATCAAATTGACAATTATTAAATTAATTTCATTTATATTTGTATTGACGAGTAAAAGCGCTTTATTGGACCCCATTTCCAAAAAGTAAATAAATAAAAAAAAAAATTAAATAAAATTAAAAATACAATAAATATCCTTTGCATATTCAATTCTTAGACCCAAATTCAGAAATTACACTCGAGCATGGATTATCTGAGTAGAGACCAAAACTTCTAATGTCACTCAGACCAATCACACGCTTGAAAAATTGTTGACGTGATTTTTGACCAATGATAATAATCCACCACAACTGTCTACTGTCACCTAGCTGTCATTACGTTCTGTTACACGCATTTATAAGAAATCGTTTCAATCGTTACTTATTATTATTTTATTTTGATTACTGTCTAATAGTTGTCGAGTTTAAAGTTTTATTATTTACTAGCTTTTACCCGCGGCTTCGCTCGCATTTAAGTCATTAAATAAGTGTCAGAGATCATTTCAATAGAAATGAATCAATATGATTGCAAACAGCTGAAACTATAGTCAGTTAAAAACTATAGTAAAAAATAATCTATTTTTTTTAAAAATAAAAAGTATCCTATGTTACTTCTAGTACCTCCAAAAATATCTGTACAAAGTTTCATGATGATCGGTTAAGTAGTTGTTGCGTGAAAACGTAACAAACAAACTCACATTCACATTTATAATATTAGTAGGGATTATTAAATAATTTTTACTGCATAAAATGTATTTAATTAATGATCAGGTGATCACAGATCAAACTACGCTCGGGCATTATATCGTCGGAATACTAACTGCTCCACTGCCTCCTGCGACTGTCTCGTAGTAACCCCAACTTTCCTCACCCAATGTTAGGTTATTCATACATCCTTGTGATGCGGCGCACACCTAAAACAAATGAAAATTAATGAAATTGAAATAGTTTATCAGCATAGGCACTAAAGGCGTGCGCTTGCTCATGGTTAGACTCTACAATGACTTCGAAAAGGCGTCAATCATTGCCTGTACATAAAATAATTAACAAAAAAACTGAATTTTAATTCAGAAAAATTTAAAATACAATTGCTATTCTCTCACTAAACCCGGAGAGCGAAGGTAACTTGCCATTTTAAAATTACAACATTGGAATTTTTTGATCAAATATTTAAAGTAAGTTCATAATACGTTAAGAAAAAATAATATGACTAAAAAAAATTAAAAAAATCTTTAACGCTGAGTCAGCCTGTCCTATAAATATGACAATGTATTTAAATAAAATAATTATCATTTCAAAATTTAGAAAACACTTTGGAAAAAATCACATTAGATCATAAATCAGCAAAGATAAATAAAATTATTTTAAAAAATCAACAATCAACTAATTAGACTTATAGAAGAACGTATTTTCTCAAAACCATTTCATTAAAGCAGTTAAAGGTTTACAATTATTAACCTGAAAAGCCTTTAACACGACATCGACAATCCGCTGAGAAGTGAGCACGTTCCCGCCCACAACAGCCGCACTCTCCGACGGATCCAACAAACTGCACGGCGGTATCACTACTGTAACCGGATTCAGGCAGCCCTGGAAATAAAATGCACATGCATTCTTTCCTTCGTTCAGACCTTAAGTAATTCTGTATCTAGAAGAACGTTCTTATTATTATTGATATTAATAATAAGTAGAGATGTTCCGACTAGTCGGCCACTAGTCGGTAAAGCCGACTATCCGGCCACTATCGTAGTCGGCGACTAATCGGCAAAAAGCGCCGACTATCCGGCTTCTTACTTTGTGTCTATTTCTCAATAAAATGTATGTGTTACTTCCTTGCAAAGAAAATATATTGATGACATTTATCAAACAAAATTAGTATCTTAATTAAAAAACAAATCAACATAATATTTAATGACATATATTGCAATTCTGCGTGATGATATTTGAAACTATCGTCAAACTAGTGAGCTGTAAAACACAAAAAACTTTTTTTGTTATTTATATTTGTCCACATGTCAGTAGTGACTGAAATTGCAGCGAATCAGTACCAACATTCAATAACTTGTCTCGACGCGTTTCGCCACTTCACGTGGCATCATCAGGATACGTGTGGTCGCTTCGGCTTCGCTTCGACGACTGATTTTTACATACAATATACTTTTATACTTTAACTCCAAATTGGAAAACTTGGTATTAAATTTAAAAAAAGTTAGGGTTTATATTTATATTTTGTATATATTAAATAAAAAAACACAGTTTCACCAACCTCAGGTACAGAAGTGGCAGCTCGAAAACTAACGCAATCGAATTTCGTAACAGTCAAGTGAATAGTGCCCAAGATATTTCGTCTGTTGGGCACAAAAATCTCCTCTATATGGACTTTGGTTGATAGTTGTAAGGGCAGTTCTCTGCATAAGTTGATGTTAGGCGAATCACAAATATGAAAATCATATTGGGACGAGCATAAAACCGACAAATTCCAATAAGCGTCGAAATTATACCCTAAACCTTTATCAAGTGACGCATGACCAATGATTGTATACCCTTGAAGATTTGGTAAAAAATCCTGCGTCAAAGAAGTATAAAATTCAGTATTAACTTTCTTCATTGTATCATTGTTGAATATCAATAAGGTTTGTCGTTGGAGATTGCTTTTTAGATCAAAGTTCACTTTCACTGATCGATGGCAGAAAAACACTCCTTGGAAGAACGGTATCCATTTGCACTTTGCTGTGACTTTGGTTGTTCCGGAGTATTGTTGAAACCCAGTGCTTCCAGTCAAAGCAGAAGCAACTGAATACGCAGATTTGGCTCCTGGATACATTTTAAAGAATTCGTTCATCAATATTGATAAACTTTCCAAATTCCCAAATGCAACATCCATTATCTGAAAGTAGACAAGAATAACAAAAAAAAAATCTACAATCTCAGTACTTTGTTTTCTTTTATACTAACAGTTTTCTGAACATCATTAGGAGTTCCAATGTGACTCGTAAAACATTTAGATACCCGATATTTCCTCCAATAAGTTTGTATTATTGTCGCTGCTACGTTATGTTTGGTTAGTTCTTCTCTCTTTTCTATCTATAAGAAAGTGTCATATTTCCCATCCTTAATTTGTCCTCTATTACCGAGTTTATAAAAACTCACCTGATGCACGTATTCATCAAACTCATTCAAAATATCATTATAATCGATATTCTCAATGGAATATTGTGATGACATAGGCGGTGTATACTTTTCAATAAAACCAAAATCAGGATCATAGAAGAGTCTTCTGAATACTCCGCACACGATTTGATAGTCGCTTGAGCCTAATCGTTTTAATAGAACTGACTGCAATGCTTGTTTGAACATCCAGTGCAGTAGTGGTCTAGGTTGACCTACGACTTTATTTACCCATGGGAGGTCGGGGAGATATGAGCTAGAAATTTACAAAATATATGTTTTTAGTAAAGGTAAAAGTTATAAAACAATGAACTAACCTATAAAAATCTCTACTGGCAGCAAGCATTTGGGTAGCAGACTTGGTACCCCGAATCCAATTGGCAAAAGCCGTGGATACTCCCAAAAGAAAGTTGTTAGACCAAGCACACTCTTTAACAGCTGCAGCTTGAACAACGTCTCTTGTTCCTAAAAGCACGTTAGCTTCTGACGTCACCATGCAATTCCAATGAAGTCGAGAATTTACCCATAGCCTAAAATTAGAAACAAATCAAGCAAAAATCAACCTTTCATAACTAAAAAATCCATCAGGTTAAAGATTGGCCTCACAATATCAGATAATACTGTTTAATTCAAGAATTCCAGATCACCCTATTACCATGCATATGTCCTTATACATACTTATCTTACCGAAAGACATGTCTTCCAGAATCTAAATTGACTTCCACATTATCATATCCTCTAGTTTCAAGAAACACAAAAGCCTCAGGAGTTTTAGCTTCATCAAACCACTCAAATTTTTCTAGAACCATATGTCCTGGTGGCACATAATCCAACGCATTGCCACAATTTGTCAAAATTCTTGGATGACATACATTGAATCCAAATTGCACAGTTATAGGGTCACCAGCGTCTATTTGCAAATATACAGGCGCGTGTTTTGGGGCCTGGACATCTATGCACTTGTTTGATACTACTTTGTTTATATGCACTGGTGCTGCACTTCCCACTGATGCGAAGTTTAACATTGATGGGAAATAGGTTACATTTACACTTTTAATGAATACTGAAATCTAAAATTCAAGATAACTTTTCTGTGTTATATAATTAATTGTATCAGGCGTTACTTTGTGGAAATCCACATTAAAGGAAATTATTTAAAATTATTTTGCTTATAATTCCCGCTACATTAGGTACGTGGCATGATCAGGATACGTGAAGTGGCGAAACGCGTCGAGACAACTTATTGCATGTTGGTGGAGGTTATTTTCCTTCATCGACCTAATGTAGCGGGAATTATAAGCAAAATAATTTTAAATAATTTCCTTTTCTGCTTTATGTTAAGTAGAGTGTCGGTTAAAGAAGACCACTGTTACCACAGAAATAATCTGCAGGTAACAATTGCATGTACACTTTCCAAGTTAATGGAATATACCACATATTCTCTCTCTATTCAAATACTAACTATCTCGGGAGAAAACCAAGAATGTAATAACCGATTCAAAATGTATCCATTCCTTTAGCTCGTCATTTGCTTTTGGTAGAACTACGTCGTTAGGATTTGCGTCTTTTAATGTCTTTCTCTGAAATATTTGCATTTTATTCAGTTAATTTAGCTAATCGTGATTTATTCGTGAATTATTATATGCTACACTCACGGTTTCAACAGTTTTTACAGCTGCTATCTGAAAACAGAGGTTACGCTTTTGAAAATAATACCTTTGATTTTAGTTCATGGAACTAATCCAAACTTACAGATTCGGCGCTTGTAACATCTAACATATGCGGGGAGTATGATAGCTTTAAAAGACCAACACATTTTAAATATTTATCCCTTGGACATTCATACAAATCATATAATCCATGGCTTCTAGCCCAATCCACCCAACGATAAGTCTTCCATAGTGGAACCTCTAAATTAAAATTGAACTATTACGTTATTATGTAAAAAATATTATTACGTACGTATAAAAAAAATACAATATGACAAGTAAGTCATATTCAAAACAAGAAAACGGCGGCAATTTTACAAATCTTTCATCTGTTAATCCTGTCATTTTTATTTATTTTTTTTTTCCTTCACATTTTTACTGGTATTAATTTTTATTTGGTTATAAGTTTTCAAAAAATTAACAAACTAGCTACAATTTGAATAAACGCTTCCCTTGTCAGAGTTGACTCTAAAATTCCACTCGTATATTATTCACCTGGTTCAGAAATTGGTTTCTTCAATGGTACATCTCTAATCATGGTGAGCATTAAATCCATTTCGTGACTTGGCGTGACACCAGGAACTCTGTACACCGGTTCGTCTTTCGTGTCTGCCATCAGGATCGATGTTATTGTAGGTCTCTAAAGAATATTAACTTATTAAACTTATCATTAATCATTTGTTTTTTTTTTTATAACGGCCTGGAATATGGGAACGCCTGTAATAAAGTTAAGAGTGCATATAATAACTACCACGGCGTTATAAGCTGGGGGGATACTCAGGTATATCCGAAATTTCGTGATACGGCTGTCACCTTTGTGGTTCACGCGAATTTTGACTAATAAGCCCGTAAAAATCCTATCAAACGTCCATTAAATAAGCCCTGAGTAGCCCATCCGTCGAGATGTCGCTATCAAATCCGTAATTTCGTAAATGACTATGGGCCCGTATTTTCGTCCGTAGTTCGTGCGCCTGAGTAACCCCCTTGAAACTTATCTATGTTAGCGAAAAGTATGAGAAATTCAATTGTTTTTTATTTACCCTTGTGGCGGGAGATTCCTTGGTTGTAGGTTTTTTTACAGGTTTTGCCTTAGCAGCGTTATTTGCATTTTGATTCGCGTCATAGTCCCAAGCGAATTCAGGTACTTCTCTTTTTAATAATTGCCATAGCTCAGATTTCTCTGCAAACACATACCTATTTAAGTACAAAGGACGTATTGATATGCCATTTTTGCTCCTCTATGTATTAAAATTCTCAGAAGTTAATTGGATCTGTAGGTATGGTTAACAAAATGATGGGCTGCTTTTTAAACGTCAAGAACATGCTAAAATTGAGCTGTAGCGCGAACAAATACTCAAATCAAGCTTCTCAATTGCTCAAATAAAACAAATGACTCCTGACAACTACTGACTGTTTGACAAATATGTAATGTATATAGGGTAAACAAATGGATATTAAATGAATAGGTTGACTCAAGTATGTCTTTAAATATTTTACAATGGCGACGAGGATGGTGGTGATGAGGTAGATGGTGTTTTTATTTAATAAGAGTGGAGGTGTAATGTATATAGGGTTTGGCGTTGCTAGGCAACGACAGTCAACAAATGGATATTAAATGAATAGGTTGATTCAAGTATGTCTTTAAATATTTTACAATGGCGACGAGGATGGTGGTGATGAGGTAGATGGTGTTTTTATTTAATAAGAGTGGAGGTGTAATGTATATAGGGTTTGGCGTTGCTAGGCAACGACAGTCAACAAATGGATATTAAATGAATAGGTTGATTCAAGTATGTCTTTAAATATTTTACAATGGCGACGAGGATGGTGGTGATGAGGTAGATGGTGTTTTTATTTAATAAGTGATGTAGTATATAGGGTTTGGCGTTGCTAGATCAACAAATGGATATTAAATGAATAGGTTGATTCAAGTATAATATTTTACAATGGCGACGAGGATGGTGGTGATGAGGTAGATGGTGTTTTTATTTAATAAGAGTGGAGGTGTAATGTATATAGGGTTTGGCGTTGCTAGGCAACGACAGTCAACAAATGGATATTAAATGAATAGGTTGATTCAAGTATGTCTTTAAATATTTTACAATGGCGACGAGGATGGTGGTGATGAGGTAGATGGTGTTTTTATTTAATAAGAGTGGAGGTGTAATGTATATAGGGTTTGGCGTTGCTAGGCAACGACAGTCAACAAATGGATATTAAATGAATAGGTTGATTCAAGTATGTCTTTAAATATTTTACAATGGCGACGAGGATGGTGGTGATGAGGTAGATGGTGTTTTTATTTAATAAGAGTGGAGGTGTAATGTATATAGGGTTTGGCGTTGCTAGGCAACGACAGTCAACAAATGGATATTAAATGAATAGGTTGATTCAAGTATGTTTTTAAATATTTTGCAAAATACATTTGCAAAATCTCTCACCAACTTTATAATCCACACTCAATCCACCAGTAAGAGCATGTATAATGTTAAATTCATCCATTTCCTCGTCTTCGATGTCTACCTCAGAATTCATGTCAGGAACCCACAGCTTGAGTAACGCCTGAACAAATTTACCGAGCAATTAGGTTTACACGTGATAAGCATTTGCTATTTGTGTAGACGTTTCTAACTGTAAGCTATGTATTGTTTTCTTTTTGTACAAATAATAAATAAATAACATAAAACATGTGTAATTGTAAAGGAAATTATTTAAAATTATTTTCCTTATAATTCCCGCTACAACATTCAATAACTTGTCTCGACGCGTTTCGCCACTTCAAGTGGCATCATCAGCATACGTGCGGTCGCTTCGGCTTCGTGAAGTGAAGCTCTAAAAATGCTGACAATTTATATAGGCACGTGTTACTTCTATTTACAAATTATTTTTTTTATATAGGTATATGCAAAGAAACTACATTTCAGATTTGCGATGCTTCGCAGCGCCATAGTCTCTGGTCGTGAAGCGATTGTCTATGAACGTCTTGACACAACGCCACGTTTAATGCGTAGATATTTTTAAAAGCTAAAAGTTGTTAAATAACTACTTTAATTTCTGGTAAACAATTTTTAATGTTATGTACAATTATCTAACATTATTATAGTTAAGTATTAATAAAAATATTCTTTAATTACAGTTATAGAAACCTTTGGTTTTATTTACAACGAAACAAAACAGTGTCTTATAAGTATATATTTAAATTTATTAAATATAAAATATATATATAGAATACTTTTACGAAGTTAAATTCACGACTAACAAGAAAATATTGCCTAGATTTTCTCCAAATGAATAATGGTTGTTTCAAAGGCAGTATATTAAGGCTTCGCTTTGTAAACGCGCCGCGAATGGCTAATGAGGCCTCGAAATCGACCACAACATTATACGGGAACCAACTCGAACAATACGTCGTGTTTTATAACAATTAAAATTTCGATTTTTTTCGATCTGTAAAAGATACCGTTTCATTCTTCAATTTATTTAATCCCTACTAATATTATAAATGTGAATGTGAGTTTGTTTGATACGTTTTCACGCAACAACTACTTGACCGATCATCATGAAACTTTGTACACATATTTTTGGAGGTACTAGAAGTAACATAGGACACTTTTTATTTAAAAAATAATAATTTATTTTTTACTATAGTTTCCAACTGGCTATAGTTTCAGCTGTTTGGAATCATATTGATTCATTTCTATTGAAATTATCTCTGATACTTATTTAATGACTTAAATGTGAGCGAAGCTGCGGATATATACACTACTATACATACTATACATACATATATATTGTATATACATATATATATATATTAATTATAAGTAAAAATAAAAATAAAACTTATTACATTATAGAAAGTTAACTTTTGTTGAATGCGAGCTACATTGTTAATTTTAACATATTTAAAAATAATTTCAACGTATTTTTAATAAATAAATCCTACTATTAAATTGGTGAATTTATGAATGACCTTTTGTACCTAGGTTTAAATTAAATTTGACATTATTTAGCATTTAAAGTTGACATTTCTATTATAGTAAAATTGAATTGTATGGATTATTTGCATGCCATATACAATGTGTAAAATATGTGATACTACTAACATTATTTTAAAACCTATGTTACTAACTATATTTATGGCAAATAAATTAATTTGAATTTGAATACATTCCTAACAGCGCCACCTATGAGCGAGGAGCGGAGTCTATTCTATAATCTATTTATCGACCTCGTGCTTATATAAACTAATCAGGCGTTACACAATAATTGGTTTCTAATTCACATAGTAATAAGTTTCACTTTACGTAAAACGTATTATAACAACTTTTATATACAATATGAGGGGAAATAAATTGAATTTATTGTTATAATAATTTATTGTTGAAATTGTTTCCCAAGTGTACGCACTGAATTGTATGCATTTGAAATAGTTATACAAGAATAATATTAAATTTAACCCTCCGTCGGGCGCGGCCGACCTCACAGGCACAGCAATTATAGGTTCTATGAAGTCTTTTAGTTTTTAGTCTGATTTAGAGGGGAAAAATCTATTACTTTATATAATAATTAACAATATTCTCAATGAGCCCGTCAAGCACACCGCGCCCGATCCAAGGAGTTTTTGAGAGCCACCCGACGAAGGGTTAATAACACCTGAATCTAAAATTTAATAAAAAAAAGTCGACTGTACCTTACATAATAAAACAGGCCACAATAAGACGATTTTTGTTGTCGGTACAACGGGCTGTTTCCCCTTTACAGGAGCCGATCTGACAGACGGTACTAGAGGCGAGAACGGAAGAAGTGGAGCTCCTGATGCGTCTATGGGTACCTGGTCATCGACCCACACACAGCGCCAACATCCCAAGTAATAAAGCCTTACTAAATAACAACCTGAAATAATTACCTATTTTATATGTACTTTTTTTTTGTTAAAATATAAAATTAACTGTGAAAATAGATTCTTAGCTCGTGTCAGCATCTTAACACATTGTACTTCTATATAAAAAAGTGAATCGTTGAATCTGGAGGGCTATTCAGGCGCACTTCGGACGAAAATACGGACGTTTCCTACTCAGGAACACTTACATAATCATTCACGAAATCAAGGATTTGACAGCGACGTCACGACGGCCACTAAGATAGGCCACTAAGAACTTATTTGATGGAACTTCGGATACGTCTGAGTAGACCCCTAGTCTGAACTCAATTTGCGTCTAAACATAGTGAGAAATCGTGAATACCATTTTTAGAAAGAACAGGTCGATGCTGTTGTCCACCGCCAGATTTCATTCCTGGAGAGTAAATATGAAATTTTGGTCTCCATCCCTCAGTCCCGAAGTTAAATGAAAAACCATCCCACTGGTGCTCTACCTTAAAATTATTTAATTAATTTAGAAGCTTTTATGAGATTTACTGACGCATCTAATTTTATATCTATTATTAGAATAATTTTTTTTAAGAAATTCATGGTTCATGAATCTAAACTTCATTCATCAATTTAAACTATATGATTATTGTTAATTGAAATGTTTTTCCGCTACTTCGAAACTAATCCCAAAACTTAACTAACTGAAGTGTCACATGAAAACACTTGAAAGCGATTCTTAGAAGCAGATATAATGCCTAAAATGATACTAACAGTGATGCCTTCGATATTTTCCAGAATGAAACAACTGCATAAAACTTTTCTACAAAACGAAGAACGTTGTAATATTTGAAGATAGTTTATAACGTAATTGCACGCTGAGATTTTACCACCGTCATTCTCCTGAAAGTTATGAATACTACAATATCACTAATAATAATAATATCGCCAATCGAACATAATCGGCTGCCGTTCTGTTTTTAAAATTCAAGATGGAGGCAATATTTAGCAAATAACAATCAGATAGGTACACAACTTTTAAATGATATAAAATTATAGTCTTTTAAATTAATTGAATTGTGATTCTGAATATCCTAATGCATTAGTACCTAAAATATGTTGTTTTAAAATTGCTGTTTTTTGTTCTTTAAAAATTACATTGGGTTAATTTTTAATATTAGTTCGACGCATAATAATTGCTACCACTATATCGGGTTCCAGCTACAAACGTAGTCATAACAATTATACTACTAACATTAAAAATAGAGACTTCGGCTTCAAATCTGCTGCTAGCAAGTGTTTCAGCTCGTTCCCAACCATCTAAATAGAACCTTATGGATTTAGGTAGAGGCTGTATATCATCGTCAACCCAGAAAACATCTGTCAAAGGTTTCGTAGATTTATCTTTTTGTGGTGCATTCCGGAATGCAGATGTACTCTGAAAAGGTTTCAAACAGACTAAATTCATTGTACATTACTACGAAACAGTTGGTTCATGAAAAACAAAAAAAAATTGACAAAGGGGTTACGCTTTAGTTGAGGACCCCAGAATTTATTAAGTGTGAAAATGTAAAAATTTTTTTTTCTAAATTGTGCCAATTTTTTTAAAAAAGACAAGAGTATAACGGTAACGCTACCGCAGCCGTCTACTAATATAGAGCTAACTCTAACCTAACCTAACCTTTTCGTTATTCGTACAGTTTTGGGGTCCTCAACTAAAGCCAAGCCTAAATGGTATCTTACCAATCCCCAAAATTCAGGTGATAATTCCGCATCCTTAAATTCCCTGAAGGGGCACTCTATAGGATCGGCCACAAAACCAGTACCTTTATCCTGTACAGTGACTTTACGCATTTTTCAGCTTTTAAATAAAATTACTATTTCAGTATTTTTTAACCTGAAAATCACTATTTTGACATTTCTCTGTTGACGTTTAAATTTTTTTTATTCACGCATAATTTTTTTAAAAATTATATTTGAATAATTATTTTTATTTATTTTATTATTTTTACTAAAATTAAATCAATGTCAAAAACTTTTAATTCGCCTAGGCTTGAAAAATTGTTGACGTGATATTTGACCAATGATAATAATCCATTGCAATTGTCTACTGTCACTTAGCTGTCATTACGTTCTGTTACACGCATTTATGAGAAATCGTTACAATCGTTACTTATTAATATATAAATAACAAAAAGGAAAAAATGCAAATTAATGTTTGAACTAGAAATTTGATATATAAGTACATGCAATATATTACTATTTTATTTTGATTACTGTCTAATGGTTGCTGCGTTCAAAAATGTATTATTTGTTAGTAAATAACTATTACTGCATAAAATGTAATAAAATGCATTTAAGTAATGATCAGTGGGCTTATCACGAGTTTAGTCTGGCTTTCGTAAAACGAATCCGTTAGCAATCCTGAATTTTTACTAACGACTAACGAGCACCAGCAATCTATCAAATGAACGAAAGATCGAGACGTTCGAAAATTAACAAAAAGTATCTAAAATATTGTAGTTCCAAATCCGCACGTGGTGGCGCTGCTCAAATTTCCATACAAATCGCTTAAAGTGAACTCGGTTCGAAAGTCAGACTAAAATTCGTGATAAGCCCACAGAGATCAAACTACGATCAAGCATTATTTCTGCGGACTATTTCGACTCCAAACATTTAATTGAATTGAATCATATATAATTAAAAAATAATTTAAAACAATTATTCGTTATGCCGATATTAAACACGGAACTAACGCAAGGTCATACAAGATTATAGTTTCGGTATATAATTAATTAATCATGAAAGCGATACGCAAAGAATTACGGAAGTACCTACACTTTACAAATTGTAATAAGATCGATTGATCTTTTAGTTCAGTTCTGCTGCTCTTATGAAATTTATATAGAAAATTATTATTAGTACTTAGCGGCTTAATATAAGCCAGCCATTCTCAAAGTGGTGTTTCGCGGAACCCTAGGGCTAAAATACTGCAAAAAATACCTACCAAAGGAAGATTATAAGGTTACATCTAAATATTACGTAATATTACATTGCAATATGATTATTCATAAATACATATAAATCAGTTTTTTATAATTATATTAAGGCTTTTTCCTTCGCCAAAAAAGTTTGAGAACCGCTGATATAAGCTATCACTCAGCACACAGTACTATTTAGAATTGAGCGTTCACAATACGTATAGCACGCCAATTCTCGCTATTTACTCACTGCACTGATTATACATAGTTTAGTATTTATTGTTAAAGTTCCTTTTACATTATAATAGATGTATAAAATATCGCTACATTTTATTAACTAGGCGTTTGCCTTGAAAAGATAAACTGTCCGATCATATCTATCTAAGATCACAACCACAATCACTCTACAACCACGTGGGGTATTAGCAACTAAGGACCGGTTCTTGAAGACCTAATTGGATAGATTTCTGTGTTTACTAGTTCTTTACTCCATATGAAATAAACAATAATGAGGAAAATTGGGTAATAAATAGATATACCCTCATTTCAAACTAGAATACCTTTACGGGTATCAGGACAAGAACAAGACAAACCTAAAAACACGTAGATCTGTAATATTTACTCTTTCCTATTTATAACTTTTCATCAATCAAATCCAGGACCTCATCAAGGCCTGACTTCGCAGAGGCTGTCCGGTTGTGGAATTATTTAAAATTTGAAAATCTGATAATTCTTAGTGCATTATGTTTCTTTGACATATGAACTTTAAGGAACTTATTTTTCGGAATGCTAAAGTAGACATGAAGGTTTAGGTTTGTATAAAAATTTTATGGCTGATTATAAGGCTATGATTGTCGAGTTTCTTGTAGTCTTCTTCTCGTCATACGCCTTTCCGAAGTCATTGTAGAGTCTGACGATGAGCAAGCGCACACCTTTAATGCCTGTGCTAATAAACTATTTTCATTTCATATAATTTCTTATTGGACTGAACCTAATACTCGACAATGACAGAATTGTCTTTATTAGAAATTAATAAAAGAAGAAGAAACAAAAGAACGTGTTGTAATTTTTTAAGTAGAATAAGAAATTAGTAAGCGCTTTCTGTGTCAGGACTAGAAAAAAATCCAGAACTCGACGTACAATGGCACACTGGTCACTCCACAACAGAGCCCAGAGTTGATAATAGTAATTCAAAAAAACCAATAACATAATTTACTTCAATTATTGGACTTCCTATCGGTTCGAAAACCCGTTTCATACTTGATACTTTCACCGAGTGTCTGGCCAATTGTAGGTTTTGCAATCGAACTAGGCCTTAATAGGCGCAACACTGTCATATTTAGAAACTAATATTTTTTATTTGTTATGTAATATGTGTCATAGAATGACAATTTCATAGTTGATTTGGGTTATGATAATGTTCAGTTAAATGCTAGCTGTAAACAGCTAGTGTTGCCCACGACTTCGTTCGCGTAGTAGTGAAGATATAAAGTACTATGAAGTTTTCTAATATTTCATATTTCAACGTTAGCAGGTTCGGGTTGCCTTACCTAATCATTGCCAAATTTCAAGTTTTGTAGATATTGATATGTTCTTTAATATTGTAGAACATTTTTATTGTTCTATCATCAATAGTTTCCACAGCGCATGCGATGAAAGACATTTTATGGCAATTTTTGGCAACCTTGGGTTACATTATTGTAGTTTTAGTAAGGATCCTTATTTTTTCCTGTAATTTATATAGCCTATATTGATCAGTGATAATGTAGCATTCAAATGGTAAAATAATTTTTGAAATCGGTCCAGTAGTTTTTGAGCCAATTCGTTACAAACATACAAAAATACAAATTTATAAATAAATTTATAATATTAGTATAGATTGTATGCATTAAGCCAGCATAGTAAAGCCGACTTATGTCTAAAACTTAACACAACATATAACTATATATTAAGGTCACATAATTACAAAACCTCCTTGCCTGTAACTAAGTGAAAGTCAACCGGTAAACCTCGCAATACATTATAGCTCCTATTTCAAAACCAGTAAAGATTAAATTATTTTGTATGTATAAGTATCTTATATCTATATTGTATATTACAATAGGTCAACGTAGTTTTTAAAACTGATATTGCCAACAAATGATATGTCATTCGTCAAGCCGGCATAAGGGGAGTGACCATCATAAATTACTCAAAACAAAATATAAAGGTAATTTATTGTTTTATTACTGATTTTATATAAATGATTTTATATGGCTTACTAATGCGTTTATTTATCGTAGATTAGCCATTGAATATTGGTAATAATGAAGATATAAAGTACTATGAAGTTTAAAGATGTTTCATATTTCAATCAACAGATAATGCCTATCACACTTCTATAATAAAGTAACACCTAACCGCAAAAATTCAAATAGTTTTATACTGCATATATAAAAATTACAGACGGAAATAAAAATAAATGTAGAAAAATTCCAAACAGCTGAAACTATAGTAACTAACTAAAAAATGTATCCTATGTTACTTCTATGTAGTAGGTACCTCCAAACATATGTATACAAAGTTTCATGATGATCGGTTAAGTAGTTGTTGCGTGAAAACGTAACAAACAAACTCACATTCACATTTATATTAGTAAGGGATATATATATATATTTAATATATATTTAAATTTACAATTCAGGTTGATATTGTAAAAAAAAAGTTGGAACCTAAACCTTGGCAAGTTTCAATGGTTGTATATGAAATGTAGTACTAACTGCGTTAGTTAAATTTTTAATAACAGGCTCATTTTTACCCATATTACAGGATACTCTAGCATGGGGTAACATAAATAAAGTCAACTATAAAAAAAGGTTACGTTTATAGGTTAAATTCACGGTTCATGATCCATAAATAGATTAAATACGCCGTTACATTATATAATAGTAAACCCAAAACATCTGGGACCGGTTCTAACCACTTTCGGTTTTTAAACCGCTATTCTTATTGTTAGTATTTTTAAATCTGTTTCATGTGTTAGATTTAAATGTTTATAGTAAAATTTTTAATTAATATATTCCATGTATTTTTATAAGTATAAATCATATTTCAATTAAAAAAATATCTATGTATATAAAAATGAACATTTGTCAGTATGTCCTTTATAGAATCGTAAACTATGCATTTGATCATGTGATGATCTTTAGTAAAGTTATGCATGAGCCCACGAAGGATTCTGAGTTGGTACGACTAATTTTTTCCAATGAATTTCATATATTGTCGTGACAGTTCATGACAGCTCACATTGAATAGACAATATTGGCGTAGCAACGCGTGCAGGGTACAGCTAGTATATTATAAAGTCGATAAATAGTTAGAGCTACATACCTATCTCCGACCCATAAGCGAGGATACCTATTACCAGGTAGAAACGCGCATATCCAGGTTCAGAGTGTAGTATTATCTTGGTCACTAGATCTAGATCACTAGACTTCTATTATAATTAAAAGCAAATAAAACGAGACGATAGCTTTAACCTTTAACTACTGAGGTGGGGGCCTCTCAGGTTTTGAGAAAATAAAATTTTTGAATTACATTAATTAGTTAATTTGTTGATTTTTTAAAATAAATTTATTTACTCTTGCTGATTTATGATCTCATGTGATTTTTAATTACATGTGATAGTTAATTAAATACAAATAAATTATAACAAAATTAATTTATTTTATTTCAATACATCCACTGAAGCTAAATATTAAACACTAAACCCTAAAGATTTTTAAATACAAGCACATATATATACGGGTCTCTGAAGCCTCCACGTCAGTGTTTACCTCAATATCTAAAGGTTAATCGTCCGGAATAGGTAATTAAAAAAATATTAACCAATTTATTAATTATTATATTTAATCAATATTTATAAGGAAAGTTAATGAACTATTGTGTCAGTAAGACCACGTTTGAATTTAAATCAGGCGACAGTTGTATATATCTGTCTCTCTCTACTTCATTACACCAATCAAACGAGTGAAAGGAACATGCGTATGATTTTACTTTGACAAAAAGAGTGTGGTGTTTAGTTGCTATTTCGATGTTGATACTTTTAATACTGATTTGTATTGTTTTTTATTATTAAATCAAATAATGTTTAAAGTTATTCACAAAACTAATTCAAAATAGATTAAATATTTTTCCTTCATAATTTTAAGGGAATTACCAATTACATACTTATTATAATATGTTTTAACGAAACTCCCCAAAACTTACCTTAGGCTACTATGCTATAAGCTTACAAAATGAACACGGTAGTAAGTCGTGTAAACGTTCGTTTTTTTCATCTACTTGGAGCTTTCAAATTGCCATTTTCATACAAAATTTACAAGGCTAACCTAAGGTCTAAACTTATAGATTTCGTATCACATATTTCTTCTAACTACGAATCAAATTCTAAACTACCCGCATAACTCATAATAGCTGTCAAGTCAGTAATTATTGATAATTATTTCCAGTTAACTTTATTTCTAAAGCTCGGATTCCTTTAAATAATTGCATGTGAAAGGTAGTCAAATAAATGTAAAAGTATCAAAACAGCATAGTCCACTGCATCAACTCTCGCGCAGAACTGTTTGAATGATTACGACGACTTTTGGGAGTCAGTCCACTACAGTCTACCGCGATAGACGGACGTGTTGTGATATATAATATATTAATTACAAATATAGTATATGAACGAAATAAGTGATTTTTGATTTTATAGTGACGAGGGTTTTCTCGAAATTTTTGTGAACGACTGTACTTTATTTTTCGACTTGAGTGTACTTGTGTTGGTGTTTTGGATTTTGACGTTTGTGAAGCGGGAACGTTTGTCATTTTAAAATGGTATGTTTTTTTTTTAAATTTTATTCGTGTGATAATTTTTAAATGGATATTCATAAAAAAAAATTAAACGTATATTTTTTTAGTCTCAACAAAGTTTTGAATAAAAATGAAAGTGTATTTTGGTTGTAAAATACTTTCTAATGTAGAAATTTTATGACAAACAAAAGGCTTGAATATAAAAACCGAGTAAGTCGTTTCGAGTTAGTTCATTTATTATGTACATATTGTAAAAAAAAAGTAGGTCAACTTTGAGAGTTATTTGCTCGAATGTCAGTCACAGACAGTCAAGCACACAAACCCATTTTTAACAATACATAATTACTACTTTTTTACTCATACAATAATTTATTTGACACGCAAACGGCTTTATTAATTGACTGTCATTATACTACTTATATTTTTTTATTTACCTACATAATTTATGTTTACTTCCTTTCCTTCTTTTGTTTATTTATTGGTAACCATAAAGAAAAGAAAAGACACATTATAAATCTTTATTGATTGCGATTAATTTTATGGTTGCAATTATTATACAAATTCATTTATGTAATTTTTGATCTTAACTATAAAAGGCAATATTACTTACAAAAGAACGTATTGTGACCTCGAGTTTACCGCTCGAGGCATTAAACTGCAGAACGAAAACTTATAAACAAAACATTTGATTTTTTTTAAAACTAAAACTTAATTATTTTCACAGACAATTTTATTCAGTTATTTGGAGTGTGATATATGTTAGGAAGTAATCAGCGACCATCGCAGTTTTGGTGTAGACCCCTCCGTGTTCGGATCTCCAGATACGTGTGTTAGTTAGCTTTATATAGGCTTTAAATAAGAAAAATAGAGTTAATTCCTTTAATAATTGACTTAAATCCGTTACTCTTTCAGACTCTAGAACAGTGATTTCAACCTCAACCTTTTTTTTGTAGCGGCACATATTTAACGATTTGAAAATTTGGCGGCACACAAAGAAAAAGATAAAAATTATTTACTTACTACAACGCACTGCATAAATAGTTTATGACGAAGAAAAAACGCGTTGCAAAGCAAATAATAAAATAATTTATTTTTTTATGGATTTAAATATATATTCATGTTAAAAATATTTTTCTTTTTAATTGATATAATTTAATAATATTAACATTATTATATATTTGCAAAATTTGGCGGCACACTTTTGAAATTTGGCGGCACACAAAAATGCCGCGGCACAGTGGTTGAGAATCACTGCTCTAGAAATAACTATAGATTCAACAATTTAAATTCAAAATAAAGTTTACTATCCTTAAAGCTTATAGTATTTAGGTCAATAGTAAAATGTATTTAAAAGGAAAGCTAAAAGAAACACCATCCTTACATGCCAGTCTAGGTTGAACTTTTGTGAAAATGTTGAATGTGTGTTACATTTTATACAGCGCCATCTATGAGTTAGCAGTGGAACTACATAATAAAGCTTGTTTATATAGTACGTGATATAATATAGTAATAGAGCGAATTAATATTTTATCTATGTTTATAACTAAAGGTTGTATAATTGTATACACACAAAATTTTGTGTGGTTTTAAATGTTTTTATATATTAGAAGTTTAATTTTCTTATTTGTTTTTGAAGCTGACTGTACATGAGAGCTGGAGATAGTGTCTTTAAACAGCTATTTGTATTAAAACTAATTATTAAAAATAACAACAGTAATCCGTCAAATCATCGGGGTCATAATTTGATACAATTTCACAATCAAATCGAGGCTAAATTTGCGTTATAACCTCGCTTAGTGAAATGTTGTTCCTAAAATTCAGAGGTCTTACACTCAATACATCCGCTACAAGCAACTGCTGTTTATTAAATAACTAGCTGTTGCCAGCGAATTCGTTAGCGTAGTAATGAAGATATAAAGTACTATGAAGTTTAAATTTTAACATGAAAAAGCAGTTATTGTGACATAACTGGTAATAGTTTTTTTGTAGATATTGATGTCCTCTATAAAACTGTAGTACATCACTTTGCTCTATTGTCAATAATTTCCGCAGCGTACGCAATATAATTTTTTTTTCACACTAGGTTACATTATTGAAGTTTTCATACGGATCCCTAATGTTTTGAATATAATATTCTATAGCCTATGTTCATCAGAGATAATATAGGATTCTAATGGTTAAAGAATTTTTTAAATCGGTCCAGTAGTTTCGGAGCCTATTCAACATACAAACAAACAATCAAATTTAATTATAGATAGTATTGGATTGGTTAAATCTGCATGCTGTACACTTTTCACTATGGACCACACTATAGTCTAATATCACGTGAACTTCAATGACAGCCTAGTGGTGCAATGGTTACTACAAACGTTCTGGATTAGGTTGTTAGTCGAGTCAAATATATATTTTTAAATATCCCTACTAATATTATAAATGTGAATGTGAGTTTGTTTGTTACGTTTTCACGCAACAACTGCTTAACCGATCATCATGAAACTTTGTACACATATTTTTGGAGGTAGGTACTAGAAGTAACATATGATACTTTTTATTAAAAAATAATAATTTATTTTTTACTATAGTTTCCAATTGACTATAGTAAAATATTGAGTATAGTTCTATTGAAATGATCTCTGTTACTCATTTAATTACTTAAATGCGAGCGAAGCCGCGGACAAAAGCTAGTTTAATGTAAATATGTATCAATTTATTACATGTTTAGGTCTTGTTTGTTTTGTATTGTTCTTGTCTTATGTGTTTATATTTATTATTTATACTTTAATAATAAACTAAGCAAGAATTGTACATTGTAATTGTGTTAACATTATATTGCACAGGCTATGATTGGAGAGTTTCTTGTGATTTCTTCTAGTCATATGCCTGTGTTAAATAAATATTTTTGATAATACAATCATAAGTATGTATAGCATTAAGTAAAGGGAACTGAATATAAATAGAGCAAAAATACCGTCATTAAATGTTAGTTCCGCGCATGCGCTACAATGTAAGAGTGTTGTAAAAACCGTTTTCACCGGCAACCGGCGAGAAAGTTGCTAACTACCGTTCACACTCAAAAACAGTATCAATTAAATGCTATTTAGATTATTTATAATTAAATATTAACGTATATACATTGTTAATAATAATAATAATAATAAATTCTTTATTACACGAAAATAACAAAAAGCGAACTTAATGTCTTTGGGAGATGTGAGCGGTGATGTAATCGTGCAGAAAAATAAAATAAACAAAATAATATACAAATAATTTGGGTTATTAATAAATAGGTACTTACACCAGCCATTCTCAAAGTGTGTTCCGCGGAAACCTAGGGCTAAAATACTGCAAAAAAAATATTTATTTATTTATTAGGTATAAAAATACCTACCAAAAGGAGATTATAAGGTTACATCTAAATATTCCAACTAAATATTACGTAATATTACATTGCAATATGATTATTCATAAATACATATAAATCAGTTTTTTATAATTATATTAAGGCTTTTTCCTTCGTCAAAAAAGTTTGAGAACCGCTGACTTACTCCAATGAATATAATATAATAATATAAATAATTGAATTCGATATTTTACAAAATATACTAAATAATTATGTCACAGGCTCTTTTTTTCTGTTTATGTAGGAAGTGTTTCCGGAGATTGTTTTTATAACTGTTTGGAGTAGAGGATCATAAATCAAGACCAGGAGAGGTCATAAACATTAAAAGGGTGGTAGGTAGCCTAGAAATGGTTATTAGTCCAATCCGAACTGGGGTAGTACCATCACGATACATTTCAAGCCTCTAATTCTTTACAATTAGTTAATTTTTGTTCATTACCTTAACGTAGGTACACACAGCGACTTTCAAATGGATACAGTTTGATCGCGGTATCGTTAACGGCAAATATATTTGCATCCTTTTCTCACAAGCCTCGTCTTCGATACTATGAGAATATAGTTATCCCTTTCTAATGATTATTTGTTCCAGACCAAAGTCCAATCTGTATCCATTTCAAAATTGTCAACTGTACAAATAACACAAGATATCCTAGCTTGATTCCAGGGCAACGTAGGTACGTTGAAATGCTTTCTCAAAGTTTCTTAAGCAAATCTAGGTTATACTGTAAAGCCTAACTGGATATTTAACCGGTTATCTTAAACCTCAGCTGTTAGGAAACCACAATATAATTATGTAATTATTGTAAAAATGTCGCACGATTTGGTGAACAAGTTCTTTTTTTACTTAATGTCAAAAAATTAACCTTAAATTATAAAATGAATTTGTTTAATTTATTTTAGTTTTTTTTGTTACAGTGTATTATACACCTAATAATAATATATATTATATTTAATAATATTTATATAATATAATATTTAATTGACCTTTTGTTTGATTGAGTTCTATGTAATACTTTCTCGCTCGTTGAACTTTTCCGCATGAAATTTGAGACATGCGTACGCGTCGATTCGTTTACTTTCCTTTATCTTGTCTTACATGCTTAGCTTGCGCACCTTACAATAAATGTTGTTCGGACAATTCGATGTCCAAGACTAATTTTGGCGCTCAAATGTGCTGTTAGTTTTTTCATTTGTTTTTCAATTGTTTTTTGTTGTTGTTTACGTTTTGATTTTTAAGTTCACATTTGTAATTCCTAAAATATAAGAAACATAAAAAAAATAAAATATAATAAGTAAAGAAAGTTTGAATTTATTAAGATACGCAAAAATGTTTTATTTATACTAATATATAAAGAGAAAATATTTGATTGTTTGTTTGTATTGAATAAGCTCTGAAATTGGACCGATATGAAAAATTCTTTTCCAATTAAAATCCTACATTATCCCTGATGAACATAGGCTATAGAATATTATCGAAAACGTTAGGGATCCGTATGAAAACTTCAATAGTGCAACTCAAAATGTGAAAAAAAAAATACAAAAAAAATCATTATATTGCGTACGTTGCGGAAATTATTGACAATAGAGCAAAGTGATGTACTACAGTTTTATTGTAGACATCAATATCTACAAAAAAGTCTGCCATACTCTATGTCTAACTATTACAGTTATGTCACAATAACTACTTTTTCATGTTAAAATTTAAACTTCATAGTATTTTATATCTTCGTTACTACGCGAACGAAGTCGCTGGTAACAGCTAGTTAGTTATAATATTGTTAAAAAATCAATAACTTAAACTTTCCAATAGTTAAAGTTATTTATGTAGTACGAATATCGAAGATAATTCCACAGACGTATGTGAGAAAGTATGCGTTCTGGATTGTTTCCAAATTACTTTTGGAATTGCTCTAAATTTATTTACCGACTTTACTGTCTTACGTTACTTTCTATAAGATTTATTTGAGCCGTTCGTCAACTGTTATAAAACCTAGATGACGTTTAGAATCTAGAACAGAAGTTCTCAAACTATGGGTGCGATGCCCATATTGAATGGGCCCCAAAATATATATACCTATGTGTTAATGAACAGTTCTTCTTTATATTGGTACTGCTTGTATTTTCATTTTATTTCATTCCAATTGGAACAAATAAAATTTGATATTAGGGAATCTCTGATCATTACCAGTATTTATATCACCATTTTTCTGAGACAACCAATAGGTGGGTCCTAAGCTGGGCAATTTTCGTAGGCAACTTTGGAAACCACTGATCTAAAGCTTTCTACAGTTACACTATTAGTTGAGATTTCTAAACGTATTACTCATAACACTAATTACACATATATTAAAGAAAATAAACTTGAAAGTATTTTAAATTATTTGCATTATATTTCTACACCGTTCGGCGAGCATTATTTACTTACGTAATTCCTGTACGTAATACGTTTAGCGGGTGCATTGCTTAACCATTGTTACCTTTTGACTCACCCGTCTTGCGATTAAGTCGCAATTCTAAGGGTTGGGCTATACCGACCTAAGAGAGCGTTTAGCAGACTTATATAAAAAAAAACTACTTACTGTGACGTCATATCCGCGACCTACACTCATTGGTCAATCACGTTTGCGGGTTACAACCATGTGAATGTAAAAACTTTTGTTCTTGTTTCTCTACATCAGCGGTTTTTTGGCGAAGGAAAAAGCCTTAATATAATTATAAAAAACTGATTTGTATGTATTTATGAATAATCATATTGCAATGTAATATTACGTAATATTTAGCTGGAATATTTAGATGTAACCTTATAATCTCCCTTTGGTAGATATTTTTTGCAGTATTTTAGCCCTAGGGTTCCGCGGAACACACTTTGAGAATGGCTGCTCTACATCACCTAAAAATTAAGAATGCCTTATCTGCCAGAGAGGAAACAACTGAGTTTGAAGATGTTCCTCCATGGCAACAGGCGTAATGTATTATAAATACTAATATTATCCCTTACGTATAAACGACAGAAAAGAGGTTGCGGCGGCGATGATAATAGTATATATATTTTTATAAATAAAACTGTAAATTTGAATTTGGAATGAAAAAAAAGAGGAACACGAGGGACGTTCGAATGAGGACTTGGATGTTGGTTGCGAATGGGAACGGATGTGTGTGCTTAGATTATAAGAGATTGGTAATATAGTGTAAATATAATTTACAAGGGTTTTCATAGATACAGTCCACTTACTCTATTGGCTACACCCGCTATAGGAAAACGCTAAGCCTAACCTACATGCACCAATCTTAACAATACAGTTTACTATGAAATGCATACTGCATTGTCGTGTTTACGTAAAATAACAGCTAGCTTTACATAAACTAAGTCTACCCGATATAATAGCTCAAAGATTATATATCTAAGCATGTAGGTAATTTTTTTAACAATGCCTATTCTAAGAAAATGTAATGAAACCATATAACATATATATAGTATAACAAAGTTGTATTAATATCGAATTAGATTTTTATATGATTCTAATTCAATTTAGACTCTACAATGGCTTCGGAACGGCGTATGACGAGAAGAAGACCACAAGAAACTCGTCTTGTATAAACGTAGATACGTGATATAAAGTTAGTAAAACTAAAATAATATATACAGAGCGATTTAAAAATGTTTTTCTTGAGAGATTTATATTTTATATTCATACATTTGAAACAGCCTATATATATCCACACTTGACGCGAAATTTCTTTTTACAGTTTTCATTTTCTGTCATAGTTTAATTCATGTCGCAAGTGGGGGCGTGCCACGTATGGTTCGCCGATCAAACCGCCCAAGCGTAAACGCTAGTGAAAACAAGCCTTAATGATGTGTACCGATAAATAAAATATGATTTTTTTTTTTCAATAAACACGTTTTATACTTTAAACTAAGTTCTTCTAGTGAAATATTTTCTATTGTAAGGCCACGATGACTACACTCCACAAACACTTTCAACGTAAACTGAAGAACAAGTAAAGGAAATTATTTAAAATTATTTTGCTTATAATTCCCGCTACATTAGGTCGACGAAGGAAATAACCTCCACCAACATTCAATGACTTGTCTCGACGCGTTTCGCCACGTTTCGCCACTTCACGTGGCATCATCAGAATACGTGTGATCGCACAGTTATTGCATGTTGCATCGACCTAATGTAGCGGGAACTATAAGTAAAATAATTTCCTTTAATATGGATTTCCGCAAAATAAAGCCTGAAACAATTAATTATAGAAGAACAAGTTCCCCTGACATATATTTGGAAAAATATTTTATTAATTTTTTTTTATTTTTTTTTGTGCATCTATTAATAATCTAAATTATTTGTGTATTATTTTGTATTTATTTTTATTATTTGTATTTATTTTATTTCTCTATACTGTTACTACCACCAAAGGTTAACTGGCAGAAAATGCGTAAAGGCATTAAATTCACATTTTATTCAATTATTTTGTGCAATAAAGAATTTATTATTATTATTATTATTTACAACTCTAATCCTCTTATTAAATTGGTTAAATATAAACGCCTTAATCTATATATATAAAAATCAATGGCACTTTTCGTTGTAATTTTATAACTCAAGAACGGGCTCACCTATCCAAACCAAATGTTTAGGCTTTGTTCGGACTATTTAGTAGATGGTTTATGTGAAGTTTGCACAAAATCCGATTCAACCGTGAGCGGTTCTTCATTTATCACATTTTTTGTAATAAATTAATTCAATAAATGGCGGATTGTGCTGTCAAATTGAAACTATTTTCAGTGTTGACAGTAATTGAAACTTTTTATGTCATTCATGCTGTTTGATGCATGAATTTGATGTTCCAATTATTTTTTTTAATATTTCACTTTATACGTAGCGAAGCACGTACCGGACCGCTAGTTGTTTATATAGGTACTTAGGTACTAACTAAGCAAAAATTGTACCTAATACAAACATTATTTTGTACAGGCTATGATTGGCGAGTTTCTTGTGATTACTTCTAGTTATATGTCTTTTCGAAATCTCATACATTCTGCGCAAGAGCCTAATGAAGGCTAATGAAGATTTTTGATTTTGATTTTAATTCTGCTATAGCCTCTGCCATTTACTGCACTGAGATATTTTTAATTGTTAACATTTAATTAAAACAATTGTATATAACGGTCGGTAATTAGCTTTATTATGTTAGTATTGTATTGTTCGAATTACGAAATTAACTTTTGTATGACTTTCGCACTGATAACATGCTCTTGTCAAGTTTCTATGAGATTTAGGTCAAAAATATATCGTTTATATTAAAAAATACACACGTCAGTATAGTGAACATACATATAACATAGATAACTTCCTAAAAAATACGAAAATATTTTTTATAAAATATTCACAAAAATAAAACAAGTGAATACAAGAAAATTTATTAGACAACTTTTGTGTTGCTATTATGATTAATTATATACTTTACATGTTACGTGATAAGGTTGAATTTTGTTGTTCCATACATGACAGACTCATCAAGGCTGTTTCGGATGACCATAAGGCTTTAAATGTCAGGGTGGACCTGTCTTATGTTGTTTACTATCAATGGATATCTGGACTGATATCACTGAATTAAATCCTCAAAGGTACCCGAAATTACTTAAGTGGTCATTTGACTGTTGTTAGATTAATAGAAAAATATCTAATGACAGTTATATCTGCTAAGTGCACCTGCAAGTGCAACCTGGGGTTATTTTCAAAACTTCAGTGCTGCTGAAAGTGATTGTCATTAATTATTTATTTATTTATTTATATAAGTTCAGTTATTATATTTGCTGTACCCTGACAGGGTATCGCATTGACATGAAAACTAATTGTGACATGCATTAGACAAGACAAGACACTTGAGTCAAATATTTTTTTAAAACAACTGAATTCTATTCAATTTCCTTCGACCAAGATTGACCAAAATCCAAATAACAAATTATTATATAATTGATTTTGTAATGAAACGTTAATAGCGAAAATTGTTTAAATTATGATTGTTATCGTGATAAAGTATAATAAAAGATATTATGAAATACCACTGAGCTATTGTGGATTTTTTATTCATTATCAATTTATACATTTCAGAAATATTTTGCTGTAATCATTACAGCAATATTTATTAACATAAAACAAGCTGTAGTGATTCGACAACTAAATATCCCTACTAATATTATAAATGTGAATGTGAGTTTGTTTGTTACGTTTTCACGCAACAACTACTTAACCGATCATCATGAAACTTTGTACACATATTTTTGGAGGCACTACAAGTAACATTAGATAATTTTTATTAAAAAATAAATGAATTATTACAGACTACAGTTTCAGCTGTTTGGAATCATATTGATTCATTTCTATTGAAAAGATCTCTGATACTTATTTAATGATTTAAAAGCGAGCAAAGCCGCGGGTAAAAACTAGTAAAATATATGACACCTGCAGTATCGTACATTACTTTAAGAACTTTGTGAATAATCATTTTTACGAAAAACAAATGAATTTCAATTTGTTTATATTTTTCATGCGTATAATTGGATCAATGATTTAATTATCATTAATTTTATTAAATTAATTTTGTACTTGATTGTACCTGACAACTAAACTAACATTATATTGTACAGCCGATGATTGGCTAGTTTTTTTATGATTTCTTCTCGTCATATATCTTCCGAAATAATTAAAAACCGTACTATTTTTAATCGTCTAATACATTAATTAACGTTAACTAATTAAGCATGATTATATTCTTTATTAGATTTACACAACACAACGTCGAAAAATCAAATAAGAAAAGGTCAAACGTTATGTTGTAATAGGAACGTCTAACTCTAACTAAATATCACATACGTGTGTAACTAAATACCGACAATGTTTCTATAAATAATACCTGTTATACTAGACTTGTTGGTTAAGCTTAAAAACACACAATAGTTATAAGGAAAGTGTTCGCGACGAACGATCCGTTTACGTGGATCCTTGTTCCTGCTTCGTCTACCGAAACAGCCAGTTCTTACTGCCATCATCAGTCTGCCTGCCACTCTTTGTTGTGCCTATATTATTATACTATAGGCATTGAACAAATAAACCAAATTCCTTATTTTAAATATGCTCAAATTAAAACTGACAATTATCTTTCAATTTTCAATATTACAAAAACTAACCTACGATGTCACCCTGTCATCGACAGAAAGATTATAAAAACGAACGCGATAATAAACCACACCCTCTTAAACTATCTAAATCATGCCTCAAACAACTTCAGGCTTCACTATCATAATAATCACAATCAAAAGTCATTAGCAATATAAATGAATGTACATTTTATTATATTATATTGATAATAAATATCGCATTTATTAGTTTGTGAAAGCGATAGCTGTACACACTTGCAGCTCTCGCGAAAGTCAAGTGTCGGCGCGGTCAGGAAACCAGCATTGCTTAGTCAGCGGATAACTTTGTTTTTCATAAATAACTTTCATCAATTCTCCGTTTAGCTATTTATTTATTGGGTCCACAAACAGGGCTCTACAACTAGACTAGGAATTAACATCGCACTAAGAATTATAACAATCCAATAGGCGTGTGGACAGTATTAAAAAAATAATAAAATGATTATTTTAGTGGGAAAATATGTTAAAAGTATTGCAATGAATTACTCAGTTTTGTAAATTAGATTGAGATTATTAAAATTTTCAATAAAATAAAAGTACAAAATACTGCAATCGGCCATGCTCATTGGAACACCAATCAGGGAGAATGACGTGATTGCCCAGTAAATATGTCAGTGTCAAGGAAAGGGCTGTGTTGTTTTACTTCGTGTTCTGTTTAATTTTTACATCATTCAAGTTAGTTAACTCGTTATTTGTTCGCTGTTTGGTGAAAAAAATAATTATCTAACAATTGACAACAATGGAACAAGGATTTATTAACTGAAATAGCTCAAATTTGACCAGAATTGATTTGTTTATGTTGGGAGAGTTTCTAGCATCAAATAAAGACAAAAGTTTTATTTATAGTTTAATAAATTCTACATAACTCTTGTAAAGTTTGGAATTCATATTTAACACGCGAAATATATTTAATAAATGTTATTTTGTTTTCTTCGTTCGTCAAATTGCGTATATATCGGTCCGTGACGTCACTTGCTGCCTATGAGCGTTTTCCCGCATAATTTAAAACCGATATTTAAAAACGCAATATTTAAGTAATATAGTTAGTTTATTACTGAAATATTGTGTTTTTCGGTAATATTAGACGCGTACCTGCATTATAGAAGGCAATTTCAAAATCTGTCCACATGCCTATTGTAGGCCCTATGCACAGTGAACACAGCATGCACTAACATTACAAAACTAAGTCAAAAATAAAAATATAATCATTCATTAATTAAATCAAAATAACAATCAAATCAAATAAAAAATATATTTATTTAAATTATAGAATTACAATTATTTTATTTTATTTTTGTAACTTTGTGAATTAACTAATTAAATAATGTAAAAATATAATAAGGCTGTATGTCGTTCATAAATTAATTACAAGCTAAACTAAGATTCTATTTATATCTTTTTCACTACTAGGTTCTAACTTTTGTCTAAAAGTCTGTAGCTACTTTTAGGTTATTTTTGTACCTAACCATAAGTTCCATACCACAATCATAGATTATTTTATTTCCCTATTTATTATCTATTTTGCTATTCCGCCGACAAATAAATCGTGCACAATAATTATAATCTGTATTCCATCGCAATCAAGAGAAGAATCAACTCATACAATAGACCAGCACCTAAGTTCTCTCCGGAGACAACAGTAGAAGGGAGGGAAAGCCGAGCCCATCGTAAGTATCTTTCTAATCCATTCCTGGATACTGTCTGTCAGCCAGCATTTTATATCACACAAAATACCCAAAATATATATCGCTTGGAAAAATCTACACAAAAAAATGTTAGTGTGATCCATCAATATGCATACGAATGTGGGAATATATATATATAACTGAATTACTTACTACATTTCGAGCAGACAATTATAAAAGCGTACTTGATTCTCGTACAGATTAAAACGGTCTCTTTATTAAAAAAAAGTTTTATCCATAAAAAAACTCATAATCAAATCAATTTGCCTAACAATCCTCGGTGTATTTTCAAAAATAAAATTGTATTTTAGCAATATTCTCATTGGACACATTTCACGGAATCAATGTACAATTGTATTATATTTCCCTTTGTGAATTTATTAATAAGAAAACTATTGTATGCATTACTCTATTTATATTAAACTAGCTGTTGCCCGCGGCATCGCTCCCGTTAAGAAGTATTATTATTAATTAGGTATAGTTTTTGCGGCTTTATTTTTGTTTAGCTTGTGTAAAAACGTCTTCATCATAGTAGCTCCAATCTTTAATTTCAGTTCAATCAGTCGAAAATCTAAGAAGATTTATACAAACTTTCATCCCCTATTTTATCCCCTTAGGGGTGGAATTGATCAAAATCCTTTCTTAGCGGATGCCTACATCATAACATCTACCTTCATGCCAAATTTCAGCCCGATCCGTCCAGTGGTTTGGACTGTGCGTTGATAGATCACTAAGTCAGTCAGTCAGTCACCCTTGAGTTTTATATATATAGATAGATTCGAACAATTTATTCAGAGTTAGTAATTGTGTATTATAGATTACATTATATAATACTAGCTTTTACCCGCGGCTTCGCTCACATTTAAGTCATTAAAAAGTGTCAGAGATCATTTCAATAAAAATGAATCAATATGATTCCAAACAGCTGAAACTATAGTCAGTTGGAAACTAAAAAGTAAAAAGTATTTTATGTTACTTCTAGTACCTCCAAACATATGTGTACGAAGTTTCATGATGATCGGTTAAGTAGTTGTTGCGTGAAAACGTAACAAACAAACTCACTTACACATTTATATTAGTAAGGGATGTTATAACATGACTAACTTTGGTATAAATTAAACGTCCTGTGGGTTCTTTTTGACATGAGGGTTTACGTGTGAATTAAAATTTTATAATTTCTTATTGGACTGCTGCCCGAATACTTGACATTGGCAGAATTGCCTTTAACAGATATCTGAAGTCAATAACAAAAGAAGAAGAAGACTTATTGCCACGTTTATTCTAATTATTTGGAAAACTCATTAGCTATAAAACTGCATAAAATTCAAAAAGCACTTACGTTTCATAATTTGTAAGTTCTGAAGCAATAAAATAGATGTACAATCAAGCACAAAAGTGCGTAACTATTTGCGATTCATTTATTATTATTTTAACTTGAGATGCAAGCAATAATCAAAGAACAGTTAACTTGGTATCTTTCATTTATCACTAGAAGTTGATGTTTTTGTTTCTTTTCGTATTTTATTACTTTTACTAATTTTTTATTGTCAGCTTAAAACCATTATTATATTTGTGGTATATGAGATTCCTTTACGTAAATGTGACGGCGGCAACTGCGGTCTTTAAAGGTATAGTATGCAGCCCGACACTTCTAGTGTTAAAAGAAGTAACGTAAGCAAAAAAAAAAATTGATTCATAAATTTATTTCAGCGAATACCATTCATTCGAATTCGTAATCGTAACCTCATTAAAATGCCGAACACTTCCTTGTAGGCTTACTGTATACAAAATTGTAGTCAACGACTGTTGAGTAAGACAGTTGAAAGTGCGACCGACTAGCACGCGCCTGCAAGGCCAGTCTTTATAAGGACGCACGACCTTATTCTTTGATGCTATTAACGATCTAATTTAGAACGAATTACGATTGGATTCTACACAAACTATATCAAGTTTTTACATTTATAGCGACTCGTTGAATAATAATATGTAATATCTGTAATCTGAAATCTGTAATCTGTTTTATAGTAATAAAACAGCAGTTCTCAAACTTTTTTGGCTGATTTATATGTATTTATGAATAATCATATTGCAATGTAATATTACGTAATATTTAGTTGCAATATTTAGATGTAACCTTATAATCTCCCTTTGGTAGGTATTTTTTTGCAGTATTTTAGCCCTAGGGTTCCGCGGAACACACTTTGAGGATGGCTGCGTTAAAATTTCAATGAATTGTATTAAAATTCTTGAAAATAAATTGATTATTTTTATTATAAAATAATCAATTTTACGAAATATTTAGAATCTTAATTATAAAGGTTATCTATACTAATATATAAAAAGAAAACATTTGATTGTTTGTATGTATTGAATAGGCTCCGAAACTACTGGACCGATTTGAAAAATACTTTTACCATAAGAATCCTACATTATCCCTGATGAACATAGGCTATACAATATTTTCAAAAACCCGGATGAAAATTTCAATAATGTAACTCTAAATGGGAAAAAAATCCAAAAAAAAATATCATCATATTGCTTACGCTGCGGAAATTATTGACAATAGAGCAAGGTGATGTACTACAGTTTTATAGAAGACATCAATATCTACAAAAAAGTGTGCGATACCATATGTCTAACTATTACAGTTATGTCACAATAACTGCTTTTTCATGTTAAAATTTAAACTTTATAGTACTTTATATCTTCATTACTACGCGAACGAAGTCGCTGGCAACAGCTATTTCTTGATAATTTATTTATTATTAACACTTTAACTTATTTGTTATGAAGTAAATAAGTTTTTACTTAATAATTAAGTAATCAAGAATATACACTTTCGGTATCTTTACAAATACCAACATATTTGGTTACACATTGTCATTTAGCTGTCTAAATTTGAATTCTATTACGAAACACATACAGTACACTGTTAATTGTATAACCAAGTTTATTTACCTTTATATGTGAAGAATTTATTATGGCTAGATTTTCTAAGTGACCGTGGAGGTGTTATTTCGTAATCGACCTATTTTAGACAATTATTAAAGGTATAAATATGTTTAAAAAAAGAATTTAATATTAATAATCGTTAAATAAATAAATATAATGAATAATTATATAGGTACACGAGCCTTAGAATACTCCATATTGTGGGTAGGAATAGAAAAAATAATAATCAAGAATTGAACTCGGGATTCCCATGTCATAGATCAGCCATTCTCAAAGTGTGTTCCGCGGAACCCTAGGGCTAAAATACTGCAACAAATACCTACCAAAGGGAGACTATAAGGTTACATCTAAATATTCCAACTAAATATTACGTAATATTTCATTGCAAAATGATTATTCATAAATACATTTAAATCAGTTTTTCCTTCGCCAAAAAAGTTTGAGAACCGCTGTCATAGATCATTGAATTTCTACTTTCTTAAGTTTAGTCTTAATGAAATACTTATATAAAAGTCGATACATAAGCCACCCAAACTTTAGATAATTGAAATATACATCTATTCAAAGCATGCTACATTGACAATAAGATGAAACTACCAAATAATTAAAACAATTTTCCAGTTCATTAATTACTAAAGAATGCAATTTTTTTCTACAGTTAAGTTAAAAGTAGGTCTTTTAAGAGTAGTGTCAAACAAAAGCGTCTATAGAGTGCGTTGTGAAATCGATCCAAAACCGGTCAAGTCGTGCGTCCAATGAAATTAAAACAAAACCTACTAAGTCTCTTCACGGTCTATTTAATAACAAATTTGGTTCAGATTTAGTAAAATACATTCACCGATTACTAAATATTTGAAAAATATTTATAATATCTACAGGGTGGGGCGCGGGAATCTCCCACATTTCAAAAATTTCCCGCTATTTCTCTTCTGCATTGTTCTTCTTACTCGCTTACTTTGTATGATTAAGTAATAAATAAATAAAAAAAACTTTTTAATTTGGGTGTACAAATTTAGGAAAAAAATTATCTATACTAAATTTGAATGTACAATAATTTTTCTGGCAAATACTTTTTTTTATATCTCATACAGTTTTCCTTTAACAGCCTTTTGAAATGTGGGAAGTTCCCATGCCCCACTTGTATTTGTACTGTCAATAATTATTTTCAAAATTAGTCGTATACTATCGTAAAATAAAAGTACATTCGTTTATTTCAAATAATTTGCTATAGTACATATTATAATGCTGTAATTAACGATCACAATTAAATCCGAGTATGTTTATTAGGAAATTCGCAAACGTAACTTAAATAATTAAAAATACTTTATACTTTACTAGCTGTTGCCCGCGGCTTCGCTCCCGTTAAAAAGTATTATTATTAATTAGATATAGTTTTTGCGGCTTTATTTTTGTTTAGCGTGTGTAAAAACGTCTTCATCATAGTAACTCCAATCTTTAATTTCAGTTCAATCAGTCGAATCTAATAAGATTTATACAAACTTTCATCCCCTATTTTATCTTCTTAGGGGTGGAATTGATCAAAATCCTTTCTTAGCGGATGCCTACGTCATAACATCTACCTGCATGCCAAATTTCAGCCCGATCCGTCCAGTGGTTTGGGCTGTGCGTTGATAGATCACTATGTCAGTCAGTCAGTAACCTTTGAGTTTTATATATATAGTAGAAGAAGATTTACTAACACATTTAAATAAAAAATAGGTCGTTTAAAAAACTATCAGGACAAGACCAACGCAAACATATATCAATTAGACAAGTATTCAGAAATTACAGTCACTCAGCTGTACGAATCGAAATAGACCAATCGCACGCTTGAAAAATTGTTGACGTGATTTTTGACCAATGATAATAATCCATTGCATCTGTCTACTGTCACCTAGTTGTCATTACGTAAGAAATCGTTTGGGTTTTGGGTTTTTGTTTTGACATGAGTTTTTATGTGTGAATTAAAATTTTATAATTTCTTATTGAATACTCAACATTGGCAGAATTGTCTTTAATAGATATCTGAGGCCATTAATAAAAGAAACAGAAGAAATCGTTTCAGTTGTTACTTATTAATATATAAATAACAGAAAGAAAGAAATGCAAATAAATGTTTAAATTGGATATTTGATATATAAGTATATGTAACATATTACTATTTTATTTTGATTAGATAATTATTAAATAAAATAGAATAAAATGCATGTAAGGTGATTACAGTGGGCTTATCACGAATTTAGTCTGGCTTTCGAATCGAGCTGTCACAAGTAAAACAGATCCGTTAGCAATCAGGATCATGAATTTTTACTAACGACTAACGAGCACCAGCAATCTATCAAATGAACGAAAGATCGAGACGTTCGAAAATTAACAAAAAGCATCTAAAATATTGTAGTTCCAAAACCGCACGCGGTGGCGCTGCTCAAATTTCCATACAAATCGCTTGAAGCGAACTACAGATCAAACTACATTCAAGCGTTAATTTTGAATCCTTAGACTCAAATGCTGACTTTTTAATTATTAATTTAAACGATTTATTTAACTTGTTTTATTTACTGTTATTTACGATTGACTTTTTAGGACACAGGCTTTATATAGTATAGTTGTCTACATTTCAAAAAAGACGTAAGTGACCGATAAATCTGTTGTAAGAACGGCGTTTATGCGTTGAGTAACGAATTCGTTGATTGTAGTGCATAGTGAGTACATTTACACAACGCAAAGTTGTCATTGATATTTCGTCAGACATGCGCGTGAGTTAATAACGACGCACTTTATGTACTTTATTTGAAAACTAAAATTTTCACAGGTATTATGTGACCATTCCTAAAATACAAATTCAACTACACCTTTAAATCGTAAAAATACTCAGATTATGTCATTATAAATCTAATTGTTATTATTTATTCTGCGTGTGCGCATGCAAGGCTTTTTAATGACAATATGACATTAAGAATTTGTAATATTGACTACTAACTTGACACGTTTATAATTCCGGCAGTTAAATCGTGTTTAACCGAGATTAGTTAATTGTTTTATTATTATTATTTACAAATTTATTACTAATTGAGATTATAGTATATACATACATATATATATATTAATAATAAATTTGTAGTAAACAAAATTATTGAAAATTTTCACGGAAATGGGAGAAAATAATTTGTACAATTTCGCTCACAAATCACAATACAAATTGTTATTGGTTTTAATTAACAAAATGATGAACAAAGGAGATTATGTTATTAATTAAAATATTTTCTACTTTTCCCCAGAATACAGAGTAACCTTAATGTAACGACCCTCAATATAACGATTTCCTCGATCCCCTAGAACTGCCCGTAAGAGCTAATGCAAAATATGCCTTTACATTATGAATACATTTTCACTCTTTGCAAAATATAAAAATAATGTATAATTTACCTTTATTTAACGAAATCATTCGCTATAACAGGGAAAGCAGATTAGTAACTAAGTAAAGCTGAGATTAATAATTTAAACCTTGTTAAAACGAATCGTAGACCAACCCAACCTCTGTATAACGAACCTCATTGTAACAAATTACTAGATATAACGAATTATAAATTTTGGTAATTGTAAAAAAAATAATAATTTTATTAATTCAATAATATTTCAATTAAAACAATCGATTAATATAAACTTTCATTATAATTCCGGATAAATCGTAAAATAATTGTAAATTCAACTCGGCCCGTTTGAGAAAAGCCGCGAATTGGCAACGTCTCTACTTTCTCCGTTATGTTTGGCAACAACGCATTTCATCCAGTGCCGCCAGAGATGTCTATTTTATTCTATGACTACAATTAATATTTGCGCTGTTTATTTTAAAAGTCATAGTCAGGTATTATTGAAGTTAAACTAAAATTACAAGAGGAATCTGTCCTATCGGTTTGTCATATAAAAACAAGCCGATATAGTTGAAGTTAGCCCCCCCCTTTCGAAAATTAAAAAAAAGTAATCGGAGTTCTGGAGGAGGAATAGTTCCGTTCATTAAAGTGGTCAAAACACTAATTAAAATTTAGAGATAAATTCACGAATTCCAGAGTTCAAGATGCTATAACTTTTTTATTTTTGCTCTGATCAATTTCATTTCTTCAGCGAATTGATAGAACTCTCAAAGTGGTATCTAGAAATCCCAAGAAAACTGCTGATTTTTAAGAATTTTTTTTTCGTATTTACTTTATTTTATTATTTAACTTCACACACATGACTGCTAACGGACAATATTTAATTGATTTATAATAAATAAAACCCTATTACCTAAAGGAGTATTACCATCGAGTCCTATTAAGATGGTAGGATCTACAAAATCGCAATTTTACAACAAAGCGATTTAAAGTTGTCATTGTGCATAGTTTGTTTGTGTAGATTCTTCATTGTTGTATTGAGTATCTCAGAAACTATTTATAAAATGTTGGTTTATTTTTTCAGGAGATGAGAAATTATATTTTGAAGATATTACAACAAAAAAAATATTGTTAAAAAGTTAGTTTCGATTAATAGGACCCGGTGATATGATTACGTACCAATATATATATATATATATATATATATCACGAGTTTCTTGTGATATTCTTCTCGCTATAGCTTTTCCGAAGTCACGATAGAGTCTAACAATGAGCAAGTGCACACCTTTAGTGCCAATGCTAATAAACGATTTTCATTTCATTTCATAGTTTGTGCTTATATTTAAACAGATTTTCAATACTGGTAGACGTGATTTTCACCTTTGATTAACACTCGCGGCTTAAACTTGTCAAACATTCAGAAACTTAGTTCAAGATTGAACGATTTGGCGTCAAAGAAAGTTTTCACTTTGTGAAGCGAATTACAAAATATTCATCACAAATTGTTTTGACTTTAAAATGTCACTCATTTATAATTGCCTCTTTTGTTTATTATTCTTTTGTTTAAAATCTAAAGATTCGATTACAGTGCCTTGCCATATTATTAGCCCCAACAAAAAAATATTTAAGATTTGGAATGGCCTAGAAATTCTCCAGACATGAACCTCATTGAACTTGACTTACCATTGGTTTACTAGAAGTGTTATTTTAATTTTTGACTGTATTTAATGTTGTATAGGTAGCCATATATTTTTTATTTTCTTTTGTATATATTTTATATACATATATGTTATTAATTTGACGTTTATTATAACCACTATGCAATCTGATTTATAAATTGTTATTTACTTTTTATTTCTGAGTTACAATTCAGTTTTTTTTTCATTATTATTTTATGTACAGGCTATGATTGACGAGTTTCTTGTGGTATTCTTCTCGCCAACGGTAGAGTCTAACAATGAGCAAGTGCACGCCTTTAATGCCTATGCTAATAAACGATTTTCATTTCATTTCATAGTTTGTGCTTATATTTAAACAGATTTTCAATACTGGTAGACGTGATTTTCACCTTTGATTAACACTCGCGGCTTACATTCAGAAACTTAGTTCAAGATTGAACGATTTGGCGTCAAAGAAAGTTTTCACTTTGTGAAGCAAATTACAAAATATTCATCACAAATTGTTTTGACTTTAAAATGTCACTCATTTATAATTGCCTCTTTTGTTTATTATTCTTTTGTTTAAAAACAGATTTTCAATACTGGTAGACGTGATTTTCACCTTTGATTAACACTCGCGGCTTAAACTTGTCAAACATTCAGAAACTTAGTTCAAGATTGAACGATTTGGCGTCAAAGAAAGTTTTCACTTTGTGAAGCAAATTACAAAATATTCATCACAAATTGTTTTGACTTTAAAATGTCACTCATTTATAATTGCCTCTTTTGTTTATTATTCTTTTGTTTAAAATCATTATTAAATATGCGATTACAGTGCTTTGCCATATTATTAGACCCAACAAAAAATATTAAAGATTTGGAATGGCCTAGAAATTCTCCAGACATGAACCTCATTGAACTTGACTACTTGCTGTTGGCTTACTAGAAGGATTATATTTATTTTTGACTGTATTTAATGTTGTATAGGTAGCCATATATTTTTTATTTTCTTTTGTATATATTTTATATACATATATGTTATTAATTTGACGTTTATTATAACCACTATGCAATCTGATTTATAAATTGTTATTTTGAATTAATTTTTTTATTGATTATTTTATGTACAGGCTATGATTGACGAGTTTCTTGTGGTATTCTTCTCGCCAACGGTAGAGTCTAACGATGAGTAGGTGCACGCCTTTAGTGCCTATGCTAATAAACGATTTTCATTTCATTTTCATTTCAAACAAACTCACATTCACATTTATAATATTAGTAGGGATAGGGATAAGTAGGGATACAAGGTGTTTGCATATGGTCGTCTTGCCCTTAACTTTTAGGACACTCTGTATAGAGATAAATAAATAAAAATGTATAAAAGTAAAACGCTTAAATAGCATGACTCATTGCCAACATTAGCATGATAGAGTTCTCTCTGCACCACAACTTGACACACTAACACAGTTTATGCGAAGAAAGTGCTTATGCGCAAGAAATTTTGCTCATTTCAAGGTCGATTTTATGCATTCGAAAGTTCCTTTACGGTGTTTTTATTTGGATTTGCAATTAACATTTTTTTAATAAGTTTAATACCATTTTTAAACGCTTATGTTACTAACCAAATAATTTTTATTATCTTTTTAATGGGGAAACACAATCTGCGGGCTTATCACGAATGTTAGTCTGGCTTTCGAACCGAGTTCGCTTCAAGCGATTTGTACGGAAATTTGAGCAGCGCCACCGCGTGCGGATTTGGAACTACAATATTTTAGATACTTTTTGTTAATTTTCGAACGTCTCGATCTTTCGTTCATTTGATAGATTGCTGGTGCTCGTTAGTCGTTAGTAAAAATTCATGATCCCGATTGCTAACGGATCCGTTTTACTTGTGACAGCTCGATTCGAAAGCCAGACTAAATTCGTGATAAGCCCACTGGTCTCCGCAAGACGTGGTAAAACCATTACTAGTCAATTTCTTTAAAATATCAAATCTTAATTTAGTTTTTTAAATTGTACAAAACAAATTACAGACATCAATACAGACAAAAAACAATAGCCAATATGAATCCATATAGATCCAAAATTATGCTCACTACTCCTAAAACTATCTATATTACACAACACTAAATTATTTATCTAAAAGCTAACAAATATATTAGTTAATGAAATGTTAATAGTTTATTAACATAGGCACTAAAGGCGTGCGCTTGCTCATCGTTAGACTCTACAATGAACTTAGAAAAGGCATATGACGAGAAGAATACCACAAGAAACTCTATTAAAACCAAAATACTATGTATGAGGTTGAGATGAGAGTTCATTGACCTGGCAGGACAATAAAGGTTTTTTAAGGATGTAACCTTCGTGCGTACTACCTACTCTTGTTACAATGCCGTGGGCTTACGACACTATAAAGGGCTTGTTATTTAGTTTTTTATTTTATTTTATTATTCCAATATTTCTACCAAAACATGTGTTTTATATAAACGACTGTATACAGATTAAAAACTAGAATTTTTGTCATTAAGTAGTAGTAGAAAATAAATTTGTAGTACAGACAGCAATATCATCAAAATAATATTGTTATTATTTATTTAAATAGCGTTTTATTTCATTCATTCATATCCTATTTAAGATGGAACAGAAAGAGACGAATATAGTATAGTATAATATTGGCTTAATATATATTATTTTTCTTATTAATTACACCGATGTATAAATGACCTTAGACCGTTTTTCCTTTATATAAATACAATGTCATCGTGATTGTTCGCAAAAGTGAATGGTCGCAGTTCGAACCTGTTACAGCATTGGTAATCTGTATTTTTGTTTACATATACATATATATTTACATAAGTTATTTAGCTTTCAAATTCAATTTCCAATTGGAATAACTGTATATAATCTATGATTTATGAATTGTTATTTACTTTTTTTTCTCTGAATTAAATTCAGTTTTTTTTTTGTTAATTATTTTATGTACAGGCTATGATTGACGAGTTTCTTGTGGTCTTCTTCTCGTCATACGCCTTTCTGAAACCATTGTAGAGTCTGACGATGAGCAAGCGCACGCCTTTAGTGTCTATGCTAATAAACGATTTTCATTTCATTTATTTATTTATTTAATTCTCAAATTCCGTTTGTATTTATTCATATATATATAGCACTAGCGGCTCGGTACGTGCTTCGCTACGTATAAAGTGAAATATTAAAAAAAAAATTGGAACATCAAATTCATGCATTAAACAGCATGAATGACATAAAAAGTTTCAATTACTGTCAACACTGAAAATAGTTTCAATTTGACAGCACAATCCGCCATTTATAGAATTCGTTAGTTACAAAAAATGTGATAAATGAAGAACCGTTTTACCGATTTTATGCAAACTTCACATAAACCATCTACTAAATAGTCCGAACAAAGCCTAAACATTTGGTTTGGATAGGTGAGCCCGTTCTTGAGTTATAAAATTACAACGAAAAGTTCCACTTATTTTTTATATATATAGATTAATTAATTTTAATAACTTGCCACGAGTGTGAATTGTAGTAAACACAATAAAATTCTATTCAATACAGGCTTAACTTGACAAATGCATGCAATTATTTAATTGTAATTAAATTACGTGTCTATGAGTTAATAATTAAGTATATTTTCTTATCAGATGACATTTTAACACGCTCCTGACAATTAATTCTTGTGGTCTTCTTCTCGTCATACGCCTTTCCGAAGTTATTGTAGAGTTTAACGATGAGCAAGCGCACGCCTTTAGTGCTTATGCTAATAAACTATTTTCATTTCATTTCAATAATTGGAATTGTTTCAACTATCGTTTAAAAAATTCATAGGTTATTTGTGAACATGATTAAAATATTATAGCTACAAATTAAAACAGGTTACTAAGCAGTATAGAATATTTTAATTGAATTTATGTAATATAATTTTTGTATCAATTTATTTTTATGTGAATACATCAGATAACAATCAAAACAAACATGCGTATAACAATAGAATGTCAAACCCACGATTGACAAATAAATGACAATCTTTATTCAAATAAATGTCAGACAAATACACATGTTCCATGCACTTAAAAGCCTTGCATCGAAAACTTGCGGAAACGACCTCCATGAAGGAACTTATCCGCGGACCAGTTGAACGATAAGTTGGTCGACCAGTCCGCCTTTGCTTGTGACATTTATATGCAACACATTGCGTCATTTAAAAGTTAGGGATTAACACTAGATTTACCAGCTTAAATATTCCTATTTCTACCAAAACCAAATAAAGTATATATTTGTTACAAATTCTTCTGTTATAAATTAAAGAAGATTAGAAGAATTAAAGAAAATGTTACACGCCGTAGGAATTTTAATTTGATCTTGCAAGAGCAGTCATTTTGACTGGTCTGGTAAATCTAGTGTTAAGTAAAACACTTATTTTAATTATTTCGTTTATTTGTAAGTACTATGTTTTGTATCTAACTCCGCTATCTAATCATAGATGGCGCTGTTTGAAATGTGACACGCATCTAAAATTTTTTAAATTAATTTAACACTAGAAAGACCAACGCCGTCAATTTGACGGCACGGCGATTTCATTCTTAAATATTTTACAAACTATGTTTTTGTTTCTTTTCGTATTTTACTACTTTTCCTAATTTGTTATTGTCAGCTTAAATCCATGTAAAAAACCATTATTATATTTGTGGTATATAAGATTCCTTTACGTCGATGTGACGGCAGCGATATTCTTATAGTAAACAAAATTGACGGCTGCGATCTTTAAAGGTATAGTATGCAGTCCGACACTTCTAGTGTTAATTTTAATTGACCTAAGATATTATTAAAAAAAAATTATTGTGTGTTATTAGTACGAAAACGTAATTGATTTTATCATGAGCAATATTCATTGGAGAACCTATTTTAACACAGGTGGTCGTGTATTTTTTTCATACGCGAAAAGTAAAAGTGGCATTAAGACAATATTAACTTGTTTTCTTATGTAACTGTAGCTACTACTTTGTTTCTTTAATTCAGCCATTCTCAAAGTGTGTTCCGCGGAACCCTCGGGCTAAAATACTGCAAAAAAATACCTACCAAAGGGATATTATAAGGTTACATCTAAATATTCCAACTAAATATTACATTGCAATATATAAATACATATAAATCAGTTTTTTATAATTATATTAAGGTTTGTTCCTTCGCCAAAAAAGTTTGAGAACCGCTGCTTTAATTCAATATTATTTCTACATTGAATTCTAAACTATATTATCCTTAGACCTTAATTCCTGAATTAAAAAACAGATGTTTTTTTTATATACAAGCCCTGGGTTCTATTCCCGCTTGAAAGAAATATTTATTTTTTATCCCTACTAATATTATAAATGTGAATGTGAGTTTGTTTGTAACGATTTCACGTAACAACTACTTAACCAATCATCATGAAACTTTGTACACATATTTTTGGAAGTACTAGAAGTAACGTAGGATACTTTTTATTAAAAAAATATTTATTTTTACTATAGTTCACTATAGTAATTGAAATGATCTCTGATACTTATTTAATGTCTTAAATGCGAGCGAAGCCGCGGGCGAAAGCTAGTAATTTATATATCGGTATATAACTTCGTATATCATGATTTGAAATTAAATACAATATTAGTATCTCATAAAGCTTCTTCAAAGAACACAAACAAATGACGTCGTCAGAGTAAGCCTTAAAAGGAGAGGGGCTGAAGAAGGAGAAACGATAAAAATACAAATAGAAATGTTACGCTTATTGTCTGCATATATTTGAGTAAATTAATAGACGGAATAACGATCTGGGTTAATTTATAAGAGGTAGCGGAAACGCTATATATATTATAATTGTATTAACGATATTATACAGCCTTAAATTGGTGCTGCAGCAAGTGTTTTTGTTGTCCTTGTTCTGCAGACAAGACAAGACAAGACCTATAGACAAGTTTAGATTTAAGCATTATAAGTAATATTTTTACCTATATAATATTTAACTAAAATAATATTGAAGGTCTATCGCCACATAAACAAGGTTATACAACCAACAAATATTGGAATTTTTAAAAGAATGAAGAAATGGAGGCAAATGCTGCTACTTTATTAAAGCTCACCAACAAAATTACATTGATTGAAAGTATGAATGAATTTCAAAATTGTACCCAAATTAAAAAAAAATTGAAATGAAAATCGTTTATTAGCATAGGCACTAAAGGCGTGCGCTTGCTCATCGTTAGACTCTACCATGGCTTCGGAAAGGCGTATGACCTGAAGAAGACCATAAGAAACTCGTCAGACGATTAATAAAAGATTATAATTGAGATAAACAATCAGATGACTATTGTAAACCAAAAATAAAAAAATATCTATACTAATATAATAAAGAGGAAATATTTGATTGTTTGTATGTATTGAATAGGCTCCGAAATTACTGAACCGATTTGAAAAATTTTTTTACCATTAGAATCCTACATTATCCTTGATGAACATAGGCTATAGAATATTTTCAAAAACGTTAGGGATCCGTATGAAAACTTCAATAATGTAACCCAAAGTGTGAAAAAAATTCATTATATTGCGTACGCTGCGGAAATTATTGACAATAGAGCAAAGTGATGTACTACAATTTTATAGAGGACATCAATATCTACAAAAAAGTCAGCGACACCATATGTCTAACTATTACAGTTAATACATACTTTTTCATGTTAAAATTCATAGTATTTTATATCTTCATTATTACGATAACGAAGTCGCTGGTAACAGCTAGTATATAATATATACACCTATCAATATACCAATTATGAAATAAAACACGACTCAGAAGTAACGTATTCGCACCGCTCCGTACACGCTACCTCCTATGACATAAGTCACACATCTACAGTATCACTTATTTGTTTTTATATGCGTGACGGGCCCGTTTCGCTCTGCTTCCGAAACGCCTCGCGTTGCTCACTTGTCAATTTCTAAATATTTCAAATATTTTCATTGTTGATAACGTTATTGGGTTTCTGTCGCACGAAATATGTCCATAACGTATCCGACTGTACAAGATATGATATTATTATGAGTATACCTAACAACAGTAAAATTTCCCAAAAATTAATCCCTTACTAATATAAATGTGAATGTGAGTTTGTTTAATAATAGTTTCCAATTGACTATAGTTAGTATGATCTCTGATTGGCTACTCAGGCGTATCCGAAGTTTCGTGATACGGCCGTCACTTCTATAGTTTATGTGAATTTTGACACATAAGCCCGTAAAAAGTCCTGTCAAATGTCCGTAAAATAACGATTATGTGGCTTATCCGTCGTGAAATCCGTAATTTCGTGAATGATTACGTAAGTGTTTCTGAGTAGGAAACGACCGTATTTTCATCCGGTGTGCCTGAGTATCCCCCTGATACTCATTTAATGACTTAAATGCGAGCGAAGCCTGGGGTAGAAGCTAGTATAATAATAAATCCTTTATAGCTTTAAGGGTAGATAGTTAGCACATACAAAACCCAAACTTGAAACAATTGGCGATCTTATCACTAAAAGTAATTTCTACAACCAATTATCATTAGAAAAACTGTGTTTGTTAGGACTAATGCAAATGGACTATGATATATAAATATAATAAATTTAATATATAGGTACAGTACAGAGTAATGTAACGACCTTCAATTTTTCGAAATCCTCTAGAAGAGAAGAGAAATAATACTTGCGGTTAGTTTGATTTTTTATCACATAATCATTACTTAAATGCATTTTATTTCATTTTATGCAGTGAAAATTATTTACTAATAAATAATAAATCTTTAAACACGACAACCATTAGACAGTAATCAAAATATGTAAAAATAGTTATATATCAAATAACATTATAATAACATTAATAATTAAAGTTTACAATAAAAGTCATGTCCTTTCAATTATGTATATCATTGTATTTAGTAGTAACAACTAAACGCAAACATATATTTATTTTATTTCTATCACGTCTATAAATAAGTTCTTAACATCTTATTTTCAAACTAATAAGTTGGTTTCGATTTTATTTTAAAATTTTGATGCTGTGTAACAGAAAATAAATATTTGTACAATGTCAAAAAGACAGCTAAGTGAATTTATTAATATCAAAAATGCAATGGATTATTATCATTGGTCAAAAATCACGTCAACAATTTTCAAGCATGTGATTGGTCTATTTTGTTTCGTACGACTGAGTGACATTTGAAGCTTGAACTCTACTCAGTTAATCCGTGTTTTTCTCTGCATATTACGATTTATATAATATATATAAAATAGCTTCAAGTTAAAGTAATTACCCACTTTAGCTGCTCAGTGCGTGTGTAATATTATTATTCAAAAACTAGCTCAATACTAGCTTAGCTTATAGTGTTATATTAAGCTGTTTTTAAATACAATTTAACTATTTCAGAAATTTCTTATTATTATGTATTCCATCCTTGTCGCCAAATGATGTGTATGTCGGTAGTTATGAAAATAAAAGTGTGAATATTTATCGAGCTTGTTAACGACTGACAGACAAAGGCGTAGTCACGTACCATTATACAATTCAATAAAAAGCCGTACATAACTACCCTCTAATTATATCTTACATATATAACAAACCAGAGGCTCTCGTCCTAAAGAGCGCTGGTGCAGTGCACTCCCACGAAAATTACAGAAGTAATCTATATTTCTTCATAATACATACTATCCTTACATTACATTCATTCTATTCTACTATGCCTATACAATAGTATATTATATTACCTATATCTACGCCGCTGTAATATAAGTTCTGTAATTTTCGTGGGAGTGCACTGCACCAGCGCTCTTTAGGACGAGCCGCCTCTGTAACAAACATATACGTGTATTTATATAAAAAAGAATTTATCATAGTTCCGCAATTTAATTTAATTAGAGCTCACAGTAAATTAGCGAGCCGGTCGCTGCACCAGCGGGCTGCCATTACTGTGGCCTTATATAATATTTATGTCACCAAAGACTCTGCTAATTTCAAATTACCTAGAGAGTGCCGCAACCGGACTGCTAAAGCGTTTTTGGAACAAACTAATAGTGATGTGGTGCTTCGATATCGATAAAGTTTGTCTTGTAACACTACAACAATTTTAAAATGGCAACACTGGTTTTCCGGAAATGGTGAGCGGGGTCGGCCATCTTGTTTTTTTGTCTTCTTTTAGCAGTGTTATAATTGTTTTACTCTGTACAATATTTACCTTCTAGTCAATATTTATTTAATAAAATAATTGTTTTTACAGTCTAGATTATAAATTACTAAAAAATCTTGTTTTAGAGAGTTAAATCATATTCTCGTATAACTGTAGTTGTAATATATGTTTATATAAATATATTAGACAGGGTTAGAAAAGTTATGTTAATATATCCCTGTAAAGTCGACATTTTCTGCAATGAAAAATCTATACTTTAAAATATTATATACAAGAAGTAATAAATTGTGCATGTCGATGAAAATAATATATATATTTTTCATTGAATAATATTATAATAAATTGCAATAACACAAACTCGTAAAATAACTCAGATCAATTAACCTGTTTTAAATTAATTATTGCTATATTTTATTACTAAATTAAACTTAAGTTATAGTTTCATAACATCAATATAAAGGTTGATTTTTTAAAATAATAATTTAAGTTAAAAAAACTATCGATAAATTGTCTTTACATCCCTAGTTTACGACGAACTTCAGCGCTACGGTATGCATGTGACTGCGCTTCGCAAAAAAAGCAAATCTGCTTCACTGAAAATTTATCTCTATAAGTTTGGCATTAATGTTGTTTTTTGCACAACATTAAGCATTCAGGGTTGGTTTCTACTCGTCCCTAAAATAAACCCATAAATTAAAGAATTCAAGTTGGTAGTGTAAATTTTAAAATTTATGGTGAAATTTTATAATAAAAAATAAATATATTCACAATGCACTAGGGCACTGTAAGTTAGGACACCCTGTACTGTGGGATAAGGAAAAAACTAATTCTCTGCGTCATTGAGGTCGTTATTTATTTCGGATATGAATGTTTTATAATTTATATATATATATATATATATATATATATATATATATATATATATATATATATATATATATATATATATATATATACTATAAAATAAGTAAGTTAATAAATAATAAATGGATAGTATGAAAATTACAGAAGTATTATGAAATAAACTATCCTTAGCCTATACAATATTATATTACTATATCTACGCCGCTGTAATATAAGTTCTGTAATTTTCGTGGGAGTGCACTGCACCAGCGCTCTTTAGGACGAGCCGCCTCTGGTTGTAATCCAGTCTCATAATACCCACTATGGAACTGTTTGTGTGGTCGTAATGGGAATAAATAAATTAGTCTGTAGTGATGCACCGCTCTTCTCTAATGAAATTTGAACGACTTCAGCATTTACAAAGTTATTTATTTTTTGTTCCCCATAAAAGATATAAGTAACCACTTTTTTACAATTAAGCTTTATAAGCTTAAGCTTTATATTAATTTTAAGCTATATCTGCTATTATAGACATTATTTATTTTAACCTCAATTTGCTATATTTTTATTTAATTCTTAAATATTTTTGTACCGTAACAGGGTGACACGTAAAAGATTGAGAACCACTGCTTATATTTCTATTTCTAATTCGTCATCCGTAAGTTCCTATTGGAACACTTGGACTTGTCAAAATATAACTGTATTTATCAATACAACAATGCAGCAACGACGACGGCGCCCTCTACTCACTCCAACAACAAATATTAACTACTAGACACAATCAGTGGGCTTATCACGAATTTAGTCTGGCTTTCGAATCGAGCTGTCACAAGTAAAACGGATCCGTTAGCAATCGGGATCATGAATTTTTACTAACGACTAACGAGCACCAGCAATCTATCAAATGAACGAAAGATCGAGACGTTCGAAAATTAACAAAAACTATCTAAAATATTGTAGTTCCAAGTCCGCACGCGGTGGCGCTGCGCAAATTTCCATACAAATCGCTTGAAGCGAACTCGGTTTGAAAGCCAGACTAAAATTCGTGATAAGCCCACAGGTTTCACAGACTGTCATTTGCAGCTTCATTCATAGTATATAAAGCTTTGTCAATTAACATTTGTTTTATACGTGTTTTAAATTGCAATTATATTTAAATTAAAATACACATTGAAAACTAAAAACATATTTAATGTAATAATACACACTCTTAGAACATTACCCCAACCTCGATAACTTTCCACTCTTAAGAGGAAGAATAACAACGAGACAGATATCAAAGAACACCCTGCAAGTCCCAGAACCCAACAACATATATGATAAAAGAATATCTTCATACATCTTTCCAACACTTGTTAATAGTCTCCCATTTGAATTTAGACAGTCTTTGAATATTGAAAATCACAAAAATAAATTAAAAAACTATTAATATTATATTTTAAATAAAATAAATAAACACATGGCGGCTACTCGAACCTACCCGTAATTGTAAAGTCAATATATATTTTTTTTTGTTTTTTTTTTTTAATAGTTTAAATTAATTTAAGTCATATTGTAATTGAGTAGCTAGTATTTAGAAATGTAAGACGAATGTGCAGCGCCAAGACAAACCGGCACTGGTTTTTGGCGCCAAGACAACAAATTTGTAATAGTTATCTAAAAAAAAAATAAAAGATTATAAAACAAGAACATTACTTCTAAATCAGATTTAATTTAACTTATTTCTAAGATGCATTCAAACATGAAAAATGAAGGCCATTATTGTATACATCGTTATATATAGGAAACAAGTGTTGAAATAATGTAATAACTTTTAACAACTTATCAATAGTAAATCCATTGACCTTATTGTCCGGATTTTATAGAGCATTTAAAATACAGAGTAATTTCTTTAATACTATATACTTTTGTGACGTCACGTCGATGGCTGAACCTCATTGGTCAAATACAATAGCGGGTTACAACATCTAATCGTATCCTACATTACCGAGTCCTATGAACATAGACAAAATTAACTTTTTTTGTTTGTAACTGTTTGTTTATTTTTAAGATACTCAATACAACAATGAATAATTTATACCAGCCATTCTCAAAGTGTGTTCCGCGGAACCCTAGGGCTAAAATACTGCAAAAAATACCTACCAAAGGGAGATTATAAGGTTACATCTAAATATAACGTAATATTACATTGCAATATGATTATTCATAAATACATATAAATCAGTTTTTTATAATTATATTAAGGCTTTTTCCTTCGCCAAAAAAGTTTGAGAACAGCTGATTTATACAAACAAACTATGCATAATAACAACTTTAATTCGCTCTTCTGTAGAATTGTGATTTTGTATACCCTACAATCTTAATAAGACCCGATGATATCTTTTGTTAGTCTCTGTTCTTTGCTTGCTCTGTATACGAAGAAGCATTATTTTAGCCCGTCTTAGTTTCCTTTCATTTAGCCTTGTCGTTAACATTTGTAACTTATAAACAAACCGTATATCTAATCCAGCGGTTCTCAAACTTTTTTGGTGAAGGAAAAAGCCTTAATATAATTATAAAAAACTGATTTATGTGTATTTATGAATATATATAAAACTCAAAGGTGACTGACTGACATAGTGATCTATCAACGCACAGCCCAAACCACTGGACGGATCGGGCTGAAATTTGGCATGCAGGTAGATATTATGACGTAGGCATCCGCTAAGAAAGGATTTTGATCAATTCTACCCCCAAGGGGATAAAATAGGGGATGAAAGTTTGTAAAAATCTTATTAGATTTTCGACTGATTGAACTGAAATTAAAGATTGGAGTTACTGTGATGAAGACGTTTTTACACACGCTAAACAAAAATAAAGCCGCAAAAACTATACCTAATTAATAATAATACTTCTTAACTGATTTATGCCGCGGGCAACAGCTTTTATGAATAATCATATTCCAACGTAATATTTAGTTGGAATATTTAGATGTAACCTTATAATCTTCCTTTGCTAAGTATTTTTTGCAGTATTTTAGGCCTAGGGTTCCGCGGAACACCACTTTGAGAATGGCTGATCTAATCTATTCTTACGATACTGTACAATTACAAATCTCTCTATCCCATATGAGTCATATATAAAACCAAAGTAAACCCCGCTGTCCATGTAGGCGTAACACCATCAAGTAAGGTTGATATGCCTCTTTGGATAGTAAACTTTATTCACGTGTACAATACACTCTTAGCCTCGTTTGATTAGCTAATATTTTGTTTAGAAGAAAATAGTCTGTTTAAAAAGGGTGAATGTTGTAAAGCGGTGTTTTCTTTTGTTTGTATATTTGTAAGGTAATTAGCGAATATGGTTTAACTAAATATAAGCACTAGTCCAGCAAAAAATTAGATACCTCATAAACAAATGCATGCAGATATAACCTTAGGAAGTAAGGCAAAGAGATTAAGGGAAGCTCCATTCACAATTTATCTTCATACACATGTACAGTCACATACAATACTTTGAAACACATTTAAATTCAAGTAGTGTTTAGGTTAACAACTAGAATCCAATTAGACTGAAATAAAATACCAACCTGTTCAAAATCAAAATTAAATTATTATTTTTTTATTTCGCATAGGGTCTACGGTGATTTCAGAAAGGCATATAACATGAAGAAATCACAAGTAACTCGCCAATCAATGTTATTTAATAAAAATTATAGACTTACTATAAAAAAGCGGCTTACTACAACCAAATAAGGACAATCTACAGCGCCCTCTACAATATAAAAATTACCTAAAATAATACTAACCAAGTGCTACTTTTTTATATAGCCTAGTATATGAACATCTAACTCAATTTTTGTCTCTGACTGTACATTTTATACAAGTGCTAATACCAACACGTGCAGTACACGAGTGCACAATAACAATGATAAATGATGCATACAAAACACTACAGATTTTATCACGATGACACACTTTCTCAACATAGAGATATTATTACTGAAACAAATGAATTTATATACAGTGGCACCTCGACATACGAGTTTAATTCGTTCCGTAACCTTGCTCGTATCTCAAAGCAGCTTATATAGATCGGGGCGCATGTTGGAGTCGTGAGCAGCAGTATAGTGTGCGATTCCTCGTATCTCAAAGGAAAATATCGCTCGCTCGGCGGCTCGTATCTTAAAACACTCGTATATCGAGGTACCACTGTATATCATTGAAGATAATATGCTGATTTTTATTGTCAAATTAAGGTTTAAGAATGTTATTATTCAAAAGAATGCCTTTTATCTGTCAATACATCAGCTCCATAGGGCCTTTCCTAAATCTACAAAACTTAAAATTAAAGGAGATCCCTGATGAACCATCTTGCACAAATCCGATACCAGTTCAGGCAGTCTTAGTGAGTTGTAAAAACCGATACATAAATACGATAATAAGAAACATACAGTCTTTTAAAGAACTGTAATACAGCTGGTTCAATGTATAATGTTTTATGAACATAAAAGCAAAGACAATCCATTTTTTGTTCCTAAAATAACCAAAACAGAATCCTGGAAACCGAGTCACGTATTAGTACAGTGCAGTATGAGAAATAAAAAATCTCTTGTCGTTCTACAGCGATAAATTTCAGGAAGGCTTCAGTGGGTTTTAAAAACATTACGCAAATGCTCCGGTTTAAGTCGTATACCATTTTTTTCTTTCGGGATATTTTCGGGAAACAACCATAGAGGGTGTATTATGAACGTTTGGTGTTATTAAATAAATTATTAATTTAATAAATTTGTTCGTTTTGTTGAAATTTGGCACGTGATTATACAATTTTTTTAGGTAATAATATTTATACATAACCATACAATGCCCACTTTGTCATTGTCTAGGTCAATATGGACCGTTATACGAAAGAAACTTGAAGAAAAATTTCTAATACAAATTGGACTTTGGACTGGAAGAAACAATCATTAGAAAGGGATAACTATATTCTTATCGTGTCGAAGTTAAGACATGTGTGAAAGGGATGCACATATCTCCTTTACCATTCACGACACCGTCGTTTCTCTTTCTATCGCTCATATACCTACAAAAACTGTATCCATTTGAAAATTTCCATTCTTTTGTTTTAGCTTCTAGATTATTGAATAAAACGTTCATAGTAGGCCATCAGGAATTACCGAGATTGTCCGTCCTGTGAATAAATTGAAACAAATTTAGTAACAAGCTTGATAAATCTGAGCACAGAACTAATAGTATTGACATTTATTTTAGCTTTTTACATCAGTTATTTTATTTATAAATAATTTATTTATACAGACGTAATTTATTTAGAACTAGCTTTTGCCCGCGGCTTCGTTCGCGTTAAGAAATATTATTAATTAGGTATAGTTTTTGCGGCTTTACTTTTGTTTAGCGTGTGTAAAAAATGTATTAAAATCCTATTTAAGCGGACCTCTTCATCATAGTAGCTGCAATCTTTAATTTCAGTTCAATCAGTCGAAAATCCAAGAAGATTTATACAAACTTTCATCCCCTATTTTATCCCCTTGGGGGTAGAATTGATCAAAATCCTTTCTTAGCGGATGCCTACGTCATAACATCTACCTGCATGCCAAATTTCAGCCCGATCCGTCCAGTGGTTTGGGCTGTGCGTTGATAGATCACTATGTCAGTCAGTCAGTCACCTTTGAGTTATATATATTTAGAGATACTAGGAGCTAGAACTAGTTGTGGAAAGAAGAGTGTAATGGTGGAAGAAGCGCAGAACTACATTGATTTGCTGTTTAATATTATTAGTATTAGTAGATAGGAAAATTTAAAAATGAGTTTAAAAAGATCATATAATTGGCCTGAGTGCCTTGTAATAGTCTGTATAAGTCCAGATAGCGCTTTATGTTTATAAATTTTATATAAAGTGAAATTTATTTATAAATTCTTTGTAACAAATAAAACATTTCTTCTTCTTCTTCTTCGTTTATTAATGGCCTCAGATATCTATTAAAGACAATTCTGCCAATGTCGAGTATTCGAGCTATAACCCAATAAGAAATTATAAAATTTTAATTCACACGTAAACCCTCATGTCAAAAAACCTCTCCAACATTTATAAGGTGGGGTATATGCTGAAAAAGATAACCACAAAAGATACCAAAAACAAATGCTAACGATTTGTTTTCTTTCTAATATCAAGTTGGAACGTGGATTTTCATAATATGAAAATGTACTTTTCGATATATTGTCAAGCTGTTACGGGATTTCAGAATAGGTGAGATACATTATGCATACGAGCTTGCACATCCTGAAACAGGTGGTGAAGCCTTATCAATATGCAATACCTTTATAGATTACATCAAAACTGTTTTGAATAACGTAATTTGTAGTGATTCCACTAGTGACCGATAGATGTCGCTAATACTTTTATATCACACATTACAATTTCAATTTTCCTAAAACAGTTTTATTACACTTTTACGACAATTTGTAACAAACTAAAATTTGAGAGAGGTGTGTTTGTCATTTGTTATCGAGAAAGCGTCTACTGCAGTACCACGTTTGGAGTTATACAACTAAGTAATTTTATGCTCTATTTTTAGTGTATTACAGGTCCGTTTAGTAGAGTATGGTCACCGTTTGTGGTTTGCCAAAATTAATATGAACGTGAATTATCGATGCCATTGTTCAGAAATTTATTAACTTTTAATATTATTGAATGCGTGAGGGTTTAACTTTTCAATGGGTATAAGTTTCTCTCTTTTTTATTTAAAGTTATTGTAAGTACAGTCGAGTGCAAAAGTCTGTTTTACTGACATACAAGCATTTGTACTACTTTTCTTTCATTAATTAACAAATTATAATGAAAAAGCTTCAAAGTTTCAGTTTTGTTTTCATATTAAAACTTTACATGTATATAAAAGTCTAAAGATATTTTTTAAATTAGTAATTGGGCTCCAATAGAGCGCTTTTACACATCAAAGTAAATACAAATATAAATTAAATATACATTATTATCACAATCAATTTGATTTAGCTGCTGTATACTGGTATTGTCCACTTATATACTAACTAGCTTTTCCCCGCGGCTTTGCTCGAATTTAAATCATTAAATAAGTATCAGAGATCATTTCAATAGAACTATACTCAATATTTTGCGATAGTCAATTGGAAACTATAGTAAAATATATATATATTTTTTAAATAAAAAGTATTCTATGTTACTTCTAGTACCTCCAAAAATATGTGTACAAAGTTTCATGATGATCGGTTAAGTAGTTTTGAGTGAAAACATAACAAACAAACTCACATTCACATTTATAATAAGTAGGGATGTCATAATAATATAGGTATAATAAATCTACTATGATGTAGAAGACTAGCTGCTGTATAGGGGCATTGTCATCCTATTGTATACCTACGAGTAAACATAAAATGATATTGGTTATGTCCAAGCTTTTTGACGTGACAACGTCTTATAATTCGATTGAGCCGGCCGCACGCACGAAAAAACATGACTCATGCGGCGTTACCTCGCTCTGAGGCGTTATGCGTATAAATAAATCTAACTTGATCAATTTCATTGTGATTTCCAATTACCTCCTTCTCTATATACATACAAATCTATTAAACAAATGAAATTAAAATTTTCTTTTGAAAAATGCTACCATTCCATCAGTATTTTCTAAAGACGTTGTCACGTTCAACTATCGTCAGTAAACCGACTTTACAGACAACCGATTTTTTTTTATCTAAAAGTTATTCATCTAACTGTATTGATTTATTAAGTAGGTTATATGTTTGTTACAGTGGCCTCCACGATTACTTCGGTGGACTATAGTGATATGCCTCCTGATAGCTGTCGTTGCGTCGACATCAGATTCTACAAGTAAGTTTTTTTTGTAATAATTTGTTTTCTAAATAATTATCTCAATAATTACACATAGTTGTAAATAATCTAAAAAAATACTATAAAATGCATATTAATTTTTAAAACAAATACCTTAGGAACATTATTGTCTGATATAAAATGCTGGCTGACGGACAGTGTCCAGGAATGGAAAAGAAAGGTACTTACGATGGTCTCGGCTTTCCCTCTCTTCCACTGTCTCCGGAGAGAACTTAGGTGCTGGTCTATTGTATTAGTTGATTCTTCTCTTGATTGCAATGGCAGTTGTTGCTAGTTACACAGGTTGTCGCCGAGAGGGCGCTGCCATCGAGACGAAAAATGGCGGCGAGGGAACACGAATGTTGTCAGCCAGCAAATATAGACAATAAATAGGGAAAAAATTAATCTATGATTCTGGTACGGAACAATTATTAAAAAAACAAATCAGGTAATAAATTTACGTCAAGTGAAAGAAAATTCAATTTAAATACATAAATATTATCTGAAGAAAATTTCATATCAAAAGATTTTCTTATGACAAATTTTTAATATAAAATAGCCTTCAAGGAACGTTACTTCACAGAGGAAATGTGCAATTTTTAAATGCATTTAACTGAAAAACTTGAATTCATTTTACTATGTAAATAAATCTACCACTGAAACAGGCTGTATTATGCGTGTATTGCGAGGCTTTATTCGATGAAACACGCCATCGGGCGACCGCATTGAATACTATTATACGCAATTTCGAACTCAGCTACGATTGTTTATTTAAATATGGTAGTTGCAATCGCTAAATTAAAATTAAAAATTTAAATAAAGAATTCCAAAACAGAAAAAAGAGATTTCTTGTTTGTTTATTATATTTTTAAGCTATATTATGTGAAATCTAGGATAATAGTCTATTATTTGAAATTTCGAAGGTCATATCAGTGGGCTTATCACGAATTTTAGTCTGGCTTTCGAACCGAGTTCGCTTCAAGCAATTTGTATGGAAATTTGAGCAGCGCCACCGCGTGCGGATTTGGAACTACAATATTTTAGATACTTTTTGTTAATTTTCGAACGTCTCGATTTTTCGTTCATTTGATAGATCGCTGGTGCTCGTTAGTCGTTAGTAAAAATTCATGATCTCGATTGCTAACGGATCCGTTTTACTTGTGACAGCTTGATTCGAAAGCCAGACTAAATTCGTGTTTATTTAATTATTAATACTAATCGTCGTAATCCGACTAATTAATGTTGTAAACTAGTCGGGTTATAATATGAAAGAGATGGAATGCTCGTAATTTAGGTAGGAGGAAACGAAATAAAAGATTTTAGTATAGGTACTTCATATTTACAAATAATGCTTTTACTTTTAGCCTAAAATGACATATCACACGATTAATTTGTGATTTCTACTGGCTGTTATAATTGTGATTTGTCAACAGCGTAGCATGTATTATATAGATAAATATTTTAAAAAATCACCAGTATCTTTTGCTCGGACTATCTGGAGTTATTGTAGTTTTAGTAAAAATCCTTATTTTTTTCCTATAATTTATATAGCTTATATTGATCAGTGATAATGTAGCATTCAAATGGTAGAATAATTTTTGATATTGGTCCAGTAGTTATTGCGCCAATTCGTTACAAACATACAAAAATACAAATCTTTCTTCTTTATAATATTAGTGTAGATTGTACACATATTTGAGTTAAGTCAAGTTAGACATAATTTCAAAGGTTAATGGACTACTGATATAGGTATATGTGATTACATTTTAAAGTTGCACCGTTTTTTAGTGCATGTATTGTACTAATGTAACACAAGCCACTATTTTCCAATCTGTTCCGTGCAATAAAATTCCTGGAACATTTTAAATTTAACTGCACTCGCAGTAACCCTCAAAGGAATAATAAGTGGAAATATAACAATTTTATTACCATTCGAAAAGCATTCACTTTTAATGTACTAACTTGAATTTAGTACGAATTTCTACTTTCATTTCTGTATAATTGAATACCCTTATGTCAACTATGAAATTTCTAAATTCACATTACATTTCCTATTTATTAAAAAACTATTCAATCTTCTGCCAGTAAACCCAACAGTATATAGTATTCTGTCGCGTTCTCCGTTCTGCTTTAGTAATCCTTCACATTCTTCTACTTTTTATTCTAAATCCTTTTCTTTAAGATTTGTCACGAATTTAGTCTGGCTTTCGAATCAAGCTGTCACAAGTAAAACGGATCCGTTAACAATCGGGATCATGAATTTTAACTAACGACTAACGAGCACCAGCAATCTATCAAATGAATTAAAGATCGAGACGTTCGAAAATTAACAAAAAGTATCTAAAATATTGTAGTTTCAAATCCGCACGCGGTGGCGCTGCTCAAATTTCCATACAAATCGCTTGAAGCGAACTCGGTTCGAAAGCCAGACTAAAATTCGTGATAAGCCTACTGTTCCTTTATAGAACGATTCTAATCTTCATAGTACTCTCTGCCTATGATGATAATACCATACTATATATACTATAGTATAGATAATACTATAATTATATATGTATATAATTATATTATGTAGGTATACTATATATATATTTAAACACCTCCATACTCACTACTCTATTTTAAGCTTGGTTGTGTGGAAGAATTACTTTTACATATAATAAAAGAAATAAATAAATAAGCTCCATTAGTTTCTAAAATGATACAATAACAGAGCTTCTTAAAAATACAAGAATCTAACGTTTCAGAATGATAAGCGTAATCGTAAAGATTGTTTAACTTAATTCTATTATTATCCTATTTCTTTTGTAAATGTTTCGTATTTTGTCGCAACCAACAATAAGTAAAAGTCTATCAATAACGTAACTAACGATGTATCAACTTTAGACGGTTTCATTTATGAAAGTCGTAAATCTTTACGAAAAGTTATTTCACCGTTCAATTGTAAGGACATGACTTTTGTAAGAAAATACTTACATCTGGATATTTACCTAAATATATACAATAGAATTAAAATCTATATATATAAAACTCAAAGGTGACTGACTGACTGACTGACTTAGTGATCTATCAACGCACAGCCCAAACCACTGGACGGATCGGGCTGAAATTTGGCATGCAGGTAGATGTTATGACGTAGGCATCCGCTAAGAAAGGATTTTGATCAATTCCACCCCTAAGGGGATAAAATAGGGGATGAAAGTTTGTATAAATCTTATTAGATTTTCGACTGATTGAACTGAAATTAAAGATTGGAGTTACTATGATGAAGACGTTTTTACACACGCTAAACAAAAATAAAGCCGCAAAAACTATACCTAATTAATAATAATTCTTCTTAACGGGAGCGAAGCCGCGGGCATCAGCTAGTTAAGTAATAAATACGTATTAATGTGTGTTGGGATTTCTGCAAGATAGTTCATCAGTGGCTCCCTCTACTTTAATTTTAAGTTTTGTAGATTTAGGTAGGGCACTATGGAGTTAGTGTCTTAACAGATGGGAGCCTCAAAATAAAATAAATAAATAATAAAAAAAGGATATTTATTTACTTATTATTATAGTATGATAGCGTTAACGATTCTCGTGTTTACAGTTTTTTTCTTTATATATCTATACTAATATAATAAAGAGAAAACATTTGATTGTTTGTATGTATTGAATAGGCTCCGAAACTACTGGACCGATTTGAAGAATTCTTTTACCATTAGAATCGTACATTATCCCTGATGAACATAGGCTATAGTATATATTCAAAAACGTGAAAAAAAATAATTATATTGCGTACACTGCGGAAATTATTGACAATGGAGCAAAGTGATGTACTGCAGTTTTATAGAGGACATCAATATCTACAAAAAAAAGTCTGCGATACCATAAGTCTAACTATTACAGTTATGTCACAATAACTACTTTTTCATGTTAAAATTTAAACTTCATAGTACTTTATATCTTCATTACTACGCGAACGAAGCTAGCCTTATAATAATTAAAAACAAAAGATTTTATCCATATTATTGTAACATTGAGTGACGTAGGTTGTGCCACGTTAAGCTGTATAAATAGTCATATTCTGCGTAATAAATCTGCCCCAACCGATGTCGAGATGGATACCTCGCGACAGACGGGGCATGTATTTTTTGTCATCACATATATCGGATTAAATTAAACGCATTTTTTGTGGATTTATTACACTTCTTTTATCGAGTTTTTAACACGCTTTTATTAGCTTGGGTTGTATGTATGTATGTATGTAACGGAATCTTTGAGCATAATTTCCATCAATTTCCAGAAGTCTGATTAATTTGAAACTTTGCATACGTATTAAGGAGCGATGACAATGCAATAATTTAATAACAGTTTCCCATTATCCTTATTAGGACCGCCAGGATTTATAAATTCTTTTATAGATCCTGTGTAGTGGAGTAAAAGAGATAAAGCTAGCGCGTGTTTTTTTAGTTTTTTAAACTATTTAATTATTTTTATTAAACAAATATTTGATTTTAAAATGCTTTTATTCAATTGACGAATACCTCAATGATTCGAAACAGTAAATGAAAATTGTTTATTATTATTATATTGCTGTGCCCTGACCGGGTGTCACATTGACACTAAACTGTTCAGACATCTTAATTATAATTGTGACATGCAATAAAAATATGTGAATTTGAATTTGATAGTATCGGCAAATTTGGCGGTAAAAAAATCTATGACAGATGTTAAACTTCTGTCACATTGACAGTTTATTTTTTAAATTGACACTAGTGAGTAGTGGTGTGACTGCATCAATTCGTAGACCATAGTGTTGTCGATTCAATCAATTGATCCTTCCTTATTGGTGTTTTATTATTTTTTATTCTTTTATATTATTGTTGAGGAATATAAAACGAATGTGCAGCGCCGAGAAAAACCAACACTGGTTTTTGGTGCCAAGGCAACAAATTATAACAAATTAATTTTAATAATAAACGTTTTATTTATTTATTATTTATGTAAAACATAGAATTTTTATTTATGGTTTTGAATGTGCATTTAACTCGTAAACCAATGTTAGGTTATTTAGTTATCACTAAACAGAAAACCAATACAAAATGGATCACATACTTACTTACATACATTTTAACGACATACGTTTATTTTATGTAATTAACTCATAATTTTATAATTAGTTCTGAGTGGTAGGCAGACTGATGATGGTTCCTAACCCATAATGCCATCCCAGTAGCACCACTATGAACAAGGGTAACACTCATAAAATGACCTAGCGTTCCTCAAGCCGGCATAGTGGTAGCGAATGTTACACAGTACTAATAACTATATTTTCTTTCTTTCGCAGCCGTACGAAGAAGAATAAGGAAACCAACGAAAGTAGCAACCAAAGTGACGAGTAGTGTATCGACTAGCGTGTCCAAAGCTAGATCAAATGACCAAGTCATATCAGCCAGCGTGAACCGCCCTAAAATCAGAAGCCGGCTGAATGTAGCCAGCAGGAAGTCATCAACTGCTCTAGACAATACTGTTGGGACAGATGATCGTAAGAATAAGGATGGATATAAGGTATCGATTTTTTAACTTAAAAATGCCATGTTGTAACTGAGATTAAGATCTTGTCAGCACCATCTGTCGGTGACTAGCGGAAACGCTATATATTTTATTTAGAGCGGCGGTTCTCAAACTTTTTTGGCGAAGGAAAAAGCCTTAATATAATTATAATATAAAAAACTGATTTATATGTATTTATGAATAATCATATTGCAATGTAATATTACGTAATATTTAGTTGGAATATTTAGATGTAACCTTATAATCTCCCTTTGGTAGGTATTTTTTGCAGTATTTTAGCCCTAGGGTTCCGCGGAACACACTTTGAGAATGGCTGATTTAGAGCATCCAAACCTGTATTTAAACACAATTAAAACTAATTATTTATATCAGGAACTTGTACACGAATTGTCACTACGCGGATTAATATAAAAAAACACGTTCTATATTATATTAGACATTATAGCTTGAGCTAAAACAAGCTCGTGGTAAAGCCTGTCGACCTTCAACGATAAATTTTGCTTGCATAAGCCTAAAGTAAATGTCGTTAACAAGATAATATGAAGTGCGTATATGATATTTTTACTAAAAAAATTTGATAAAAAAGCTTGGACATAACCTATGTCATTTTTTGTTTATTTACCCTTAGGTATACAATAGGATGACATTGCCCCTATACAGCAGCTATTCTTCTACATCATAGTAGATTTATTATATATTATTATGACATTAGTGTGTAAGTGGACAATGCCAGTATACAGCAGCTAAATCAAATTGATAATTATTAAATTAATAAATTTATTTCATTTATATTTGTAAAAGCGCTCTATTGGAGCCCATTTACTAAAAGTAAATAAATAAAAAATTTAAAAAAATACACATATTGGTATTAAATATCGTCTGAAATGTTGCAGGAACATATTTCAACAAAATCAAAGATTTTACGTGACTTATTAAAGCGTTTATTTTTTAATAATTCAGTTCAATAAAGATAAAAAACAGGATAAAGTATTTTAAAATCTATATATATAAAACTCAAAGGTGACTGACTGACTGACTGACTTAGTGATCTATCAACGCACAGCCCAAACCACTGGACGGATCGGGCTGAAATTTGGCATGCAGGTAGATGTTATGACGTAGGCATCCGCTAAGAAAGGATTTTGATCAATTCCACCCCTAAGGGGATAAAATAGGGGATGAAAGTTTGTATAAATCTTATTAGATTTTCGACTGATTGAACTGAAATTAAAGATTGGAGCTACTATGATGAAGACGTTTTTTTAATAATACTTCTTAACGGGAGCGAAGCCGCGGGCAACAGCTAGTAGTTAAATAAAATTCGCAAATAATTTCGAAGATCACTGTGTCTTCATTACGTATGGAGATTACTATAACATTTATTTATTCCAGGTTGTCTGTTATTACACAAACTGGTCTCAATACAGGACGAAAATTGGTAAATTCTTACCTGAAGACATCCAGCCTGATCTCTGCACCCATATCATCTTCGCTTTCGGCTGGTTGAAGAAAGGAAAACTGAGCTCCTTCGAGTCTAACGACGAAACGAAAGACGGAAAGACCGGTCTTTATGATAGAATTAATAATTTGAAGAAAGCTAATCCTAAGCTTAAAGTTTTGTTGGCTATTGGTAAGTTTTTTATAGCTTCTCCTATTTCTTATGATTCTAGATAATCTATATGGGTCATTAACGATAGATCTTTAAAAATTACTAAAATTTGAACCAGGATTCGAACCGACTAAAATGGGAAAACAAATATATAAAAAAAAAATATTTTCTTGAACTTAATAATTTTGGAACACTGGCTGGCAAACATTTTTCTAGAAAAAAAAAAACGGTTACGCTTTAGTTGAGGACCCTAGGATTTACTAAATGTGAAAATGTAATTTATTTTTTCTAAAATGAGGCAATTTTTTTAAAAAAGACAAATTTATAACGGGCTATGACGTCCGCTACTAATATAGAGCTAACTCTAACCTAACCTAACTTTTTCGTTATTCGTACAGTTTTGGGGTCCTCAACTAACGCCAAGCCAAAAAAACTATAGTTAAATTAATCTATACTATTATATAAAGAGGAAACATTTGATTGTTTGTATGTATTGAATAGGCTCCGAAACTACTGAACCGATTTGAAAAATTATTTTACCATTAGAATCGTAAAAAATCCCTGATGAACATAGGCTATAGAATATTTTCAATTGTTTTTTAAGATATATTTCATTTTATTTTAAGTTCACATTGTAATTCATATCTAATTCAATGAAAATAAAAGCGAAAGTTCTCTCGAAATCCGCTTGACATACAAAGATGAAATTTGACAGAGAGGTAATTTATAGTTAGTTAACGTCTGCAAAGAACGGATTTTGCAACAGGGCCAGATTAAGGAGTTGTAAGGGCTCTCGCAGGTTTGTATATTTTTTTGCTACAAACTAGAAATTTGACGGAGAGGCAGTTAGTAGATTTTGCAACAGGGGTGTGGAAGGCATTCTCTGTTGACTGAAATATGAAACATCTTTAAACTTCACAGTACTTTATATCTTCATTATTACGCAGACGTAGTCGCGGGCAACTGCTAGTATTATATAAAGCAAGAAAACACATCCCCTTTTTCTATTTCCCTTTCACACACACACACATAGACATAATATTTCTATCTCTCTCTCCCACACACACACACGTACCTAAATGCAATACATACGTTAGTCGTGATCTACTTTAGGTATCTACCATAGAGCATTTATTCCTTTAACTGAGTTACTAGCCACGTTGCCAACTAAGCTCAGACATTGTGCAGGTGGTCGCTTTGTTAATTTAGTGATGCGATTTTATCGATGTACTGCCAAGATAATAACAAAACAAACATGTACCACCCAGATCTGAAACATATGTATTTCGATAGGGTATCGAATCCATCACCTCTGTGCTAACCAACCTAACAAAATTAAGCTAGTATTTTCGTTCAAAGTACATATCACATTTATATTAGTACCTATAGGGATGTTTTATTGAAAGAATATGAAGATGAAATAATGAATTGCCAATTAATATAACTAATATTAGAAATATTATTAAATTTAAATATGAATTACAAAAAAACACACAATGGGTTTGAGTGCCTTGTGATGGTGTTGGCAATATTCTACGTACGTTATGTTTATTTATAATTATTATTATATTTTTGTAATTCTTTTTGAGCAAATAAATGTCTTAAACTTTAAATTAAAATGAAATTGCTTCAAAATAAAATAGTAACCTAGTTTTCAATCTCGATAATCTGACATACATCACTAGTCTCTATGCGACTGGTACTTAGCAGCGTTCCCATGGCATAAAAAGAGAGCGAGGCATTGTCGTCGTTTTCACCCGTTTTCGCGACATTTTCCGCGGAATAGCGACAAAAAGCCCCGCGGCAGTTTGCGTAACTTCATTCAATATGCCTCTTTACACGTTTCAAGTATATACTGTGCATTTTTCCTTATATTTTTTTATATATGTATATATGAGCTTGTTTAAAATCGTATCATCCTACCCAATTGGTTTGAATATAAATATATTTACTACATTTTGTTTTAAATTTTTTTTTCCCATATATACTTGTATAGTGTAAATAAGCATAGGGATTTATGCAATATTTCTATGCGGAATATTTTGTAATTATTATGATATCGGTGTTTTTTTAATAATATTTTCTCAATTAATATTTTTTAATTACAAAAATACATAGATTAGATGTTACACAATAATTAAAAAAAAGAACCAAATAGATTTAAAGAAGAAAAAAAAAACATTTATCAAAATACTATATAAAAGAAATAAGTATTTTACTTCGAGTTTATTTGTTTTATGTTGCCCTTATAGAGTTTCCGTAATTTTAAAAAGTGGTATAGAACTCTACCTAAAACTATTGCGTCTTTACTATGACCATAGACCAGTGATTCTCAACCACTGCCACCACCAACCACCAAATTTGGCAAATATATAATAATGTTAATATTATTAAATTATATCATTTAAAAAGAAAAATATTTTTAACATGAATGTATATTTAAATCCACAAAAAAAATTATTATTTGCTTTGCAACGCATTTCTTCATAGTGCCAAATTATGATTAAGCGGCGTGCGTAGCAATAGGAATATGTCTCAAGTCGGCGCATTTTTACGACCAAATATAAATGAAATTATCAAAAAACAACAAGCTCAAATTTCACATTAAAAATATTTTTATTATTAGCTTGTAATTAATCCCTTAATAAACGTTTAGTTATTATTGTAGTATATATTAATTTATTTCGTATATTTAAAATTTTTGTCATAAACTATTTATGCAGTGTGTTGTAGTAAGTAAATAATTTTTATCTTTTTCTTTGTGTGCCACCAAATTTTGAAATCGTTAAATATGTGTCGCAACAAAAAAAAGGTTGAGAATCACTGCCATAGACAATTACACTTTTTGTTGTTTAAGGCAAAGATTTACAATTGTTTCTGAGTTCCAAATATAAAATTGTTTAAAGTGTATAAAAAGTTTATTTTAAAAGTCCCAGTTGAATGCACTTACACTTAAGAGTTTGAAATTCCGCTAGTTTAAACCATTTGTATTATCCTAACAGAATCTCATTGAAACCACTAAAGTTTTATTACAGAACATTTTTATTGAAATCCCTTGAATGTTTTTGTAGAACTGAAAATGTTGCCTTTTAATACTTTTTGTGCATGTTGGTATTGCTACAACGTTCATGTTTAAATACCTTTCTTTGCTTTGAGTGCATTCTTCTTTGTAAACTACATATATTTTTTAAATTTCAACGTTTTAAATATTTTTCTTAAACAGATTTTTTTTTATAATGCATCTCACTCACACCTGTGTTAGTTAAAGTTGTAAGGAAGTAAAAATAAATGTATTCCTTTCAAGCACAAATACATGACGATCTAATAGTTATGTTTAATGTTAGCATTTATCGTGTTACATTTTTGAACAGCGTCACCTGTGAGTGAGTAGTGAAGTTACTAAATATTAATAATAATATTCTTTTGTTCTAAGGTGGTTGGTCATTCGGCACACAGAAGTTCAAAGACATGTCATCAACAAGATACGCCAGACAGACCTTCATTTACTCAGCTATCCCGTATCTTAGAGATCGCAACTTCGACGGTCTCGACGTCGATTGGGAGTACCCTAAGGGAGGAGACGATAAGAAAAACTATGTCCATTTGCTGAAAGGTAAGTTAATTGTTAGCGATCGCAAACTCCTTTTGATTTTTATAAATTATATTAAGTTTTATAAAAAATACGACTGTCTGTGTCGATTAGTCCGGGCAGCAGCCCAATAAGAAATTGAACAATTTTAATTCACACGTAAACCCTCATGTCAAAAAGCCATAATCAATCTCAATGTTTTTATCATTTGATAGTAATTGCTTTTTATAAATAAAAAATCTTTATTGATTCTACGAGTTTTCGGAAAGGCATATGACCAGAAACTTGTTTATAAACATACTAATTATTTCCCGCATAAATGAATCTCCATACAGACGTAAAAAAAACTATAATATAAAAATCATTATGTAGTTATATCGCATTAAAGTTTATAAGTATCGCTTCCTCTATTTCAAAAGATGACTAGTTTCAATAACAGTGCCCCTTTTCCCGGCACAAATCCGTAAAATATTGGCACATCTAGAAAAGGACGCTATCGGACCACACTAACTTACCGCTGCATCGTATAGATGGCCAAATAATATTTTAGAATTGTCATTTGTTTTTTTTTTGTTTTCTTCAATTATCTTCTGCATACTGTCCTATTCTATATTTAAAAATTCATTTGATTTGTAATAATAGCGGTCATTTGTTTCATACTAGCTTTAACCCGCGGCTTCGCTCGCATTTAAGTCATTAAATAAGTATCAGAGATCATTTCAATAGAAGGCATCTAACCACAAAAATGACACCTAACCTTAAAAATTCAAATAGTTCTATACTGCATATATAAAAATGACAAAATTCCAAACAGCTGAAACTGTAGTCAATTGGAAACTATAGTAAAAAATAATTATTTTTTTAATAAAAAGTATCCTATGTTACTTCTAGTATCTCCAAAAATATGTGTACAAAGTTTCATGATGATCGGTTAAGTGGTTGTTGCGTGAAAACGTAACAAACAAACTCACATTCACATTTATAATATTAAGTAGGGATAATGTCGTTTCATGTATAATAGATAGTTAATGTCGGTTCTAAAAGTAATACAGTCTATGGAAATTCAGATATAGTATATCAGTATAATCTGTCTCCAAAGTCGATATCGTTAGTATGAAGCGGTCGCGCTCGATTGCACCTGTCGCCAACACGACCTGAAACAATAGTGATGTACATACGTTATCGATAAAACCATTTTTTGTAGTTTTTGATATCGAGATTTTCATTTCAAATTGCTCGTTCCGTTCTTTTTTCAAATACGTCTTTTTTTAAATTGTTCAACTAACAAGCATTGACATGATTATAAATCAAATACGTTGAATCGATTTTTCGAGCATAATATTAATGCTTGCATGCGTCTCTTAGTAAATTCAAATTTCTTTACTTCTTATATACTTTATTAATTATATTTTAGGAATTAAATATATTTTACAATATGAACTTAAAACGTAATATTTTCTAACCACAAAAAAAAACAAATGCAAAACAAATGAAAAAAACTGACAGCCTGTTTGAGCGCCAAAACTAGGCTTAGACATCAAATTCTGTCCAAACAATGCTTTTTAAACGTAATTGCATTTATGTCCTACGAACAATTATAATCGTTATGACGTTTCGATGGAGGTAGTTTAAGAAGTGAAAATTTTCTATAAAATTAAATGAAATGAAAATAGTTTATTAGCATAGACACTAAAGGCGCTTGCTCATCGTTAGACTCAACAATGGCTTAGAAAGGGCGTATGATGAGAAGAAGACCAGAAGAAACTCGTTAACACTAGAAAGACCAACGCCGTCAATTTGAAACTATGTTTTTGTTTCTTTTAGTATTTTTTTACTTTTCCTAATTTGTTATTGTCAGCTTAAATGCATATAAAAAACCGTTATTATACTTGTGGTATATGAGATTCCTTTACGTCAATGTGACGGCAGCGATATTCTTATAGTAAACAAAATTGACGGCTGTGATCTTTAAAGGTATAGTATGCAGCCCGACACTTCTAGTGTTAATCATAGCCTCATATGCTCGGCTACTTTTAAGCTAATCCTGAAATGCAACAAGATCGCTTCAACGTGGTGGTTTGATAACCATCGAAATACCTCTTTATTTCATATTATTTTTACATTTAAAGAACAATTGAATAAATGCTTTACAAAATGCATCGGTGGTCTTTAAATGTGGTTGTATGTGTAATAAATCGTAATCTTTGAAATACAAAGTCTGATACTAAATGTGAATGAAATGAATGAATGAATGAATGAAATTAGTTTTTAAATGTTTTTTTATACTATAGATGAGTATTGCAATGATTCAAAACTATAAATAATAATATGTAAGCTTCTTAAAAATGACTAGACTATCAGTGAAGTACTATATTGTGTAATAAATTTGTAACACTTTAAATATTTTATAAATAGCTTTTACCCGCGGCTTCGCTCGCATTTAAGTCATTAAATAAGTATCAGAGATCATTTCAATAGAAATAAATCAGTATGATTCCAAACCGCTGAAACTATAGTCAGTTGGAAACTATAGTATAATTTTTTTTTTAAAATAAAATGTATCCTATGTTACTTCTAGTATCTCCAAAAATATGTGTACAAAGTTTCATGATGATCGGTTAAGTAGTTGTTGCGTGAAAACGTAACAAACAAACTCACATTCACATTTATAATATTAGTAGGGATAGTTTGACGATGACAAATAATTAATTAATTAATTTTGGGTTTACGATTTTTTTATCGATATCGATATTAAGTCATTATGTTACAACACTATTATGAATATTGTATAATACAATATATGTTGTGTGGTTACAAATGAAATAGGAATTTATAAATTGTAATTATTCACCGACTCGCATCGTCATAGGCGCGTACTAATTAATTTCATATAGCTTCGAGTTTTTCTATCAAGTTAAGAGTTTTGCTGTTCTATTACTTTCAAATATACTTTAGTAAAATCCGACGAAAATTCGTCACAGCTATGCCTGAAAAAGAGTTCTTTGTTGTACAAAAATGTCAAAAGACGAACTTAAACCTTTGGGCATTTTTAGTTAACCTTTGGGAGATGTGAGCGGTGATGTTGTAAATAGTGCAGAAAAATATAATAATAAAAATAAATACAAAATAATACACAAATAATTTGGATTATTAACAAATAATTACACCAAATAAATATAATATAATAATATAAACATATCAAATAATTATGTCAGAGGATCTTGTTCTTCTGTTTATGTAAGAAGTGCTTGTGGAGATTGTTTTTAACACTGTTTAGAGTAGAGGCTGTCTAATCCCAAGAGGCAGTCTGTTCCACTGACGAGTAGCTGCTACAGCAGAGCAATCTTCGTATAGACTGGAAGCAATGAATACTGCTTTAACACTAGGTTTACGGGACGCGTCAATTTGACGCATTTAGACTTTTATCAGAGAATTACCAAAAACTGTTTAATTTTTTATTTTATCTCCTTGTATGACTTTTATTCATTGATCGAGGGAAATATAAATTGAAGTCTATTTTCTTTAAAAGCGTTGAATTACTGAACTTGTCTATGTGGTATACCTATCTCTACGATATGCGTCAAATTATAGGTCAGGTATATAGAAAACGTCCGTAAACCTAGTGTTAATATATATATATACTAGCTGGCCCGGCGAACTTTGTTCCGCCTTAGAAGCAATAAATAAACAGATTTTGGATTTAATTAAGTTCAATTTTTATTAGGAAAAACAAATAAAAAAAATCAAGTATTTTAATGATTCTTTATTATTCATGTATTTTGTTGCATAGGTTGCACTCTTTAGTTAGACATTTTTTGTTTTATTATCAAGCGCAAGAACAAACAACGCAGATGGTCTTCCGACCCATGAACATGCCACATATATGATGATTTGACTTGATGACTTGACATTGCCAACCGAGCCGTTTCACGGGCTGCCTCGCTTTGCTCTTGTGATTGTAAAGCACGAAGTCAAGCCACATTAACGCGGCGTTCTTCACGGGCGATTCCTTGTTCTTCCTCAGTCCTTTCATTCACAATGTTTCGTATCCTTCTTGCATTACTGCTTTGTCAGGAAAGATTCGATCGTCTCGGTCGCGTCATTTTTAATGATGATCATTGACATCACCCCTACCTCGTTTTGATCCACAACTATAATAGGAATCATTCTTCGGCTTCTTGTTGTTACTCACAGTATCGTTTTTCGTTTCCAAACTGTTATCGTTACGAATGACATCATTATCATCGTTGTTCTCATCGTTAGTTTCCCTTCGCCTAAGTTGATCAGAGTGTTTCCGTTCGATTACTCCATTGTTCATTTCAACTTGATAGGATTAAGGCCCGGTGCGTTTCCCTATAGATTTGTTAACCTAGACCATGTCTCCAATCGAATATTCTGGCGGAATAGTTTCTTTAACTGATCTTCCTTAACACTTGACTTAAGAAAATCAAACGTAGTGCGCATTTATCTTCTAAACAACATTTCACTTAGTTGGTATCATTACCTTAGTTGGCGAATCTTTTTTATTCACTGGATACGTTTGGTTGCTTTCATTGTCGCCAGATTCGCTAGACGTGTTGTGTCGTGATAGGCGTCTCGTTCGAAACTATTTATGCATTGCTTTGCCGCTACTAATGCACACTTTTGAGAACTGGTTGTTCTTCCCGCATAACCTACAGCGTTTGCCTCTGGCTGGACATTCCTCTAAATTATCGTGATAGTCTCCAAGGGTGTACCCAAATTCGCAATAACCAGCAAGGGTACGTAGTTGTGAAGAAAACTGGTAGATTGTTTCACCTTCTTCCCGATGTCTTGTTCCAAAACACACTTTTTCCGAGAGTACGTACGTTTTCTTGCCATAATAATTGTTCAATACAATAATTCCAGTCTTCATTATAGGGGTTGAAAACATCGAAGTTAAACTTGCCGATCGACATCGTTATTTGCATTATGAATAAAATTATGAAAAGCTGTTTATTTTCAACCACAATGACATAAGTGACAATTGTATTTTAATTATGTAACAATTTTTATTCCCTTTGACGTTTTATGTCACGCCACACGGGAACCCGGTCGAACGGGATAAAAAGTATCCTATCTCCGTTTCCTGGTTCTAAGCTACCTCCCCACCAATTTTCAGCCAAATCGGTTCGGCCGTTCTCGAGTTATAATTAGTGTAACTAACACAACTTCCTTTTATATATATATATATAACTCATTAGATAAACGAACTCGGAACTAAATTAAGAAGTTTACCGACATCTTTGCCAGAATAGCAATATGTACCTTTTAATGTTTTGAAAGCAATCAAGAACTGAAAGCCTCTACTTGAAGGAATTGAATATGTATATCGTGGCAGAATTATATAGAGACCGACTTATATTTAAAAAATCGGTTGTCTGTAAAGTCGGTTTACTGACGATAGTTGAACGTGACAACGTCTTAAGAAAATACTGAATGGTAGCATTTTTCAAAAGAAAATTTTAATTTCATTTGTTTAATAGATTTGTATGTATATAGAGAAGGAGGTAATTGGAAATCACAATGAAATTGATCAAGTTAGATTTATTTATACGCATAAATACAATTATGTCAATTTTTTTTACAATTTAATAGTTTTTACATGTAAATGTACTATAGTATAGCAGCTGTCCACGCAGATGCATCGCTCACTCAAGTAGGACAGAGACGGATGTCGAACGCTGCCGAACGCGAAGGCCGATTGTGCCTCTTTGTCGCTCGTTCCGCGCTCTCGCTTGCACTTCAAGCCTTACATGGAACGCCTCAGAGCGAGGTAACGCCGCATGAGTCATGTTTTTTCGTGCGTACAGCCGGCTCAATCGAATTATAAGACGTTGTCACGTCAAAAACTATACGTTCTTCTTCTATTCCGTCGTTACCCTCTTGGAAGAAGTCGTTAGTAAAATTCAGTTTTTTTTGTTAATTATTTCATATACAGGTTATGATTGACGAGTTTTTTGTGGTCTTCTTCTCGTCATACGTCTTTCCGAAGCCATTGTAGAGTCTAACGATGAGCAAGCGCACGCCTTTAGTGCCTATACTAATAAACGATTTTCATTTCATATCGTGTGCTAATAGGAATCTTATTGTTTACCACACTCTACTCATGCTAAACTAACAAAGCTAACGGTACTACAGTTTTTTTTATTAAAGTGGCTATTTCCATTTAATCTACGACAAGTTTATTTAATTGATTTTCTCTTAATTACTTAAATACAAAGTGTTATAATAAAATAGTATTCGATTAATAATTATAATCTATGGTCTGGTATTGTAATCTACTCTATGGTTAACGTGAGTGTTCGGCTGTTGTAACGGATGTCATATTTGTACTGTGTGTTGAATATATGCATCTGAACTGATCCAGTTATTTTATGACAATCACTATATAATACAAAGGTAGAGATCACTGATTAGTGATAAGGCCGCCTTTTGTTTTTCCATTTTTATTTTCTACTGTGAGCTTATCACGAATTTTAGTCTGGCTTTCGAACCGAGTTCGCTTCAAGCGATTTGTATGGAAATTTGAGCAGCACCACCGCGTGCGGATTTGGAACTACAATATTTTAGATACTTTTTGTTAATTTTCGAACGTCTCGATCTTTCGTTCATTTGATAGGTTGCTGGTGCTCGTTAGTCGTTAGTAAAAATTCATGATCCCGATTGCTAACGGATCCGTTTTACTTGTGACGGCTCGATTCGAAAGCCAGACTAAATTCGTGATAAGCCCACTGTTCCTTAAATGTATTTTAATTTGTGCAATAAAGAGTTATTATAATTATTATTCCAAAAAATAATCCAACTTCATATGTAGTTACCATCCATCAATTTCTTGTACATGTAAGGTGGTTTAAATGGGATGTGTTTACTACCGCACAACTAACTAATTACGAACGGTTGCCTCTATTTTATATGTATACTAGCATTCGACCCCCATTGTTACTAATATTAATTTAAAAACCTTTCAGACCCATTTTTTTTGTTTGAAACATTTGAACGTAGCTTGATCTGTGATCACCTCATCATTACTTAAATGCATTTTATGCTGTGAAAATTATTTACTAATCCCTTACTAATATAAATGTGAAAGTGGGTTTGTTTGTTACGTTTTCACGCAATAACTACTTAACCGATCATCATGAAACTTTGTACACATATTTTTGAAGGTACTAGAAGTAACATAGGATACTTTTTATAAAAAAAAATATTATGTTTTACTATAGTTTCCAATTGACTATAGTTTCAGCTGTTTGGATTTTTTCTATACTTATTTTTATTTCCGTCTGTTATTTTTTATATTTTTATTTTCGTCTGTCATTTTTATATATGCAGTATAAAACTATTTGAATTTTTAAGGTTAGGTGTCATTATTGCAGTTAGATGCCATTTTATTAGAGAAGTGTGATAGGCATTGTCTGCTGACTGAAATATGAAAACTTCATAGTACTTTATATCTTCATTATTATGCAGACGTAGTCCCGGGCAGCACCTAGTAAATAATAAATCTCTAAACATATCAACCATTAGACAGTATATCAAAATAAAATAGTAATATATTGCATACACTTATATATCAAATTTCTAGTTCAAACATTTCTTATAAATGCGTGTAACAGAACGTAATGATAGCTAAGTGACTGTAGACAGTTGCAATGGACTATTATCATTGGTCAAAAATCACGTCAACAAATTTTCAAGCGTGTGATTGGTCTATTTTATTTCGTAGGGATGAGTGACATTTGGAGTTTTAAAGTTTTTTGTTGAGAATTATAGATGGCAGAAGAAGGTGTGTTTGTTCCTTCTGGGGTTGGTAGAGCCTACAGAATTTCAGTGACTACTCATATGTGTCTCTAAAGAGTTGAGAAACTTACCTACATATATATATACGTAAACGTGTCTCAATAAACTCAGTAAATAGCGTATAGTTCAGTTTAGGTTAGGTATTTTATCAAACATGGGCTTCTCTACTATTTATTATGGTTTTCGACGTAATTGTGAAAATAAAATGAAAAAAGCTCAAGAGATGATAGCCTGCAGCATCAGAATTATGATGAAGGCGAAGACTTGTGGTGAGAATGGCAGCAAGCTACAGCAACGAATAACTTAAAGTCATTCATAGTTATACCGCACTTCCTAGCGTGGTTTAGGTGGTGGTGGTGGTGGTAGGAAGAAAACCTATATATGCAGACTTGAGCAATGAGACACTTTTTGGAGCGATGTCATGGAGGTTTCACACAAAACAATAATGAAAGCTTGAACCAACTTATATAAAAAATTACTCCAATAATTTTGAGTGGCACCTCTAATCTCGTTGACTTTGCTGCTCACATAGCAGCATGTATATTCAATGAAGGATGTTTTGTGTGAAATATG